>OX578276.1:152344481-152836981 GCA_951217055.1 Gerris lacustris
AGGGTTGTTATGGGGTTCAAGTTTGTTGTGGAAATTTTTATATCTATCTTTAGCAAGATCGCTCACAAAAGATACCTTAGGTCTTTATGGATGATGATGTTTGGAACATAGAAAGGAAGATGGGACAGTTTTCTTAAGATTTTTGACTGTAGAGACTGCAGACGGTGAAGATTTGAAGGTTTTGTAGAACCCCAGATTTCAATGCCATATGACCAGGTAGGCTTGAGAATTGAGTTGTAAATTTGTAGTCTATGTTTTAATGTGAGACGTGTGCGATGATCAAGAAGTCTTAGAAGTAGTTTGTAGCGTCTGTTGGTTTCAATACGTTTCAATCGAGTGTGTGATTCCACGTTAGCCTTTTGTCCAGATGTAGTCCAAGGTAACTAACAGTAGTGGCGGGTGGTATGATTTTGTTATTTAGGTATACTGGTGGACAAAAACCATGGCGGAGGGTGAATGTGACTTGTGTTCTTTTTTGTTCATTTATTTTTATAGATAGATAAAGATAATAAATAGCCCTAAGCCATAAGGTAAGGGACATTGTTACTCTGAGCAGAACAAGGTCCCATACAAGTTAGAATCGATCTCTACCCTACAACAGCAAAATTTTGTCGTTTATAATAAAATTATTTTTAAGCTTTGATAACAGAAACTGGGCAGAGAACAGAAAGAATCAGTATGACATTAACGAAATGATAACAATAACAGAAATGAAGTGTTATCATATAACAATAACAGCTCATTGCATCTTGTTCTTGTTACTTGAAATGTTATTGATTCTGTTATTGTTATAAAATAACAATAACAGATGATCAGTTATTGTTATCAAATCTGTTCTGTTATCTGAGCTGTTATAATGTGAACTGTTATTCGATAACAGGTTATTTTCAATAACATGTTATCAGACGAACTGTTATTCTCTAATAACATGTTATTGTGAACTGTTCTGTTATTTTCGACCCACCTCTAGTCTGATTTCACAAGCGAGTCTGCTCCACTTCTAGTGGTCCCCGGCTTTAGTCCGATAATGAACGCTCTAATGTACCGTGTACTGTATTCTTTGCAATCCTTAACGTTTTACCTTTGGTCTCTTCATAGAGGTGCTCATATATCCTAAAGCCATGGTTTGTGTTGTATGAGACCAAAGAAGTTCACCTCTGTCTCCATCCTCATCTGTCTTTACCACAAGAACACCACACAGCTTCTTCTTCTCACCACGTAGGAATGGTGAACCTGATAAACACAACAAAATTTAATACAGCCATGCAAGATATTATTAAAATAAATATATACAGTAGAAATATTGTATTAAATTATTTATTGTACACGGGTAGTTTATGAACTATCTTATGAATTAATCAAGATGTTATTATTCAAGAGTAGTTTATAAGCTTGTTGTATGAAGTTACAGGGTGGGCAAAAAAAACCGCACGTTTTTGAACATTTATAGCTCAGCTTCTGTAATAGAAAGATATATGGGGTTTGCAGGGTCTGAAAACTACATTCTTCTACTTTAAATTTCATATTTATAACTTTAAAAACTATTGGGTGAAAGCTATGCAATGACGGTTTGAAATAGGGTCTTAAAAAAAGTTGTCCGGGTGGTAATCGTCTGGTATTATAGTTTTGATAGAATAAATTACCATATGACGGAGGGGTGGTCTTTGTAGGTAAGTGGAAGGAGTCAGTGGCGTAGCTAGGGTATTGGGGGCCCCCCCGCAAAAACTATTTGTGGGCCCCTTGCCAAACAAAATTGATGAGCAAAAAAAAGAAAAAAAAACCTCTTCCTCCCACTTACCTACAAACAACCCCCCCCCCCCCCCCTCCGCCGTTTGGTAATTTATTCTGTCACTACTATAATACCAAACAATGATTACTACACGGACAACGACTTTTTTTAAGATCCTAATTCAAACCGTCATTACATGGCTTTCACCCAATAGTTTTTTAAGTTATAGATATGAAATTTAAAGTAGAAGAATGTAGTTTTCAGACCCCGCAAACCCCATATCTCTATCTATTACAGAAGCTGACCTATAAATGTTCAAAAAAGTACAGTGGTAGTTTATGAACTTGTATTATAAAGTATTTTAGATATTATTTTTCAAATAAAAGTACAAATTTCAGGGATGAAATAGTCTTAACTCCCCATTTTAAGTCAATCATTTAATTGACTTTCTCCACTTAGTCCTAGACGTTTCAGGAAAAAGTATCATTAATCATAGGGGACCACTGTTCTGAATAAAGATACTCATTGCACGTAAAGCATGTATTATATTTTCCTCAATAATAATTTCAATAAACTCAAATATGAAATTATAGACCCTATCGCTATGTACAACTTGAACACACGGGTTTGACATTTTCATGTCTTGGCTTTGCTATATAAAATTAAAAAGCGTTACTAAAATTCTAAGCAAAAAACGTTACATGCGTGTAACAGGGAGTTAGAAAGATATAGGAGGTGTACAATCCAGTTTCCAGCTGTATGGCCTACCCCTACCGAACTTGGTAGGGCCGAAGAAAGTCAAAAAGAGTTACACTGCTACCAGGAAGGTAGACAGTTGCAGGAGGTAGTTCGTAGTTGCATATTATAGTCTAGTGGGTTTTAGAGAGAGCCTTCTCCCCGCAGGCTCGCCATCTTAGGGGCTACATCTTCACCTTGCATGGTAACTGGCTCTACGCCCCGACTTCTCTCTCCCAGCGGCGCCCCTGCCCCCCCTCCCCCCCCCCCCCCCCCCCCACTCCCAACTACAACTTCTGCTCTACTGCTACGATTTGCATCAGACAAATGCCATAACCCTTAGAATATTATTCCTAATAAACTTACATACATGAAATTTATTTTTTACTTTATTTATTTATTTTTTTTATACCATAATTTTTTGCATTTATTAATTTTTTGCTAAAAGATTACTTCTTAATAAACTGGAGAAGAAGAAAAGTACTTTCTTTCTTGTGCGAGTTCGTAGGTTTGTTTCCTTTGATTGTTTTACTTCATTGGTTGAGAAACTTAAAGGAAATAATAATTTAAAAAGATTTAACTCATCTTCAAACTGAATATATTTCGCCCTCTCTCAAGGCATATTCATTACACTGGCGAGAATACAAAAACTTTTCACGTCTTGAACAATCAAATAAGATATATTAGGAACTTATCTATTCCTTCGTCAATTGATAATAATTAAATAAGATGAAATCAGTCAATAGTAATGGAATAAAACTAGCATAGCAATAAAAACGTTTTCGAACATACAAGAATCTTACAAGAATTCAAGAACATACAAGAATCTTACAAGGATTCTTGCATGTTCAAAAACGTTTTTATTGCTATGCTAGTTTTATTCCATTACTATTGACTGATTTCATCTTATTTAATTATTATCAATTGACGAAGGAATAGATATGTTCCTAATATATCTTATTTGATTGTTCAAGACGTGAAAAGTTTTTGTATTCTCGCCAGTGTAATGAATATGCCTTGAGAGAGGGCGAAATATATTCAGTTTGAAGATGAGTTAAATCTTTTTAAATTATTATTTCCTTTAAGTGTCTCAACCAATGAAGTACTTTCTTTCTTCGTGCACAACATATGTTTGATTTAATTCCTAATATACAAATGCAAAAATCTGCACTACTTTACTTAAGCACAAACTCGAAAAGCGTTACCAAAAAACGACATCAAAAAGTGTTACATGAAAATGCCTAACTGTCTTGCAGACTCGTATGCAAGCAATTTTACTCTGACCACGAGGGTACTCTATTGAGCTTTTCTACTACTCTATGAGTTAATTGTGGTTAATCTTAAAGAATATTGCAAGCCCTAGAAAATAAGATATTTGTCCCAGGGAAAGACTTATATACAGACGACATATTTCTGTTCCACACAAGAGTCTGCTATAGTGAAGTTCTACACTAGATTATTTTCCCTGAAAATACTTTTTGTTTTTAAAAAAAATTATTACCTAATGGAAGAAATAAAAATGTATTGAACACCGTTCCCTTCAAATGGTTAAAAGAGCCACAAGATATCAGGTTTTTTTTGGATAACATTTTTATATATTTTTCCTCCAGAAGGGAGACAACAATAACTTTCCACCCTAGTTTATACGGAGGAAAGGATCTCATTACAGCCTAGATGTGAAAATCGTGGCGGAAAGTAACAGTAGAGCCAACTTATTATTCTTTAAAAAATCAGTGTTGCCTGTTTTGTAACAAGTAGCAGTTCTTTTTAACTGAATGACTCAACAGGTTAACAGCTTTTTAAAAAAAATATTAGAGTTTAAATAACACGTACTTTTGATTGCAGTGATACTTTAATTTTTATCGTCATTTTAAAATGTCGTATGACTTCATAACTGAGTTTAAACAAGACTTATAGAAAAGCGGTAGGTTAAGTCTAATCAGATTATATTTATGTTTTTGATTTCTCCTATTTTAGAGATAAACACAAATAAATTAAATATTATTCAGTTAGTCATTTTGTAGTATTAATAAACATTTAAATTATTATAGTTACATAGTTATAGAAAGTTATTATAGAAATCAAAGAAATCATAGTTGGAATTGATAAATTGCACATTTAATTTACATTATTATTTTTTTTTTACTCTAAATAAGATGTTATAAAACTTTTTTATTGTAAAACTAAGATGTTATAAAACTTTTTTATTGTTTTTAAAAGTCATTGTTAAAATTAAAGGTATACAAATTTGTAAATTTAGTTATTAATACCTAAATAAATAGATATTAGGTTTTATTTGTGTTGATTTTCTCCCTTCAAGAGGAAAAATCTTGTACGTACCACGGGAGCAAAAAGTCATAGTACCCTCGCTATAAATAACTCCCTCAGCTACGCCTCGGGATTTAGACAGTATGGTTCCCTTGGCTACGCCTCAGGAACCAACCAAAACGCTCAGGGTGTAATGACTTTGTTTCCTCCCTTGGTGCGTAAATAACTATTACACATGGCTTCAATAAACATGTTGTTCTCTTTGTGTGTTACATTACATGTATCTACTACTGAAGCATCTTTGGGGTGTCGAGCATCGTCGTATTAACTCAAATGGTAGAAGAGTTAAACGGGTCTAAATACTGAAATGCAATCTCAAGTGGGCAAGAGCTTTAAACGGATTACACCTACACCCCGTCCAAAAGAATGAAGGCAAGAATGTGTGGTTCAATTCCCAGTGATCAGGTGTATTTTTATCTGTCTTTATCCCTTTTTCTTTTACATACAACTTTTTTTGAGACCGATTTACAAATGTATTCAATTTAAATGTTGCTCACCGATAAATTGTTTTTTTATAGTGTTGTGGAGATCTACAGCTGGTGAAGACGAGGTAAGTAAGGGCACTGCTACTGTCCTTGCCAGTAGAGTTGTGATGAGTTGCTCTCCAGTGCCACTAGTTGCTACAGCGACGCCACTCCTGTTTGAACTCCCTTCTCCTTCCTCGTTAGCATAACTAGCCTGTCAACAATTAATTAACAAATAGTTAACTTTAAAATGAGCCAGTGAAAAGTTAGTGACACAAATCACACAAGGAAAAAACAATTATATCGCAAGCAAGCAAAAAAAGAGCTTTTACAAACGTAATGTTAGATTATTAAATTATATAGGGTGATTGGCGATATATGTACAAAAATAAATAGGGTGATTCTAAAACTCATTGGCTAAAAAAAACATCATATAAACCATGGGTCTATTCTCTACCATTTTCCCACAAGGTCAATTTTTGATTTTTTAAGATAGCGGACCTTTGCTCATAAAAACACTTATTACTCCAGAAGTATAAAAGCTAGAACAATATTATTGGTTCCATAGAAAAGCTGACAAAATTGCCTGCAAGAAAAGTGTAATTGTAATTTTCATACCCTCAAATTACATGACAAAAAATGTATACAAATATAATTTTTAAGAAAACAATTAAAATATCAATTTTTTTGTGGTTCCATAACTTGATAAAGAACCGAGCTTAAACTTGGCGGACTTCAGGAAAAACTTCCTTCGTAAGTCGTAAAAAGTTTCTTTGAAAACCGATTCGCAAGTCGGAATTTTGAGTAAACTTCGCTGAAAGTAAAAAAAAAAACCTTGTTTATTGCTGTTATTGTTGACATGTAGGTGAATATACTAAACCAATCTTGCTTTTTTATAATATGCTTTTAATAATTTACTCACCTACAAGTCAAAAATAGTAACAATAAACGCGTTTCTTTATTACTTTCAGCGAAGTTTACTAAAAATTCCGCCTTATGAATCGGTAATAATATTAATATTGATCGAAACGTTCGTAAATAAGGAAGTTTTTCCTTTAGTCCGCCAATTTTAAGCTCGGTTCTTTACCAAGTTATGGAACCACAAAAAAATTGATATTTTAATTGTTTTCTTAAAAATTATATTAGTATTGTATAAATTATATTAAAATTATATTTTTTGTCATGTAATTTGAGGGTATAAAAATTACAATTACACTTTTCTTGCAGAAAATTTTGTCAGCTTTTCAACGGAAAATTTTGTTCTAGCTTTTATATTTTTGGAGCAAGTGTTTTTATGAGCAAAGGCACACTATCTTAAAAAAAATCATAAAATTTGACCTTGTGGGAAAACGGTTGAGAATAGACCCATGGTTTATATGACGTTTTTTGTAGCCAATGAGGTTTAGAATCACCTTATTTATTTTTGTACATATATCGCCAATCACCCAGTATATTAGGGTGATCTACGTCAATCTGAGCTACACTCTGTGAGCTATTGTTGTTTTACTCCTCAAATTTCTTATCTACAGCTCTTCTCTCTGCTCTGCTGCAATCCTCTATTCAAACATCTGAAAACTTTTCCTTTTAACTACCTGCAAACTTTCAGCAAAATAACTTCTATTTTTACTTTAGTGGGAGTTATTTTTGGTGTATAATGAGAGAAAATAGATCAAATTGACCTATTTTCAGCAATACCAGGGGTTCAGTTTTTATTATAATAGTTTAAAATCGTTGATAATTAAATAATTACGTTTTATTTGTATAGTAGTTAGGTTTGTCCCTTCTTTGTCTCGGAAGGTCGAAGACGGAAGGTTTACCTTAGGTTACCTCGAGTCAATATTTTAAACATGTTAATTTTACATTTCTTTTTGTTTTTGTCTTTTTGTTATTTTTAATGTTTGTAACATTTAAAAAGTGTTGACGATGATGATGTGCGACGAAACCACAATGTGGTCTATATATAAAAAATGTTTTTCTTCTTATTAAATTGTTTTAAACATAACGATCCACACTTCTTAAGATAAGGCATGAATATGCCCCGGAGTGGGATGAAATATAGCCAAGTTTAAGAATGATTCATCTTAGTTGAATTTTTTTTTTTACTACCCTTGATCGACCCACATAAAAAATGAAGAATGTTGTATTTGGTTTATATTTTAGCTTTATTTAAAAAGAAATAGCCAAGTGATGTCAATAAATCTCTGATGAGGTAGAGCCTTTTACATTGCTATGTAATTTTCTGCGGTTAATTTATAAATTTGAAGTATGCTAAACCTTCATGTGTCCGCACCCAACCAACAAGGTTCATCCTTATTAAACATAATTTTTTTTAACGGTACTGTGTAAGACTTGTAAAAGCCTTCATTTTGTGCGGTTTGCTTAGACAGTAATGCATGAGTGTTCTGCGTGATAGCCAGACCTTTACTATCGGCCCCAAGAGCTTTATTACCTTGATCAAATGGCCCACATAACTCCATTTGATCATAAATTGGATTTGTACAGTTTTTATTGTAAGGGGACGATATGATCAAATAAAATACACATTATTGACAGTACTTATTACAGTTGACATTTTCCAGTCTAAGATAGTTGAGCGGAGTAAAATTAGAGTTGCCAGATTTCCGATGGACAAACCCGACACACATAGTATTTTAGTCAAATTAAACAATATTTTACCTAGCAAAAGGTCTGGTAGTTATATGTTGGTTTTTTATATGTTTAAAACCATACTAGGTGACCTAGATGTACTAGGTGTAGGCACCCTAATGAAAACCCTAAGTTTAACCTTGTCGGAGCGCTACTGGTGCCGAAAAACTACAAGCTATTCGGCACTTTATCGTTTTACATTTTGTTAGTTTAATTAATCAATATTTTCAAAATTTCTTTGATCTAAAAACTTTTACGGGACTTTTTAATTTCTCAAAAACAGCTGTATGTTGAATGCTATATTTACAATATAAACTTCATAGTGGTCACAAATTAGAGGACAATCATTTTACTTAAAAGTTGGTTCTAATAAATTTTGCTAAAAACCTTGACTTCAGGATTAAATAAAAACAAACAATTAAAAAAAAAAAAAAAAAAATTAAAATTCACTCATACAATTCTAAAATGTGTAGAAAAGTTACTCTTCTATTTAAAGAAAATAGTATATTATGTTACTAGGCTGTGAAGTGAGTTTTTTCTTTACCGCGGCAATTACATTTACTGTCGAGCGAAGCGAGACAGTAAATATTGCCAAGGTAAAGAAAAAACACTTCACAGTCGCGTAGCATATGCTATTTTTTCCGAGGTAGCAGACATTTACTACGTTCACACATCGTTTTGGAAACGGTTTTGAAAACGATCCGCTAGTTCAAAACGCTGTACGAACGGAGATCGACGGATCGTATCGGTTTAGATCCGATCCACCAAAAATACGTGATCGGAACGGGGGATCGAATTCAAAACGCTCGTGTGAACAGGTCGTGGAGGGGATCGAGGTTTCAGGTTATTTTACTCTTTTCCACTTTTTAAGTTCTTTGTTTTCGTGAGCTTCCGTTTCTTTTTTTTTAACTGCAAAAACGTTTTTAAACAAAATTTAATACTATAAAGAACCTTTAAAAACTTTTAATAACTTGTAAATAAAATGTAAAAATTCGCGGACATATTGGGTAACAAGAAAGAAGGTTTTACTCGTGACGTCACCGTTACGAGATTTCGAAAACAAATATTTCGATCACCTGTATTTTTTGTTGTACGAACGCGTATCGTTTTGAAAACGAATTGGATCCGAAACGCTTTCAAAACGATGTGTGAACGTAGTAAATGAAAAAACATTAAATATTAATTACTAATCAATATATAATAATAACAAATATTAGTACATACTTAAGACTTAAAAAAAGAAACCTTAAAATGAGGTTACACTATAAGAAAAGATAAATAAAACGCATTGACATCTAGCGGATTTTTATCGTACTAGAAGCATTTCTACAAAGACTGCAGCACTACTAACGGAAGTTTTGACAACTACCCGCCGTAAAGAAAAAATCTTTTAGTGCCTAGGACGTAAAAGATTGTTTCTTTACAGCTAGGAGTAATGAAAAGATTTTTTAAGTCCACGTAATGAAAAAAATGGATTTTAGCTATGTTTTTTAGGCTCTAAAGTTACTATTTCACAGCCTACCACGGAAAATAGTATATTATGTTACTATAGGCTGTGAACACTTCACAGTCGCGTAGCATATGCTATTTTTTCCGAGGTAGCAGACAATGAAAAAACATTAAATATTAATCACTAATCAATATATAATAATAACAAATATTAGTACATACTTAAAGACTTAAAAAAAGAAACCTTAAAAAGAGGTTACACAATAAGAAAAGATAAATAAAAACGCATTGACATCTAGCGGATTTTAATCGTACTAGAAGCATTTCTACGAAGACTGCAGCGGTACTAACGGAAGTTTTGACAAATACCTGCCGGAAAATAAAAATCTTTTAGTTCCTAGGACGTAAAAGATTTTTATCTACTCGCGGCAGCAAAATTAAACATTACTTAACTGTTTTTAGGCTGGAAAGTACTATTTCCCTGATTTGTCATTAAAATATTAGAAACAGGCAGGAAAGTAATTAAAACAGTCAAGAAAATACTTTCTCTGCCTAGGCAGGGAAATATTTCCCTGCCTAGGCAGAGAAAGTAACAGTGTTTACCACTGCGTGTCATAACCTCTTATTTGGGCAAGAACAGTTTATACTATTATCGCTATCTTATAACATTATATATTATAGTTAAATAAGTAATATTTAATAATAAATAAACGTATTAATAATAAAATAATTAGTTTATATTTGTTAATTCTGTTAAATAAGTTCAATGATTAGTAGATCTTTAATTAAAAAAAAATAGTAGGGTCACTAACTAAACTGTAGCGTCATGTAAACATTGAACATCCATATTATTTTTATTATTGAAGTCATTCTAGATTAGACTAGCTACTTTCCTTGATGTATCCTAGTTACTTCTTTTCTTTTAAGCAATAGAAGATATCTTTAAAACTTTTATTAATTCTTTAGTAAAAATATAAATCAATATTTTATATCGCGTGCATTATTCATTCAGAAGTTATGTGTGTTATAAAGGTGTGTTTTGTATTTTGTTGTTATAGATTGAGTTTGCTTTTCACTTATTGTTATTATTCCCAAGTTTCTTATTTGAACATAAATTTTAGTAAATGCATATGTTATTATCTTTAGAAATATGACACACAGTTATTAACTATGTTTTATATTAATAAAGATAACATTTCAGCAGCTTCATTTTTCTTCCGCAAGTAGATAAAATATTGTATGCAACAAGGCAGCAAAGGAAACATTTCTGCCTCGTTTATTCATTGCCTGCCTCGGCTTCGCCTCGGCAGTCAAATTGGTAAATTACCTGCCTCGGCTTCGCCTCGGCAGTTAATTATCATAGCCTGTCCTCGCCTTCGGCTCGGAGGCTAATCTAATCACTCGTCAGTAAAATTCCATTTTGCTGCCTAGTTACATAAATAACTATTTCTTTACAGCTAGGAGTAATGAAAAGATTTTTTAAGTCCACGTAATGAAAAAATGGATTTTAGCTATGTTTTTTAGGCTCTTAAGTTACTATTTCACAGCCTACAACGGAAAAAGATTATTTACTTCATGGTGAAAACAGGCTAACACTGAAAAAGTCAAACATTTTAATATGCGCATCTCATAATAGGCATAACCATGATGTCTAGCAACCCCAAGTACAATGTTATATAACCTGTTGTGCCCAGACCCCGGCAGCATACTGAGCAGCTTGACCCGCTCTTCCAGGTGCTTTAAGAAGAACTCCTCCTGAGGAAGAAGCAGCGCCAAGCCTTCCTTCCATGTCCACACACACAGCTCCTACTGTGTCCAGTCTCTCCTCCTCAACCACCTTAACATTAATAAACAAATAAATTAGCCTGGAGGGAAAATCGCAAAAAAAAATCGGTCCGAGGCAACTCTGACAAACTTTCTCATATACATACGAGTAGACTAGACGTTCGGGACACAAAAAAAAGTCGCCGAAGCGAAGGCAGTCAAGTACGATCGGGCCTTACCCCGCCCACCACTATAGTTTCTACATTGTGCATTCAACTCTATCTTCTCTTTAGCCTGTATATCTCTTCAAGGCCTTTTCCACTATGACATGACTATTCATATCATAATAACACTTAAACGTACAAATATTTATTAATATAGCAAAAATAATACCATATATTAAACATAGACATGTATAAATCATACATATAAAATAGACATTATTTCGTTATTTTTACATTATTTATAGTTTATATATTATCACGTAAACCCAAGAATGATTGAAGTGGAATACGTACACATATTAGACAAGACTAGTATTTATAATTCTAGAATGAAAAATGCAATAAATCCAAAAACAGAAATACGAAAATAAAATATGAATTAAATTGAAATGTAATTTAATTAAAAACAAAGCTTTTTTAAATAGATATATGCGAGTTTAAATATTTTATAGTGTTCACATAATATTATGTATTATTACATTACATTTGATTAAACAAGTACCTACTTAAAAAAATGATATACAAAAAACAAATATTTTATTACGGCACAAAATCTATCTAAAATATGTATATATTTACGGCACAAAATGTAGGTATTAAACTAATAATTATAAATGCAAGTTAATATTCTTATCGCATCTTCTTTGGTGTGACACCACGTATTTTAAGAATTCCCAGCAGTTTAAAATATAAACATAAGATAGAACATTATTACTATTATTAAAAACCCTTTTCTTTTATTGGTCTTAATAAATATTATTATCATAACATGATCCACCGGTACCGGTGGTCAAATTAATCATTTCATACCAATTGATTTAAATTATATGTATATGTTAATATATTTGCAAAGAATATTATAAAATCTAGAACATAATATGAGTATTATTATAATTGAAGAAGGTTGGTTTGATTTTTGCAACATAACTATCTTTTTTAATTTTATATTTAAATAATAAATAATATGTTAAATATGTAAGATATTCAGTTAATTATTTATCATATTCATAAACATTATAATAATAATTGGCAATATGAAATATTTATTAATAATAATGTAGTGCATAAAATGGAATATGCTATAAAATATCTAATAAAAGCGACCTAATTATTATTATTTTGTAAAAGATGAATTATTTTATTTAAGATAAGTCTTTATGTTGATTCATAATAATTAAAGAGGACTAGTAGTTCCACGTAATAAGCATTCTTTTAACCTATGATCTTGTTAAACGAAATATGTATAAGTAAAGGGTAGAGTAAAGGGGGTTAAAAGATTGCGTGTTTAAAGTTGTAGAGGAGTGAGTGTAAGGGGCAAGGGGGTGGAGGTAGGCTGTGGAGCGGACACGATGATTCCCGAGTGAGATCCGACTTTCTTCGGCGACTTTTTTTTGTGTCCCAAACGTCTAGTATACGACTAGCCCAGTGTTTTACATTTATTAGTTTTCGTATGTACATTTAATTATTATTGATTGTACATCAAAATATATCATAAAAATAACTTCTCCTGGGCGTGGAATCGAACCCGGCCTCTCTCCGTCCTCGTTATAAGCTATTTTCTCAGGAACTATATTTTTCCCTGGAAAACGCCCGCGAAAAATGTCGCTATATTTTTAAAATATGAGGGTAGGTACAAGACACATACATGCCAAATTTCAAAGTGATCGGACGAAAGGTGTAGCCGTGAGAGCACGCGAGAGGACGGACGGACAGACACACGCAGGAAAATATAAGGGTCCTTGCGGTCTTGCCTACGGACCCTAAAAATTAAGTATGACCCATTTAAATCTATGAATCTATCGTGCTAGGAAATCCTTATATTTATATTAATTAAATATAATATACAATATAATATTATATATTATATTATAAAATATATATTATTAAATTATATTTATATTTACACAGTCGAGTAGTGTCCCGACGAAAGCGACGACTCACCTTGAAATGATTTGTTATTGCTAAGCTAAGGCAACCTCATTTATTCCAATAAAAATAAATGTTTGTTTTTGGTTTGTTGGTCTTCAAATAGATATAATAATATATCAATAGTCCAAATAGATATAATATAATAACTTATCTAAATTAATTAACTTGATTTAGATTTTTTTTTTTTTTTTTCTAAATATAAACATATTCCGTTAAGACTATTGCCACTGGCTGAACGGATCGTATAATTATAACTAGTGATGCGGTGCATAAGGAACTTGTGTAGAATGGTGCTTTTAAATCAGCCATACTATGTTCTCAGTAATGATATCACGATAATATTTCAGTAAAACCTGACATTCTTATTTAACCTGAAAAGATCATTAAAAAGAAAAGATCATTTTAATAATATTAACGCAGGCTCGCTACGCTCGCTTCTTGATTCAGCATTTGTATTAAATATATTTTAAATAAAAAGATCATTAAAAAAAAGATAATTTTGTCCATTATCTTTGTAATAATATTAACGCAGGCTCGCTTCTTGATTCAGAATTTGTAGTAAATATTTATTAAATAAAGTTATTGCAGACTCGCCTGTTTATACAGTATATTTAATGTAATAATAAAATACGATTAATGCAAGGCTTGCTACGCTCGCCTGTTTATATAGTAATTATTTAATCAAATTAAAGAAGGCTCGTCTTTTTTATTCAGAATTTGAAGTAAATATTTATTAAATAAAGTTATTGCAGATTCGCTACGCTCGCCTGTTTATACAGTAAATATAGTAATTTTTAATCAAATTAAAGAAGGCTTGCTACGCTCACCGGTTTGATTCAGAATTTGTAGTAAATATTTATTAAATAAAGTTATTGTAGGCTCGCTACGCTCTCCTGTTTATAAAGTATTCGTACGTAATCATTATTTAATATAATAAATGCAGGCTCGCTACGCTCACAAGTTAATACGGCGTAACATTATTCAGAAATGCTAAATAGACTGGTGAGCGCAGTGAACATTCAATAAATCAGTTAAATGAAAACTAATTTTAAATGCTGTCTATACAGGGCGAGCGCAGAGAGCCAACAATAACATTATTACAACTCCTGTATAAACGTGCGATCATAGCGAGCCTGCAATACCTCTATTAAATAACGATTAACTAAATTTCCTGTGGAAACTGCTTAGTATGCAATAATTATTTTAAATAATAATTGAAGCGAGCGTAGCGAGCTTCCTACATTCAACGAAATATGCTCCGTGTCTGTCTGTCTGTCTGTCTGTCTGTCTGTCTGTCTGTCAGTAACGTTCACGCGTGTGACGATAACTTGAGTAAAAGTTGACCGATTTAGTTGAAATTTGGTATACATGTTCCTCTTACTAATACTCAGGCTAAGTTCGTTGGACAGCGTGATCCGTCCATGAGTTCGCGCGCAACGCTCGCGTAAACGAGAGGTACAAAAATTAAATTGGAATTTCAGGACGGGAAAAGATTCTATCATCATCTATTCGATGAGACGAACATTTTTTTCAAATAACATTTTTTACTAAAACCAACAGCGACACCGCTATGACTTAATAAAGATCGCTAAAACTATTAAAGCGGACCTAAACGTTTATAATAGAGAAAACAACCTTTTTACCGATATCTTACGTTCTAACAAAACGATTTTAATAAAACTTCATATACACCATCTAATGCACAATTGAAACAGGTATGCAAAATTTCAACTTGATACAAGCAAAATTCTTTGCGTAGTGACGAGATACATTTATAATAATTGTTTAAAAGCTACCGCGGGTGGTGAAGATTGTTATAGTGTATAGGTTTGTTTAGGAAGTAAAGCTTTGTACCGAGTACCCCCACTCTTCCCTAAACTACCTTCTTCCACTTATCTTCAACTATGACATTCATCATGATTAATAAATTTCAATATTCAGTATTTCATTGCAATACGCTCGCTTCAATGATAGAGCCACGCGATGCCTAGTTATCTACAATTGGTTGAAAATATATACAGTGAAATTTTAATAGTTATTTACTCTTTTCTTACTTCTATACCCTTTAAAACGATGTATAACACGTCATACTACTGACTAAAAACGTTTTATCATTCACCTTATTGGCCGCCATCTTGAAAATATAATTGATGAAATTTGAAAAGTTATTGACTCTTTTCCTACTTTTAAAGACCTTTAGATTAATGTATTATTACATGCCAAGCAGATTACATTTTTTCTTAATAGTCCGCCATATTTAAAATATTATGTGTGAAATTTTTAATACTTAGATATTCCTTTCCTAAACTTCAAGACCGTTAAATTGATGTATAACACGTCATACTGACTAAAAACTTTTTGTTTAGTCGTCCGCCATATTGGCCGCCATCTTGAAAGTATGAAGTGTGAAATTTTATCAGTTAAATATTATTTTCCTCCTCTTAAAGGCCTTTAAAACGATGTATAACACATTGTACTGACTAAAACCTTTTTTTTTAGTCGTCCGCCATATTGGCCGCCATCTTGAAAATTTTAATTGTGAAATTATATTAGTTACGTCATCTTTTCCTTCTCTTATAGGTCTTTAAAACGATGTATAACACAATATGCTGACTAAAACTTTTCTATTTAGTCGTCCGCCATATTGGCCGCCATCTTGAAGATATTAAGTGTGGAATTTCCAAAAACTAATCAGTTCTCAATAATGCTGAGATGTATCTATGTGCTAAATTTGGTTGAAATTGGTCAATTTTTACTCCAGTTATCGTTAGACAAACAAACAAACAAACAAACTTTTCAAATCCCTAGTCTCTGAAATGAAGAACTCACTTCACTCGTTCAAAAAGTTGCATCAAGATATATATCATCGAAACTTTTAACATAAAAATCTCAAATTTCATCAATATGAACGAATTATTGAGCAACACATACTTCACAATATCCTAAATGTGAATGATAATTTATGATTGTTAAATAAATACATTTTGATGACATCGTATTCTGTATTTATAATTTAAAATCAAAATCCTTTATTATAAAATAGAGTTAACAAGGGAAAGGAGTGGATGTTGACGAGGAATTTTGTAGGTCAAGTGGTTTGCAGGGCCGCCGAGAGGCCATGTCAGCCAAGTCTGAAACTAGGGGCCTGGGACCCAGGGGGGCCCGGACTCAAGGCAGGCCCGAACTGGCCTGACGGCCGTCGGGTCGGTGCGCCTTTTGGAAAATCATGATCAACGCCTTCGACAGTTAAATATTATAAAAATTATTTTGGGAGATAAAAATAAATAAGAGAGATAAAAGTGATAAAACAAATAAGAGTTTAATTCGGAGTTAAGGATGCTATGAAACGGTATGGTTTAGAGCTCAGTTTGATTTCCAAGTTAGGTGTCAATACCTATATAATTATGTGCGTTCGTGTTTATCCGAATAAAGATAACTGATTCTCCCTTCTTCATTTTGGACTGGTAGCGAGATCGAGGTTTAGCATAGATCTAACTCTTTTCTTATCTAACAAATTTTACCTCCCTTTGTAGTTGTTAACTTTTCTGCTCCTGCACTTCCCTTACTTTTTGAATTGTTTTCTCCTAATCAAATAAAAATATCATTACTTTATTAACTTCAAATATAGTTAGTTGCTTTTAATTTTGTCTCTTTTCTAACTCCACCATGTATAAGTAGTTATTACTGTGATTTTATCATTTATATTTTAATGAAAAGCGTAAGAAACTTAGGTCCTACCGGGTGTCCCACGAACCCACACGTATTTTTACTTTCTCATGTAAAGAGAAATTATTGTGACGGCGCGAAAATTCGATTTTGAGATTTTGATGGATTTACACGTTTTGAGGTCCCATGAGTCCAAAAAAGTGGTTTTTAAAAAATGTCTGTCGTCTGTGCAGACGCCTGGAGCCTAAACTACTGGGCCGATTTTGAAGAAATTTGGCATACATGTTCATAAAAATCATACCCCGAGGCGAAATCGAGAAATGAATTTTAGCTCCAAATTTAGGGGCGCTACCCCCCAAAAACTCTGAAAAAACGTAAAAAAAATTACTTCTCGAAAACGGTTCCGACGATTTTGATTAAAAAATTATAAATATAGTCCATTTAAATACGAATCCAACGATATAAGCCGTTTTCCCGGGAAAAATCTAGTTCCTGAGAAAAAAGCTTAACACGCGGACCGAGAGAGCCCGGGTTCGATTCCCCGCCCGGGAGAAGTTATTTTTATGATAAATTTTAATGAAATGCTCAATAATAATTAAATTTACATACGAAATCTAATAAATGGAAAACACTGGGCTAAATAATTATGAACTCGTATATGAGAAAGTTTGTCTGAGTGGTCTCGGACCGATTTTTTTTTAATTTTAATATGTGGCATGATAAAGAATGTATTTTCCTTAAAAAACCCTAATAACAGTTTAGGCTGGGTATTAGCTGAAATACCATTAAAAGTGATTTTTAAATATGTAATTTTCAAAAATAATTCCCGGGGGAGGACCCCCGGACCCCCCGCGAAGGGTGCCCCACCATATCTTACCGCCCAAAGAACCACAAGACCTAGAACCGCCACTGAGTACAAGTTTATTTCTGTATTTCGTTTTTCAGTTTTGAAAAGAATTCTCGATAAGTCTGCTGAAGACTTAAATTTCACTACTTTTTACTTTCTCATATAAAGAGAAAGTATTGTGATGGCGCGAAAATTCGATTTTGAGATTTTGATGGATTTACATGTTTTGAGGTCCCTTGAGTCCAAAAAAGTGGTTTTTAAAAAAATGTCTATCCGTCGTCTGTCGTCTGTGCAGACGCCTGGAGCCTAAACTACTGGATTTTGACGAAATTTAGCATACATGTTCAGAAAAATCATACCCCGAGGCAAAATCGAGAAATGAATTTTAGCTCCAAATTTGGGGGCGCTACCCCCCAAAAGCTCTGAAAAAATGTTTTTTCTCCAAAACGGGTCCGACGATATTAATTAAAAAATTCTAAAATGTAGTCCATTTGAATACGAATCCAACGATACAAGCCGTTTTCCCGGGAAAAATCTAGTTCCTGAGAAATTAGCTTAAAACGCGGACAGAGAGAGCCCGGGTTCGATTCCCCGCCCAGGAGAAGTTATTTTTATGATAGATTTTGATGAAATGTTGAATAATATTTAAATGTACATTTGAAAACTAATAAATGGAAACACTGGGCTAAGAAATTATAAACTCGCATATGAGAAAGTTGGTCTGAATTGACTCGGACCGATTTTTTATTTGATTTTCAGATGTTTAATTTTCGAACCTCTTAGGGAAGGGGACACGAACTCATCCCCCCCCCCTCCCATCCATGGCGAGGGGGCCCGTAGATCTCTTGATTTGGGGCCCGGCCTAGCTCTTGGCGGCCCTGGTGGTTTGGACGGGCAAGAGGGAAGAGCTCTTGAAAAGGAATTAAATGAAAATAATAGAAATAATTCTCGGCTTTATATTTATTCACCTCAAACTCAAACTTGAGTTCTTAGAAAATTGAATATCATTTATATAATCGAGTAATGTCCCGACTACGGCGACAACCCACCTCGAAATGATTTGTTACTGCTAAGCTTAGGCAACTAGATTTACTCCAATAAAAATTAATGTTTCATTTGATTTGTTGGTCTTTAAATAGATATAATAACGTATCTATAATTACTTCTCTAAATTAATTGACAGTTTTACTTTTTCTCCTAAATATAAAGTCAAGGGCACTTCTTTAGATTGTTACTCCCCTTATAAAAAACCAGAGTGGAGTAACAATCTAAAGAAGGTGTACGGAATGATCTTTTTTAGACTGTTACTCCCCTTATCTAAAAAGAAGTGGGATATTCCTTTGTCCCAAATTATATTGGACTAAACATCCCTTTTTACTTTCTCATATAAAGAGAAAGTATTGTGATGGCGCGAAAATTCGATTTTGAGATTTTGATGGATTTACACCTTTTGAGGTCCCCAGAGTCCAAAAAAGTGGTTTTTAAAAAATGTCTGTCTGTGCAGACGCCTGGAGCCTAAACTACTGGGCTGATTTTAACGAAATTTGGCATACATGTTCAGAAAAATCATACCCCGAGGCGAAATCGAGAAATGAATTTTAGCTCGAAATTTGGGGGCGCTACCCCCTAAAAACTCTGAAAAAACGTGAAAAAAAATTATTTCTCGAAAACGGTTCCGACGATTTTGATTAGAAAATTCTAAAATGTCGTCCATTTAAATACGAATCTAACAATATAAGCTGTTTTCCCGGGAAAAATCTAGTTCCTGAGAAAATAGCTTTAAACGCGGAGGGAGGGAGGCCGGGTTCGATTCCCCGCCGAGGAGAAGTTATTTTTATGATATATTTTGATCAAATGTTGAATAATAATTAAATGTACCTACGAAAACTAACAAATGGGAAACACTGGGCCAAGTAATTATAAATTCGTATATGAGAAAGTTTGTCTGAGTTGTCTCGGACCGATTTTTCTTAATAGTTATTTAGTCAAAGTAATTTTTATACTAAAACAACTTAGGGGAGTAACAATCTAAAGAAGTACCAAGTCAAGCCCATTGCTAAGGGCCTAAGGGCTTGTTGTTTAATATTATTGCTTTTTATTCAAGTGAAACGTCTATAGGCGCGATAGAGTAAATTGGCTTGGATGAAACGAAATTGCATGTAACCAAGTTTGTGATTCGAAACTCATCTAAGTGATTTTTTTTTTTTTTTTTTAGGTAAATCTTTCACTTTATCTGTTATTTAAATTTTTGTGTAGGGTATTTTTGGAGATACAGGTCTCTCAACAACCTCCAGAGAAACAACCGCAGAAAATTATAAGGGTCCTCGGTTTTGTCAACGGACTCTAAAAATTGAAAATACTCGGGGGATCTATCACCCTTTGTCTTGTCTTTAGTTAGAAAATGTAAAAAAATGAAAAAGGAAAGACAGGCGACCCCAAAATATACTGAAGATCTATATAAAAATATAGCCATTTTTAAAACAATTTAATTTGTTTATAATTTCAACCCTCTACGACCCACACAAAAGAAGACTATATTAAAAAAAAAAAAAAAAAAAAAAAAAAAAAAAGAGGGACACACGGAAAGTTTTTAAAGTTATTTAAAAACACAAGAAATACTGAAGATCTTTATTTAGACGAAAATAAAACTAGTTTGAAGTGGACGGTTTTAAAGTTTTGATCTATATCATGGTTACAGGAAGAAGGTTATAAATATTGTGATAAAAAAAGTAATATCTTACAAGATTTCCTTGTTACAGATGATTTGAGTTATTACGTGTTACCTATTCGTTCGTATGTTAAACGTTACAGTTTGTTAATTATAGTTTAATCTGTGTTTTTACTAGTTGAAAACGGCCAATATTATGTAAATCAATAAGTTTCATTCCAATGTAATTTTAAAGAGTGTTAATGCGTGTTTTTTTTTTGTTTTTGTGGTGTTGCGCCGTGCCTATCTGTTGTCTCCAGACGAGATAAGGATGTGCGTCCAGGCAAACCGGAGACCTGTTTTTCAAGATAACAGCTCTCGGTTTAAACAGTTGGTAGAAAATATTGATTAGTTTTATAATTTTGCGAGTCGGCCGCCAGGCCGTGCTATTCGGCCGTCATCAGCTGGGCTCTCCAAATCCCCCAATAACCTTCTTTTCCTCGAGACAACACAAACTTTCAGGTCAATGCTTCGTCACGAGTTAAACGGAAAAGTCAATTTTGTAAATGTAGTCTGTTAAGTTATTTCTCTTTTTAACTGTAAATAAAACCGATTCGAAGATGGCGATGGGAAAATCTTTTAGGATTTTCGAAAGGGACAACGGTTCGACTCCTTATAGTGTTTTAGTGGAGCAGAGAAGTAAAGACGGTTCTCTGATGTTAGAGAAGAACGTAGTGGCAGTTCTAACGGCTCAGGAGAAAGAATCCATCAAGAGACAGTATACCAAAGTGCTGGACGCATACGGGTGTCTCGGTGTTCTACCGGTCCATGTCGAGGGTCGTACAATACTGTACCTCGTCCTGGTCACGGGCTGCATATCTCTGGGAAAAGTAGCCGACTCTGAGATATTCAAGATCACACAGACCGGGTTCATATCGCTGCAGAAACAACCTAACGACGACGAGCATGTGTCTGAAGTGAGGAAGATCTTCAACAGCGGCACGTTCTACTTCAGCTGGTCGAGTACAGGGGAAGCCATCGACATTACACTGTGTGCTCAGCGACGAGCCAAAACTACTATCACCGATAACAGGCAAGTAGTCGTTACTGTAACCTTGTGCAACATACTCATAGTCTTTAAGGCACTTCTTTTGATTGTTACTCCCCTACACCAGACCACCAGAGGGGAGTAACAATCTAAAGAAGGTGTACGGAATGTTCTTCTTAAGACTTTCACCCCTTATAAAAACAGAAGTTTGATATTCCTTTGTCCCAAAGTACATTAGACTAAACATCCCTTAGTCTTAATTACATTTTGTCAAAGTCATTTATATTCTACAAAAACAGGGGAGTAACAATCTAAATAAGTATTGTCTTTAAACCTTAAAACAGTTAAATTTATCAGTCTATCTTAGAAAACCCTAGACAGCTATTAAATTCTAACCCGTTTAGTTGATCATCATCATCTTAGATTACACAACACTGATGTATTGTACTAACTCCCACTTTCTTATTTCCTATAGTTCAATTAAACTTACGTTCTGTACAGAACTGATGTGTGTTTTAATCTTTTATTGTAACTGAACTGTAAATTATGTTGGAAAGCACGCTGTAAGTGCATACAATATGTTACGCTTAAATATATTTAATGCCATTTTCTAATTATAGAAAATATGATCAAAGTATACCAAACTTTTTCTTTATAGATCATTGAGACAGCATTGTTATGGGTTCTACAATTATATGGTTAATCTTTACTTTAAAGGAGCTTAATTTTGTATGAGTTAAAAATTATTACAGTATTGCATCAACATCTTACTCAAATGTACAGATCACAAAGCTGCGGTAGCCTTTAGGCTAAGTAGAAGCTTAGTATTTAATTTTTCTTTAGTAGGTCTTTAGGGATGAAAAGAGAGCCAGCGTGGCCGTGTGGGTTAAACCACGTCTGTTCGGCCATCACTGAATTATGACTGGAACGAGACGGGGTTCGATTCCTCGCCGTGACACTCTGATTTAGATGGCTCACTATTGATCACATCATACTCGCTTCGGCGGTACAATGTACTTATGTATGATGTGTGAAGTGGCTGGAACTCTCTACCGCGGGGTGTACAAAGGGCCTAAGTGATGGCCTAATTGCAAGGCTCGAACAAGTGGTTCGTCCTACCCGTTCTAGTAGAAAGTACTAGATTACTACTAAGACTACTACTAGGGATGAACATCAAAACAATTATTTTATTTTAATTTAATTTATAGACTATATTTCGCCCATATCTGGGCATATTCAGGCCTTGAATTGAATTATCCAGAAATTAAGATATTATATAGTAAAAAACAAAAAAAATCACTATTTGGAGTAATCATTACAACTAACTCTCCCATTCCATTGTTAAAGAGTTTCACAGAATGGTAAAGCACCCACTAAAGAAAACGAATATAACAAAACACAAGGGATCAACTAAAGAAAATATACTTAGTATTTAAGAAATTAGTATTAAAGAGCTAGGGAAAGCAGTTATTGTATCAAATTAGTATTAAAGAGGAAGGGAAACACAGCTTTTGGATCCAATTAGTATTAAAGAGGAAGGGAAACACAGCTATTGGATCAAATTAGTATTAAAGGGGAAGGGAAACACAGTTATTGTATCAAATTAGTATTAAAGAGGAAGGGAAACACAGCTATTGGATCAAATTAGTATTAAAAAGGAAGGGAAACACAGCTATTGGATCAAATTAGTATTAAAGAGGACGGGAAACACAGCTATTGGATCAAATTAGTATTAAAAAGGAAGGGAAACAGCTATTGGATCAAATTAGTATTAAAGAGGACGGGAAACACAGCTATTGGATCAAATTAGTATTAAAGAGGAAGGGAAACAGATATTGGATCAAATTAGTATTAAAGAGGAAGGGAAACAGATATTGTATCACATTAGTATTAAAGAGGACGGGAAACACAGCTATTGGATCAAATAGTATTAAAGAGGAAGGGAAACACAGTTATTGGATCAATTTTTATTTATGAGTAAGGAAAATACAGTTATTGTAACAAATAAGTATTGAAGAGGATGTGAAACATACTTATTAACAGGTAATTATAAAGATAATAACAGATAATTATTTTTGATAATATGAATTCTTTAGGCATGGCTTGCCATTCATTTTAGAAGAGTTTCCCTTATGTTGGTTAGTTATGACATTTGAACAGTTATGTACCTTGGGCAGTTATGTACCTTGGACAGTTATGTACCTTAGACAGTAGTTATGTATGTTGGGTTATTAAAATGTTTTCTGCGATTCAGCACTTTTCAGAGGGGAGCCTGGCAACACTGTTTTATCAACCTTGCCGCCTTCACAACTAGAAGCTAAAAACCACGAAAACATTTTGCGCCGGAAGGTTATAGTCATGTTATAGTTGAACTCAAAACAGGTTATAATAATAGTTTTTATTTACCGTATCAGTTTCAAGTTATGTTTCTTCTTCTTTAGCAAATTTTCATTGGAGTAATTAACTAATGTGCCTATTATAGTGCCATATTTCATTTTTTTTTTCATTATTAAAAAGAAATATTGTTTTGATCAAAATTGTTTCATTCCCTTTCAAGAAAATAGTGAGAAAGAGAGCTCGTACTTCACCAATTTTTGAGTTCTGCAAATACACTAAAAACGATAGTGTGACCACAGACACCTCGAAAAACAAAAGAAAAACTATAAGTATAAATTATAAGTCCTATTCCTATTGAATATTGAAGCTTATTCAATTCAGCTAAATTAAACTATCACAATACTTTTTTCAAACAAAGATCAGCCTCTTTAGTATTCTTTATTATAAGCCTTAGTCTTAGCCTAGCAGAGTTCAAAATTGTTCTATGAAAAATGTAATATTTTCCAGACTGATTCCTGTTATTTAGGTACCTGTAAATATTTTTGTTTCGCAAGTTTAGGTTGTACAAATTAAAAGAATTAATATTGACTCCCCCCTTTATTTCCAATCCAAGTCTTGGAAAATGTACAAGTAGTTCCCTTTTCTTGTTTCCTACAAATACTTAAAAACGTATACAGAAAAAAATTATTTACTACATATTACAATTTATTTATTAATTACTATTATACAGATAAATACAAAAAAAGTAACGCATAATATACTATTCAGTAAACCCATACGACGTTCACTAGTTATAAGTTATAACCTTCTCTTGTTGCTGTTGATGAGGTTCAATTGTAACCTATTATCTAGGATTGTAACCTTCCGGCGCAAAAATTTTTCGTGGTATTTAGCTTCTAGTCCTTCACAAGCTTTCATATCAGTGTTATCATTGATAGTTGATTTTTGCTAATTGTTCAAGATAAGGGACCCTTCCCTACTATTGTTGTTATCTATTGACACTGCTGATTAGTCTCAATATATTGAACAGAGACAGATGTTCAACATTATTTCCAATAAAGTAAAAATGAGCCTGTATACATTTGATGTTTACAAAGAAATTCATTGTCTTACATCATCATTAGATGATAAAATATCTCAGCACTTCCTTTCAAAATTACAATTTCTCAAACAATGAACAAATATATATATTTATAGGTACATCAATTTCTTGAAGGAAATCAGGAAATAATGTTGGACTTCTTGTACGATTTGGCTATAATTACAGTGAAACAACTCCCTTCCCCGTCCTCTTCCAAATTGTTGCTAATCCAGGTTATTTTAATTCTTCAGAATTGAGCATTGGAATTAATGTTGATTGGTGTAAAAAAGCAAGGCACTATCTCTAACTAAAGGGTAGAGAAAGCAGAAGAGTTTATTAAGGGTAGAGAATTTTGAAGGCAACTGAACAACAAGTAATGATTATTATTGTGAAGACAATGTCTTTACTCATAAAATATTTTGTTTAGGACTAACGGCACGTTTACACTAATGACGCTTCAGGTACTTCCACACTCGAGAGCTTTATCACCTGTTATGCTACATTACTATTGATAGTTGCTCCTAAAACTGTTTTTATCAGGATGACTAACTATTGTTATGAGAGAAGTACCAGCTAATTATCATAAGCAACAAATTGTCGTTCGTTAATAAAAACTATCAATACAACAGACCATGTCCAAGCAAACATGTTTATTATGACCCATGTTATAGAGCCAAGCTTAGTCCCCGATGTTTATTCTTCAATACATTCTAAAGTGTACATGTACTGTAAATCTTTTATCTACATGGGAATCCAAAATTACAGTTAATGTTTTTTTTTTTTTTTTATATATACCGGGGGGCTTTTTACACCCGAAGATGCAGGCCACTTAGGTGGGCCCATTAATCAAACCTGGGTTAGAGACCGAAATCTTCACACTGTTGTGTGAAGATATGGTCGTCAACCATGACTCCCCTCCTGGTTGTATTACAAACACGAGTGTCATCGTCATGGTTTCCAGGCCGAAACCTGGTGGTGCTACTCTTTTGAGGAGCTTCCCACTTGTTTAAACAATGTTGGGTGGACATTGAGCGGGGGGCCTGGTCCGGGAATCGAACCCAGAGCTGCGGTCACCTTCTGACCCTGCTCGATGCTGCTTAACTTGCCTTATCGCAAGGCGAGCGCTCTAGCCTCCGAGCCACCCAGGCCCCCCACAGTTAATGTTTGCAATTAGGTTCTAAAATAAATGTCTTATGCAATTCTAATACTCTGATCCTTTATAATGCTAACTTATTGGTGAACCTGTCAAGAAAGGTTTAAGTCCTGTTAAAGTTTGGCACTCATCTTCAGGAGAGTCCAAGTTGTTCTGGGGAAGTAACAACATTTGCTGGAGGGTTTGAACAAAGTCTGAATTAGCTAAGAAAGTATCTGGTGTCAAGTTGCATCAACTTTATTGTTATTATAACATTGTTTGCCGTATAAATAAATATACCTTTGTTTGTTGTCAGGTTTTTCTGGAACAAGGCGATGTTTGTTCACCTAGCTAAATTTGGAGTGAAGACGAGCGATTGGACTGTGAAAGCCATGTGTGGGTGTGTCGAGATGAGGACAGTGTACGTAGGTGCCAGGCAAGGCAAGGCAGTCATCATATCGAGACTGAGTTCCGAGAGAGTCGGTACTCGGTTCCACGTCAGGGGTGCCAACGACGCAGGGCATGTCGCTAACTTTGTAGAAACTGAACAAGCTATATACATGGAGGACTCTGTCTGTTCTTATATTCAGGTATCAAACAATAATTTCTCTTCTTTAACGCTTTGTGGTCCATGCTGCAGGACCACAAAAAACAACACTATATTCCTACCTTAAAAATTTTAAAAATGTACCACAAAGTGCCTTGGAAGAGCCACTTTTAGAATGTCTTAATTCTTCTGTAACAACTGAGCCGAACATTTATAAAAGATAAACAAAAATACTTCATAAAACTACAAGTACGAACAAAAGTTACTCAAAAATTAAGGTTGTAGATTCAATAACTTAAACCTTACATATACAACTTGGATGTATTTTTCAGAACTAAAAACTTATTTTAGTAAATAAAAACACATTAACTTATTATTAATTAAGTAATTTTGAACAATAAACTATAACTGGGCAAAAAAGAAGATTAGGCATAATAAAAATAAATAAATAATAGGTAAAAAAAGCTTGGTTCAAGCAATGTTGAACTTGTTTACTGTTAGAATTGGCAGCCAACTGGAAGGTTATAAACATAATGTGGCACAATGAGGGTGCCGCATACTTTATTTTTATTTTTTCAGCGCATATCCCTGACAAATTGACTTGATACATCAATTTTCAAGACTCTTAACTAGAACATCGCAACACAAAACAAGTGGGCTGGGGTTTATTTAAGGAGTGTGGTACACATAGGGACCATACAGCGTTTAGAACATGGACTTCTTTTTTTTTTAGAATTTATAGTGAATTAAACTCAAAGGGAATTGAAAGTTTGTCGCACAAGTTTATTTTGTATTAAACGTGATAACAGCTGTTATGAGACATTAGCTGTTTTGATAATTAGAGCTAGTCTTTGAGTTTTATTTGCTATAATCTACTGCAGTATTAGATACATTGGCTGACGGGATGAACCACGTTATACATTTATCAATGAAACCATTAGTGTCTCACCTCTCTAACAAACGTACCCAGATTAGATGTTACATCCCATTATCAACTAGGTTCATAAAACACCTACAAGTTTTCCATTCATCATTGCAATTGATTGTTGCCCTAATTGAATTTCAAAACTCATTATTAACAAAACAATCTAGATTAAGGGAAATAAAGAAACGTGCAAAAACAAATATATCGAGGTGAAATATGAAATACTGAGTTATTGAATGTACAGTTGAAGAGTGCACAAAGACAATAATTAATATGAGTCAACAATATGAAACAATAACCTCTTGCTTTTAATAAATCTCTCCAAAAAATTCAATTAATTAATTAATTAATTAATTAAAAATTGAACCCACACAACAAATGTTGACATCGATATCCTACAAATACCCATACTCAGTATAATGGGGCTGTAGAACATACAAACACATGGTGTTTTGATTTTAAAGACAAGTTTGTGAAACCTGAAACTTGGTACAATGGTCAGCCCACACATGTTAAGACATGTTGTACAACTTAGTTGAACCCAAAAACATAACCTTTATTTGGCATTTTTAGTTTTGTTTTTAATAACAAATCTGGTTATAAAAAGTGAAGGTTACAAAACTATTTATAACCTTTATCAAATTTAAATAAAATTATAATTATTATTAACACTGGGAGACAGACAGAGAAAAATAGACTCCAGCGCTGGGACTTGAACCTTTATCGAAGTAATCTAGTAAAAGTTTGATGCATTGAAAATGTATTGAATAGAGATTCAATCACTAGCTTGTTAAAGCCCAAATCAGGATTCAATCTGAATTTATACATTATGGTAACGTAGTAAATATTTCTCTTTTATTAATAACAATAAAGTTATACATTTTTAACTTTTCAAATTTTACTTCTTACAAACAAGTTGGATATATTGTTAGCTATTTAGGATATCGACCTAGTAACCTATTTACAAAGACACGGTAGACTAGTTGTGACAAGTTGAAATGTCATTGACCTCACGCTAGTGAGATTGTATTTAAAACTAGTGCCGTGACCCTCTAACCAGCTCAACTAGGCGTCAAATCATTACAATTGATTCTTTACTTTGATCAATTCTTAGTTACCGAGTTAATTTTACTTGAAGAGCACGTTTTAACTTTAAACTATTACATTAGATTTGTTTCATTTGAAATTTGACTAATTCTTTTTTTTTTCACACTCAAAACAATTGTCAGTTGTTGCTCTTGAGGGAGAAAAAAATATCCACTTTTTTATACAATTATTTTGTGTGACAAAATAGTCGAGGAGATAGCGTGCAAAAAAGTGTCTGACTAACATCAAGCTAGAATTTTGTGTATAAGTAAATGTTTTGGTGCCTTTTAAGAATATATGGTCGGCTAAGTTCGTCTGCGGGACATAGCTTGGCAATAGGCATTTGAAAAAAAACAAACCGGTGGAGAGCAATGTCCTGCCCTTTTCGGTGGACAATGTGATTTTCATGATCCCGAGTACGAACTTAGTTAGTAGACCAATAATCAAGTTGATGGTATTTTGACCCTTGACAGGGGAACACTTTGATTTCGAGTAATATTTGACTAACTAACCTATTAAGTGACAAGCTAACATCAACTTGATTATTGGTCTACTAACTAAGTTAGTACTCAGGATCATGAAATTCACACTGTCAACCAAAAAGGGTGGGACATGGCCGCTCTACACCGTTTTTTTTTTTCCAAATGTTTATTGCGAAGCTATGTCCCGTAGAAAAACTTATCCTACCATATACTCTTAAAAGGCACCAAAACATTTACTTATACACAAAATTTTAGATGGATGTTAGTCAGAAACTTTTTTATACACTATCTTCTGGACTAAAAGAATAAAGAGCTACAGTCAGAAGTCCTTATAACAAACTTCTGTACAACGAAAAGCTCTTTGGGACGAATATTTCTTATGCCCCCACGAATTCTCTATATAAAAGTGTTTGTATAAAACTCTCTACAACGAACAAAATTCATATAAACCAAGGATAAAGATCCAACCGAAAAACTTTCTGTGAATTAGTGAATTAATATTGGCGGTGTTTTTGATGCCTTTATTTTCTTAAAACCATTTTTAGGAGTTTCTTTCACTAGTGCTCTAATCATTTTACGTTTTCTACATCTATCAGCATAAATGGAATCAGAATCATCTTTAAAAGAGAAAAATATCTCTTGGTCTCAGTTTAGAAATAGTTTCGGACGTTTAATAAAGCTCTTGACTTTTTGAAGTAAATATCAAGCTTTATATATCACTCCTTCCTTCAGAAAAAAATTTCCGAAAAGTGAAATTTTCTTGATTTTGATACCCAGCTTCAAGTGAAGTTTTCTCATGGAAAAAAAAGTACTAGACAAAATATAGACATAGCCTAATTTAAACACTGGGATATTACCTTTAATGTGGTTTTTGTTTCAGTCTTCTAGGACAAATAGCTTAGGAGATATGAGCATGGACATAAATGCCCACAAACACAAAAATTAGCGTGCAAAGGAAATAAAAAATGGCATCCACACCTAAACGGTTTAAGATATTTTTTTTAAACATTGTTTTAAACACCTTAAATTTGAGAGAAACAACAGGAGAAATATAATTTTTTTCTAAAATGGTCGAGCAACCACCTCTGGACCGTTTCATATGGATTGACCCCAAGGTTTTGTACTATGCGTCCTTTTAGCCCTTCGTATCTAATTTATACAAATATAGGAAAGGTTAGATGTAGGGTTTGTTGTTTTAACAAGAAGATTAGTCCTTATGTTTGCCAAAAAAAGGAATAGTGCAGAAATTTAATTGTTGTCACAATAGTTACTTATGCGCCTAGGGAGTAACGTAAGCCATTATTCCCTGAGCGAAAAAGTTGGATCTTGAGGCAAAGCCGAAGGAACTATGCTCCCTAAATCCCGAGGTGAAGCCGAGGGAATAACGCTAATTAGCTAAGATAATTATCGGGAGGGGAATAGTGGCACTTTACTCACGTGGTAATATTTTATCTCCAGTAGGGAGAAAATACATATTTTCGTCCATTGGCACAGTTTTTATTTATTACTTTAATAAATAACAAAAATTATTAGCACTTTTAATAGCAAATATAAGAGATTCAATGTTAAAAATAAGTAAGAATTGGAATTAAACTTAAATAGAAGGTTATTTAGATGCAGGTTATAAACAATGGTAAACAAGGTTGAAAGAACAGTGTCGCCAACCTGATTTCATCAACTTCATTACATTAGCCATTTATTTTCTACTATTTATAAAATATTTAAGTTGCAATCCTTACTTTTTTGCCCTACTTTACTTTTTCTGCAGGCTTTACTTTGTTCGGGCAAGAAAAGACTTTCTTTAGTCCCTCTAAACTAATCCAAAATCTTAACTTTTTCTTCTTACTGGAGATAAAATTGTTTTTGTATTTTTAAATGTTTTTGCAAATAAGGTGTTAACTTATTGAAATGATTTTTGGCAGGTTCGAGGTTCAGTGCCGCTGTTTTGGGAGCAGACTGGTGTTCAGGTTGGTCAACACAAGGTGAGGATGTCACGGGGACCCGAGGCAGCGTCTGCAGCCCTCAACAGACACTTTACACAACTCAAGCAGCGTTACGGACATCAGACTGTGGTTAACTTACTCGGAGCTAGCCACGTCGGATCCAAGGAGAGTGAGGGACTTCTATCCACTTTGTTTCAACAGACACAGGTCAAATAAACAAATAATAATCATAATAATAGCTTTATTGACACTTCAGAGATGCAAAAGTCTCCCTCAATGAGAGGTAAAGGAGTCTATTATCTTGTGTATAATTTGACTATTCTATTCCAGCTATGTCTGTTAAGCAGATCTAAACCATACACGACCTAATCTCTCTACAAGCTCATCTCTCCATCTTAAAGCCGGTCTTCCCCTACTCCTACTAAATCCATATGGTGACCATTCCGTTAGCATCTTAGTCCATCTATTTTTGTCCATCCTGTACACATGTCCAACCCATTTCCATTTCAGTTCATGACTCTTAACCATTAAGCTTGTTCCACTTTCTTTTATTATAAGTCTATTTTTAATCCTCTCTCTTTTGCTTATTCGGTGTGTTGCTCTCAACATTTGGCACTGAGTTGATACTAATTTTTTATCTAGTTGCTGGGTCATAGACCAGGTCTGACATCCATACAGTATAGTTGGGAAAACACAACTTTGTAGAACTTTATGCTTAAGGTTTCTTGATACATTGATTTTCAAAATCTTTTTTAGAGACCAAAACTTGTTCCAACCTAACTCTATTCTTCTGTTTATTTCACTGCTCATAGGATCTTTCAACGACATCAACTGACCAAGATAGACATAATTGCTCACACACTCTACTTCACCATCCTCTACAGTTAGTTTATCAAGACCTTGATTTGTCATGATTTTTGATTTCGACCAATTTATTGTAAGACCAAACTTACTACAAATTCTCAATAAATCTTTTACCATTTAAATAAACAAATACAAGTCCCTAATAATATGATCATTCCGTTTTTAGGGTTTTGCAGATACTTCTTGAAACCCTTATGCCGAGGGTGATGTGTCCGTCTGTCCATCGCTCTTTGGTTCATAGCGCCTAAACAGTTTAAGCTTAAGAGCTGAAATTAAAAAAAAAAAAATCAGTCCGAGACAACTCAGACAAACTTTCTCATAAACGAGTTTATAATTACTTAACCCAGTATTTTCCATTTATTAGTTTTAAAATGTACATTTAAATATTATTGAACATTTCATCAAAATTTATCATAAAAATAACTTCTCCTGGGCGGGGAATCGAACCCGGGCTCTCTCCGTCCGCGTTTTAAGCTAATTTCTTAGGAACTAGATTTTTCCCGGGAAAACGGCTTATATCGTTGGATTCGTATTCAAATGGACTACATTTTAGAATTTTTTAATCAAAATCGTCGGAACCGCTTACGAGAAATATTTTTTTCATGTTTTTTTCAGAGTTTTTGGGGGGTAGCGCCCCCAAATTTAGAGCTAAAATTCATTTCTCGACTTCGCCTCGGGGTATGATTTTTCTGAACATGTATGCCAAATTTCGTCAAAATCAGCCCAGTAGTTTAGGCTCCAGGCGTCTGCACAGACGACAGACAGACAGACATTTTTTAAAAACCACTTTTTTGGACTCAGGGGACCTCAAAACGTGTAAATCCATCAAAATCGAATTTTCGCGCCATCACAATACTTTCTCTTTATATGAGAAAGTAAAAAACTGGTGCAACTTTTTGACTCAACCATAGGAAAAATATACAGAAGTTAAAAATTAAATATGCACATGCGCCATTTGCAAAAATGTATATATATTTTTTTTTTAAATTTTCGAGTGGGGTATCAAATGCAAGCTGCTGAAGAGTAGGTTACAAATATATACAGGGTGATTGGCGATATATGTACAAAAATAAATAGGGAGATTCTAAACATCATTGGCTACAAAAAACATCATATAAACCATGGATCTATTCTCCACCGTTTTCTCACAAGGTCAAATTTTATGATTTTTTTAAGCTCGCATACCTTTGCTCATAAAAACACTTATTGCTCCAAAAATATAAAAGCTAAAACAAAATTTTTGGTTTTGTTGGAAAGCTGACAAAATTTCTTACAAGAAAAGTGTAATATTAATTTTCATACTATCAAATTACAAGACAAAAAATGTTTTTTTTTTTTTTTTTTAAATTAAAAAAAATTTGTGTAAAACATGAATGTTACAGGTTCCAACATCACCATAGTTTTTCTTTTTAAAAAATCTGTATTTGTTGTTTTAATCTATATTTGTAATTTAAAAAAAATATATTTGTTCATAAGTCTTGTAACAGCATTTTTAGGGTCCGTAGGCAAAACCAAGGACCCTTATATTTTCCTGCGTGTGTCTGTCTGTCTGTCAGTCACCTGCTCTCACAGCTACACCTTTCGTCGGATCCCCACATATTTTAAAAATATAGCGACTTAAAAAAAACATTTTTCAAAACAATTAGGGTAAAAAACTTAAGGGTTAAAATTGTTTTATTTTTTTTTTCGACACCGTGAGGGGTATCATATGAAAGGGTACATCGAGCTGATTACAAAAATATATAATTCTTTGGTTATAACTTTGATAGGGCGAGCGTAGCCAAGTTTGAAGTGGGTGTGAAACGTGTCTCCCCCCCCCCTCTATCTCGCTTATGTGAAGTGCAAAAAATCTGAAAAAAAATCCTGAACATTCTTTGACCAAAAGTAAAGATACCACTTTTTGGAAATTTCGGAAAAAATATTATTTTAATTTTTATTGACAAAATACGTTTTTTTATAACTATGGTCTTTTCGATGTATTTATATGGTTGTAGTCCGGTTCAGTGGCAAAAAAATACTTTATCAGAAGTTTGTTTATGTGTTTTGAGAATATCAGACCCATAGGATAGTTCAAAGTAAGCATTTTAGCATTTTAAAAAACACCATCAATAGGGTACTACTTAAACTATACAGGGTTGCCTAGCACACACTTGACCGGTTTATTTACATTAGTAATGATGGTCCATCATTACTAAGCATTAGCAATTTAGCTCGTGGCAATTTAGCCTTATTTATTACATAACTTGGCAAATAAATCTTGAGCAGTTGCTGAGCCAATAAAAAATGTTTGCAAATGTCCTGTTACAATCGTTTCAGTTGATTCTGACCAATACCTAACAGTTATTAGCAACTCTTTACAGGATGCAGCATTGGTAGTTTCAAATGGAAAATAACAATTATCCATTTCACTTAACAGCAAGGTTGTAAAGTACACTTTCCCATTTTCCATAAAACTCTTTGTACACTTCACATGAAGTAAAGAAAAAACATAAAAAATCAATAATTAATGCCACCTACAGTAAAAAAACAAATTTAAATTAAATTAAAGAAGAGTGGTGCTGTTAGGTAGTAGCTGCTCATGAAAGCTATGAAAACTGTACTGACCAATTTCATGAAATTTCCTCAAAATACAGACTATTACTGACTAGTTTGCAGCCATGAAATTGGAAAGGTAAATAAGTATGTGTGTATATATTAATAAAAGTGTAGTATAAAGGCATGAATAAAAGGGGAAAATAAATAAATGATTATAACAAAATAAATTAAAGAAAAGGAAATCAGTGTTTAGTCATGGTATTTTGAAAGATGTAAATTTATTTAGCTGTTTGTAAAATGTAGAATCTGTTAAAGGCTTTAAATCAAATTATAATTATCAATAACTACGGGAGACATACAGTGAAAAATAGACCCCTGCACCGGGACTCAAACCACGGGTCCTCCTATTAATCCGTTACAGGTGCTCTTACCAACTGAGTTATACGGGAGAATGATTTTTCTCTGTCGTTACCGATACAAATTCCCCGAATCCAAGCTTTCAATCATTTCTACAAATCTAATTAACTAATTAGAACTAGAATTAGAATTAACGCTTATAATTTTAAAGTTCTCAATTAGTACCTGTACCTAGTACAATCTATTAGAAATTCAAATTTTTTGGTATTCATACTACGGAAAGATTAAATTTTACTTTAAATCAAATTATAATTATCAATAACTACGGGAGACATACAGAGAAAAATAGACCCCCGCACTGGGACTCGAACCATGGGTCCTCCTATTAATCCGTTGCAGGTGCTCTTACCAACTGAGCTATACGGGAGAATGATTTATGGAATGATGTATGTCTCCCATAGTTATTGATAATTATAATTTGATTTAAAGTAAAATTTAATCTTTCCGTAGTATGAATACTACCAAAAACTTAAAAAATTTGAATTTCTAAAGGCTTTATTATTATAATAATTTATTTTTAAGCTGACTTGTGAAAGTGGATTAAAATGATTAATGTTGTATGTTGACTATTGTTACAGACTAAAATGGGACACTCAGATGTGCCTCACATAGCGTTCGACTACCACCAGGAGTGTCGAGGAGGCAACACTAGCAACTTGGCCAAACTCAAAGCCGCTCTCATGCCTTTCCTATCTTCCTACTCGGTCTTCTTCACTAAGGGTAAAGCTATTCTGTCTGAGCAGGTCGGAACTATCAGGACAAACTGCCTCGACTGTCTTGACAGGACTAACTGTGTTCAGACCTTCATCGGTCTCACCGTCCTACTCAAACAATTAGAATTCTTAGACTTGGTTGAAAAACAACAATCCATTTCAAGGTAAATACTCATTTTCCTTTTCATTTCTTTTTTTTGTTGTTGAAATTTTCAAGTCTTGGCTATGCTACATAAAATTGAAAAAGCGTTACTAAAAATCTAAGCCAAAAACGTTACCGTGTGTTAATAACAAGGAGTTAGAAAGATATAGGAGGAGTGCAATCCAGTCTCCAGCTGGAGGGCCTTTCCCTACCACACTTGGTAGGGCCGAAGGAAGTCGAAAAGAGTTCCACTGCTACCAGGAAGTTAGAAAGTTGAAGGAGGTAGTTTGTAGTCGCATAGTACAGTCTAGTCTTAGAGGGTTTTAGAGAGAGCCATCTTAGGGGCTACATCACCTTGCGTGGTAATTAGCTCTACGCCCCGACTTCTTCTCTCTCCCAGTGGCGCCCCCCCCCCTTAAACTACAACTTCTGTTCTACTGCTCTGATTTGCACCAGACAATCGCCATAACCCTTAGAATTTTATTCTTAATAAACTTACATACATAACATTTATTTTAGTTAAACTATAATTTTTGTTCATTTATTATAAAAATATGGGTGAAGAAGCTAAAATATTACTTCTTAATAAACTGGAGAAGAAGAAAAGTACTTTCTTTCTTCGTGCACTACATATGTTCGTTTAAATTCCTAATTTACAAATGCAAGAATCTGCACACTCAAATTTTTTGACATTTTCATGTCTTTACTTTGGCACATAAACTCAAAAAGCGTTACCAAAAAACTACAACAAAAAGCATTACATGAAAATGTCTCACTGTCTTGCAGACTTGTATGCAAGCAATTATTTATAATAGTTGAGCATAGAAAGCATACAAACATCTATCAATTAGTGTGGCATATAGCTTCCTTACGTCCTATCACTGTACACAATGAGTACTCACTCGGCAGATGCAAGAACTGTCGCACCAGATTCTAGATGCTCATTAGTTTATTGTTTGTTTATACTTTTATAACAGATATAGGTAACAAATATATTTGTTATATTTGATAGCTGGTTTCAAATTTTATATCAGATTTTCCTGTTTACTACAGTATAAATATTCTGTTTTCTGTATGCTTATAATAATATAATATTGTAATATATTTAATGCTCCTTTTCTCTATCCGAATCAGACATGTTGGACAGGCATGTTACACTTTGAGTACAAGAAAACAAGTTTTGACATATGTTTACTCTCTCCCTGCAGACTGTACACATCCACGATAGTTCTTTGACATTATGAACTTTATTGAGCTGAGCGAAGCAAAGCTCTCATACTCCTGAACGGCTGAACCGATCTGCATAAAATTCGGCACAGTCATAGTGACCAACCACAGGAATGTATAAATCTGAAATGGTCCAAATTGGTACACGGGGTACGGGATAGAAAAGTTAAAATAGTATATGCCCTTCATGATGCATGTCGTTGGAAAGCTCTTTAAGAGTACAGTTATTGTTGTTTGTTCACTTTTGTCATATTTTCATTTAAGAGGGGGGTAAAATAGAAAAACAAGAAAAAAAGCTTTTTAATTAAAAATTAGAAATACAGTAGAACCTCGCTTACATGACCCCCGAAAACCTCAGTTACAAGTGCAATTTTCAAATCCCCTTGAGATTGCCATAACACATAATTTAACCTCTATAAAACGACTATTATTATCCAAACAACCTCAATAACACGGATTTTTTCTAATGGGTAACAAACGTTACCCATTCACAACGTAACTCAGAACCACTATAACAAGACGTTTTGAGAAGTCAACCTCTATAACTTGAAAACCCCGCCCCACCCCGCTCCCAACATTAACCTCTATAACATGACTGATAGCCAAAATAACCTTGATATCTTGATAACACGACCCTCAACAAAAAGAGCACCTCGATAACAAGACTGTTTCCCTAATCCCCTTGAGACACTTCTTATCGAGGTACTTATATTACTATTTTTGATCCGATTTCAGCTGTTTATAAATAAACAATGTTTATTGTTTAAGATTAAAATGCACGCTCAGCTCAATATTGCAAGCAGACAACTGCATTGCACACCTAGTATGGCCTGTACCTAATTAAGAGAGAAACTTTTTTACCCACAATAGGATCCTACAAATATATCAAATTTATGTTAGATAAATGTATATAAAAGATCTTGGTCTAATCTAAAATTAAAAATGTTCAGGCTTGAAATGGGGATGAAATAACACAAAAACTTAGTTTTTTTCTTTCATAATCACCCCCTGAAGACACTTTTTAAAGAAAACATTATTTACGATGGTTTCTTGTTGTAACAGGTTTGAAGAGGTGTTCAAGCAGATGTGGGTGGACAATGGGAACGAGGTGAGTAGGATGTATGCAGGAACGGGAGCTATTCAGGGAGGCTCCAAGCTGATGGACGGAGCTAGATCAGCTGCTAGAACCATACAGAACAACCTGTTGGATAGTGGTAAACAGGAAGCTATAGAGGTCGTACTCATGGGGGGAACTCTCTCCTGTATGGTATCCGATAGAGCAAGGGCACTTCTAGACCCTAATCACATCCAGCTTAACAAGTTAGTAATATTTTTCTTCATTCCATCTATTTTACTTTTCCTCACTACCTATAGTAGGAAAAGTATTGTTTTCACCTAAATTTTTTTTTTTTTTGAGATTTCAACGGAATTATCCTTTTTGGGTGTTTTTAAGACCTCCTGAGTGGTTTTCAGCGTGATGTATGTATGTGTGTATGTATGTATGTGTGTTATCATCGTAGCGCCCAAGGTATTTAAACCTAGAGAGTTGAAACTGGGCAGAAAAATCAATCCTTACCTGTAGTGGTGCCGCCCGGAAAATCAACTTTTTCCGCCATCTTGAACCCAGTTTGCTCAGTCAGCAAAAAATTTAAAAAATCGTAATAAATCGAAAATTTGGCACAAATGTACCGCTCTGTATGACAAACATGCCCACCAAATTTCATTTTGATACTGGCCGCCATTTCGAAGTTATCAATTTTTTAATTTTTAAACTTTGACAGTTAATAATACTGAAAGTATAAATAGGTTTTTGACATAATATAGCATATTGTTGGAACCGGAAAAAATTAAGGAACAAATATAAAAAAAAACTATGAAATTCCATTAATTAGTTTAAAAGTTATAAGCGAATATAATTATTTATTAGTGCGATAATTTTGATGACGTCAAAGTTTGTTTACATCTGTCAAAATACTGCCAAACTTTAAATAATTAAATAAAATATAGGTATTAAAAATAAGGGTTTTTTTTGAAGAATGATAATTAATCAGTTTGTTCAGAATGGTCACCCATCCAAGTACTGACCACGTCCAATGCTGCTTCCTCCTGCTGCGAAGCAGCAGGAGAGGCCACTTTAGTGGCCTCTGAAGTGAGGAAAAGTTCCAAGGTACCCTGTACCCGATGATTTTTTATTCTATTATCATAGTGTAAGAGTCAATTTAAGGATTTGTTCAGAATCACGTCCCCAGAAAGACCAACCCAAAACTACTGACTGCATTTGTAAACCTTTAGTTGGTTAACGGTTTAACGGAGCAGTTCATCTTCCACTAATTCCAGAATACGTTGAGTGTGGTTAGCCAACCGTATTACCTTCTTGGTTAAAAATAATTTTTAGTAAAGAATTATACACATAAGAATTTTGGTTTACGTAACCACAAATAAAGGATAGGACCCCTCCCCAATGATATTTTTATGTCCGTGCTGTTAATAGTGTATTTGGATCTGTAAAATCACATTCTGATAAAAATACAGATAGTCTAAGTGTAATTTATCTGAGGTACTCTCTGAAACCAGACTCCGAGTATCTACTTACAGCCATTTCTTTTAAAATGTTTAGCTTGCAAAGGCTACTTATGTTTCATTGTAGATTTTAATTTCAAATTAGTGTTTTTTTTTTACCATTATGTTATATTATTGATAATTCATCTATATTATTATAATTTATGGTGTTTCTTTTTGCTGCAGAAACATACTGAGAAGGGTGTGTGACCGTTGTGAAGAATACCTTGAACCAATTCCCATTAGACTTGGCATCGGGACTTACAACGTCAACGGAGGTAAACATTTCAGGAGTGTAGTGTACAAAGACCTCTCTCTCAGCGACTGGTTGCTTGACAACCACGTGCAGGACGGTAGGGAAATGGATCTGTTCGCTATAGGTTTTGAAGAAATAGTAGATTTAAACGCCTCCAACATAATGTCTGCTAGCGGAGAACAAGCTAAGATGTGGGGTGAAGAGTTGCAGCGAGTTCTCTCCCGAGACAGGGAGTACGTTCTAGTCACGAGTATACAACTAGTCGGGGTTTGTCTCTTCCTGTTTGCCAGGCCCGAATTGACACCTCATTTAAGAGATGTAGCGACCGACTCGGTAAAGACCGGGTTAGGCGGTGCTACAGGTAACAAAGGAGGTGTAGCGATACGCTGCGTACTGTACAACACGGCGCTCTGTTTTTTGTGTGCTCACTTTGCTGCGGGTCAGTCTCAGGTAACTGATAGGAACAATGACTACATGGAGATAACGAAGAAACTAGTCTTTCCTACGGGAACCAGTCTACGGTCCCACGATTATATCTTCTGGTGTGGAGATTTCAACTACAGAGTGGACATGGACAAAGAAACTCTGAGGGAATCCCTTAAAGATTGCAACGACGATTTCGATGAAATCCTCAAGTACGATCAGCTCATGGTGCAGAAGGAATTGAGAAATGTTTTCAATAACTACGAAGAGGGTAAAATCATGTTTGCTCCTACTTACAAATACGATTTATTCTCCGACGATTACGATACTAGTGAGAAAGCCCGTGCACCTGCCTGGACGGACAGAGTGTTGTGGAAGAGGAGGAAATTCTTAGAAGGAGAGTCCAAATTCGGTTGGAACAGGGGTAAGCTAGTCCACTACGGTCGGGCAGAGCTTAAACAGAGTGACCACAGACCGGTAGTGGCTGTTATAGACGTAGACGTTTACCAAGCCGACGAGGAAAGAAGAGAAGAGATCTTCTGGGAAACAGTCGAAGAAGAAGGACCTCCTGACTGTACAGTTCTAGTCGAATGTGTTGGTAGATCTAGCATGCTCCTAGAGGAAAGTACAAAGTTACAACTATTAGAACATCTGTCTCAGTTCGGCGAGGTGGTCGTCGTACGACACATAGACGAAACTATTATCATCATGTTCAAGGAGGGGAGAAGCTGTCTGGAAGCACTCAAAGACAACCCTGTCACAGTCGACGGAGTCACCTTCAAATTAAGACTTAAAACTGAAAACTGGAGGAATCTGATCCTCAGTCAGTTGGATCTGTGCAAAAATAACACTGTACCTCTCTGTGAGTACAAGGTGCCCGACAGTTTAGATATAAGAGACTGTTCAAGTCCTGTCAGACCTAATAGACCTCCTCAACCCAAGATGAGTCCTATAATGCCTAAGAGACCTGAGAACAGTCCGGCGAGGAAAGCAGTCCAACCTCAGGAGGAGGTGAAAAACGGTGTGAACGTGACTAAACAGAGACCCGCACCTCCTCCTCCGGAAAGTAGACAGACTCCACCTCCTCCTCCGGAAAGTAGACAGACTCCACCCCCTCCCTGCCCTGAGAGACAGACTCCTCCGCCACCTTGTCCCGAAGTACGCCCCGCACCCGACGGTGCACCACCAGTACCAAAGAGACCTGACTCAGGTCCCGGTACGCCCAAGAGAAGCTCTTCTTGTGATAGTGAAGCCTCGACTCCTCCGAGTGCACCCCCTCCGTTGGCTCCACCCCCTCCCATACCTCCTCGTTCCTCGGCCCCTCCCCCCATACCAAACAGAAACAAATAAACCCCCCATTCTCGACCCTTGTTCACCTCTCATTAAAAACTCCTAGCTTTAGTTCCACCACATACCTTCATCTTAGAACCAATTATACATTTGATGACGTATAATCCTTTGCGCTCTTTTCATTCCATAGTGGCTTTCAATATACATTTTTTAAAACGAGTTTTTTTCAATCTCAAAATGAAGTTAAAAAAAAAATTAGGAAACAAAAGATCACTCAAAATTATTGAAATATCATTACCAAAATATCAATATTTTCAAAAAATTTAATATTCTAAAAATAATAAATAGTAATAAAAGCAACTAAAACAATTCCAACTAACATTTTTAATCAAGATTTTTTTTTAAAAAATAATTTTTATCTTGACCTTTTGAAAGAGAAAATGTGGTTGAAATGTGTGCTACTATACTTATTTTAAAATAAATAAGTAATTAAATAAATAATTAAATTTAGTTCACCAGAAGATATATTTTCATTAATTTTATACAATTGTTTTATCTCTTTTTTATTGTAACTTCATTGATACCTTAAATAAATGTAAGTAGTAGTGTAGATATTAATTTCTATCCAAATTTTAATTTGAGCATAAAAAGCAAATTCCTTGATGAGAATACCAAGTAAAATTGAATATATTTTGCTCTTTTAATATTTGTGCATTTAAAGTATTGTCTATTTAGGACCAATAGTTAGTTTTCCCCTGATATTTTGTGGTACTTACTCGTAAGTAAATAAATATTTTAAGAGCAATATTAACGACTTTATAAAATGAACCCCAATAGCTAATGTTTACCTACTGACCAGTTTCAATTACTTCAGTTGGTCATAATCAAAGTTGCACATCATCAGTACAGTGAATCATGATGTTCATCACAACTATCAAAGTTGCACATCATCAGTTCAGTGAATCATGATGTTCATCACAACTATCAAAGTTGCACATCATCAGTTCAGTGAATCATGATGTTCATCACAACCATCAAAGTTGCACAACTTCAGTTCAATGAATCATGATGTTCATCACAACTATAAAAGTTGCACATCATCAGTTCAGTGAATCATGATGTTCACATTACAACTATCAAAGTTGTTGATCATGAGGGAACTGATTCCATGATAAACATGACTTAACTGATGATGAACTATTAACTGATTATAAACAACTAACTTGATTGAAACCAGTTTGCATTAAAATATATGCTATTTATCTTTTTAACGTGCTTAAAAAGCCATCTGATGGAAAAGAAAAATACTTATAAGTTGAAAATATCTAATATTTTGGTAGTGATTTTAAATGATAACGTACAAAGTTGTTTTTTTTTTAATTAACACCTATGTATTAAAATAGAAATAATTAGACAAAGCAATTTAAATGATTTGATAATTTTGAATAAATCAGAAGAAAAAAAAATATTTTGAATATAACTAGAATAAAAATGTTTAGGGTAAACTTATTCACATTCCAATTGAAAAAAAAAAAAAAAAAATTACAAATAAAACAGAAATAAGGAAGAATAAAAGTGTAAAAAACTAAAAAGTAGGGATGGGTAATAAATGACTCTAAACATTGGTGTTTTTCATTCGGTACTTACAAACCGGCTCTTAATTTAAATAAAATAATACTTGTTTATTTTATCGAAGTAGCTTTCGTCGTTTTTTTTGTAATGTACATGATATTTCCCTTTCCTTGAGAACTTAGTAAAAATCAACTATTCGTGATAAAACTGATAACAGCTTGTGAAGGTGGGAAGATTGCTGAAAACAGTGTTGCCAACCTCCGCTTTTTCTTAACACATTATAGGCGACATTGCCCCCTCAATTTTTCTTGTGGCTGCAAAATGCATTGATCCGTTGTTCTATCTAAATGTCAAATTCTACGAGTGAGCCTTTCAGCAAATTAGAAGAGATTACCAACTACTAAATAGTTTAATTATTTAGACTTTTATATTATTGTTTTGAAACCTACCAGTTTGGTTATATTATCATTACAGTCTGTGCCAAAATGAGTTTTAGTGTGTTGAGAGCACAGGAAAGTCAAAAAGTAGGATGGACAGCCAATGAGAGCTCAGGATTTTAAGATCCTAAGGTCTCATTGGCTCCTACCTCTATGGAGAGCCAATGAGAGCTCAGGGTTTTAAGATCCTAAGGTCTCATTGGCTCCTACCTCTATGGAGAGCCAATGAGAGCTCAGGGTTTTAAGATCCTAAGATCTCATTGGCTCCCCACCCCATTTTTTTACTTTCCACACTGTCAATGCACTAAAACTCACTTGGCACAGACTGTATTTATAATTAAACTAAATTACAGTTGTACATACCACTAACAGTGATAAGGAGGTGGACACTCTAAGCTGCTTTTCACCTACTTCTGCATCAAGTTCAACAACTACTAGGGAAATACGTAATATTATGTGTCAGAAGATATAAAACGTAACACACCTCCCTAACCTAATCGCAAGCCAAACTCACACAAAAATAGAAAATCTAAAGAAGTAAAGCTAGCTATTTGGCAGTAATTGAAATGAGATTTTTTTATGCCATAATATGAAAAGGTAGAACAAATACTAAGAAGTATACACAGTGTCTGGGGGGGGGGGGGGGGGAAATAGTTTAAACATCAGTCAACATACACAGCAACAGATTTAAGCAGAGTTGCCTGAAAGCTCCTGCTTGACTGTACAGGGAAACACTGCAAATACACTGTGTTCACAATTTAAGCAAATGATTTAAGCAGAGTTGCCTAAAGTTCATGCTAGACTGTAGAGGGGAGCACTGCGAATATGCTGTGTTCACAATCTAAGCAAATGATTTAAGCAGAGTTGCCTAAAGTTCATGCTAGACTGTAGAGGGGAGCACTGCAAATATACTGTGTTCACAATCTAAGCAAATGATTTAAGCAGAGTTTCCTAAAAGTTTATGCTAAACTGTAAAGGGAAGCACTGGGAATACACTGTGTCCACAATCTAAGCAAATGATTCAAGCAGAGCTGCCTAAAAGTTTATGCTAGACTGTACAGGGGAGCACTGGGTATACACTGTGTTCACAATCTAAGCAAATGATTTAAGCAGAGTTGCCTAAAAGTTCATGCTAAACTGTATAGGGGGGCGCTGCGCATACAATGTTACACAATCTCAACAGGTTACAAAAAAAAAACACTTTAAATAATATACATACTTAAAGTTATTTATTCAAAACAATTTTCAACAATCTGTTGTTTTATTTTAAGCCGAAAATAACAAAATTCTATAAGTGTCAATATTGTTTGAATACCTTAAAACATCCCTACTACTAAATCATTTATTTTTTAAATTATGCATTTTAAATTTGTCATAGTTGAAACAAAAGAAAATTGACTGTTGATTCTCTTAGGAGAAAAATCAACCAATGTGACGTTTTCTTGTTAAAAAACTTAAGCTTTTGACTATTTTCATTGGTCAACTGTTTAACGACACATGTCCATTACAATTCTTTTAATTCATACACTGTAGCTTCAATATTTTCTATTTATTGATTTATTTTTTATAAACTCATAACAAAAATGCCACTTATAGTTACATAATATAATAATAGAGTAACAGCTTTGGAGAGAAAAATATAAATAATAAAATAATAAATGAAAAAAAAACAAATACCATTAAAACACTAAGTAAAAAAAGTATTATCAGAATTTAGAGCTTAAAATTCAGCTACTTTAAAGCGCACTGCTTAGCCAAATACTTAACAATAAAATAAATGTTGATTTTAATTGTTTTTAATTTATTATAATAATGATAATAGTAATAATAAAAATATAAATGTTATTATAGTCTTCCAAATCATTGCCCAATAATGTTAATTGATAAATAAAATCTAATTTGGTGGAAGCCTTTCACATATTGGTATATTTAGTTTAAAAATTTGTCGTTCAACTTACTCCTGTCTGAATTTAAAAACTTTGAAATAGTAAAAAAAATTATTAGTTTATTATCAAATTGTAATATAAAATAGACTGCCAATTAGTGTGGCATATAGCTTCCTCGCATCGTATCACGTACTTTATTGATTTTATGCTTTTACAAGCCATTATTATATCTAATTTATTTAATTGTTTCCTCAGTTTTTATTAATATGTCAATATTGTTTTGACTTTTTACATGAATTAAAGTATTAATTAGGCTAAAAGTTAAAGAGGGCAGACGGTTGAAATTAATCTAGTGCTATCTGCGGTCTACGTTCGACAAACATAAAAATCAGATGAGTACTTTTGAAGATATAGGTGTAAATAAATGTTTAAAAGAAACAAATGGGCGCAGACAGACAGATGGACACAGAACCAAAAATGTTCCCTGATGTCTGAAACGGATTTCTGTCTTGGAATTTTTGAAATCGGAGACATAAAATATTTTCGTTCTTCAGAACGATCATAGCTTCCGTTACCTTCGGTAAGCTCAGAAGCAAAAGCTTAGCATAGTTCAATTTTTCATTATATTGGTAACTCTTAAAAACTTTTTTCAGTTTTTGTGCCTACCTGATGTAACTTATTCTATATAATTTATATATTTTTTCCCAGAGAAAAATTTATATGGCTTAAATTCTGTTTTAAATGGACTGCCTTTTACTTTTTGCTTCAAAGGGAATTGCCTTGGGGTTTTACCCTGGCAATATGGATGGGTCTTACCCTGGCAATATGGGTCTTACCCTGACAATATGGGTCTTAACCTAGGCTATATCTAGTAGTTTAGGCTCCACACAACTTGTATAATCTACCTATATCTATGAGTTGTTATGACGTAGCCTCATCTTCCATTATCGGCCCATATAATATTCTAACATTCTTCTAAACATCTGACACCTAGCTCATCTCCTGCTGTCAGAGCCCAAATTTCACTGTATGGGTTGCAGCTGTTCTTAAAAGTATTAATTTTTTTATTTTTTATTATTAAACAATAATAATTTAATAATTTTGTTTTACTATACTGTAAGGATACCTACGTTTTGCAGTTTTTATCCTGGAGTTATTTGTTTAAATATTTTCTTGGTGTAAGACTACTACGATTATCCTATGGAAATATTGTTCCTTTACGATTAAATAAAAAAATCAACAGTAATAATCAAAGTGAATTTAATTCACTTTGATTATTAGTACTCAGTTGAAAACATATCTCTATTTCACGGCTTTAGAGATTTTGAAAATAAACTGATTCTTTTTTACTATTTTGAGCTTTGTTCAGAATTTGAATGAAAAAAAAAAAAAAAACTAAAATAATGTTAATACTCATAATCCACCATTTTTTTTTTTTTTTTTTTTTTTTAAATTTAACTCTCACCTTCCAACCTCAATTCACCTTCTAAATAAATCCATCCCAAAAAAAAAATAAAGAACTTAATTTTAATATATTCATATACAAAAAAAGTGCACATAACTTGTAAAATTGAAAAAAAAATAAATAAATAAAATAAAATAAATAAATAAATTTAAAAAAAAAAATGTGGATGTAAGTATGTAGTTTAATTTTTTTGAAATATGAAAAAATAAATAAATAAATATTTGTTATACAAAAAAACAAACACATATAGATGTATAAATATAATAATGTAAAGAATATTCGTGATTTAATAAAAAAAAAAAATTATAAAAAATAAAATGAATGTAAATCCGTGGCTAGAGCTTCAAAATTATAAAATATTATTATTAAAATAAGAAGGAAGATAGAAGCAGAGAAAAATTCAACATTTGCTGAGAAAAAAAGCAATTTCAATAACGTCTCAGATGTGTCATAAATACAGGGATCCAGGGCTCAATTCTGGGCTGGAACCCTAGATGCATTTTTATCTTTCTTTATTCCTTCTTCTTTTAAAAAAAATATTAATTTATGTTTTTTTATGTTGGTTTATTTAAGGTATAAAACAAAAATATACATAATTTTAAATGAAATAATTTTGATAAATTATTTTAATTTAATTTAATTAAAATTAAATTATATAATAATTGATAGATGAAGATAGAAATGGGATAAAATTAATTTGGAACAAAAATAAAAAATATATTTTAGTCACTTTTTGGCACAGGTGAAGGTTTAGTATCTGATTATCACTAATATTCATATAAATCACTAATTGCAATTTTTAAATTTTTATTTGGTTCAACACATTATATATGCTCTAAAGGTTATGAATTTCAACTCTCTTGGTTAAATACCCTGGGCGCTACAATGATAACACACATACAGACGTCATGCTGAAAACCCCTCAAGAGGTTTTAAAAACACCCAAAACTTATTACAAAACTTATTAATAATAGTTATTTATGCACCTAGGGAGTAAAGCAAGCCATTATTCCCTGAGCGGAAATGTTGGTTCTTGAGGCGAAGCCGAAAGAACCATGATCCCTAAATCCCGAGGCGCAGCCGAGGGTGATAATTATATTAAATATCCAGGATTATATTGAAATGATGTGAGTCAAACCACCCATCAGCCATTTAATGTAATATGGCCCCCATAAGGGGAAGGGATTTGTGGTTGTAGATTAACATATCTTAACTAAACTTCCAGAAGTGGAATTACAACTACACATCCTCCGAGACCATGGCTTAACCATGTAAATATTAGTAAAGATATAGATACTAAATCTTCACCATACTTATTCATTTATAAGTAGATAATTTTCAGTAAAATATAAATTTAATTAAAAAGTTAAATTTTAAATGTATTATTATTAATTTGCAATACAAATTATATTTAATTTTAAATGTACTTATAAAAGTGCTATTATTATTGAATAATAATTTACAAAAATATGAGTGAGGAAGTAAAAAATGAATTTATTTAAAAAAAAAAAACAATAACTTAAAATATTATTAAAGCATTGTGACTTAAAATTTGGCCTAACTGACTACACATATACAAATAAATTTAAAAAAAAGTATAAAAAAAATTAAAAGAAACCAAATAATAATTATTAATTATAATAATTAATAAAACTGGAGTAGTGAGTGTTTATTATGTTCTAGCATGTATTTATAAACGTACATATTTATATATATATAGAATATTATTACTTAATATGTAAATAGGGAAAAACAAGAGTACTATTATATTATAACAATGTAGACAATTCTCAGCTGTTAATGAAAAAAAAAAGTTTATTTTTGAAGTAGCCCAGTTGTCTAGATAATTTGAAGCAGTTGAGGCTTAACATATCTCAACTGCAAATGAAAGAAAAAAGTTGTTTTGTTAAAAAAAAAAAATCAAATTTCAGAAGGTGACGCTTCAGCCCTAAATTTAGCCCAACACTTCTCCATTTCTTCCTTTTTTTTAGGTTATTAACCCCCCTGGAGGATATGTGCACCAATTTTTTTAAAATTTGGATTGCAGTGTTTTATGGCTCTATGTTCTGCCCACACACTCAGATATTGTTTAAAGCCATTTTTGTTTTTCAAACAATTTCAAAATTAACTTTAGCTCCATTAAGAAACTTCGGAGAATAACATACATAATGCCTATTAACCCATTCAATGTGGGTGGATCCACTGTGGATCCATGCCGTGCTAACGTGCCTGGCGGGTGGATCCACAGTGGATCCAAGCCCTTCCTTTCAGCCCTCTGTAGCTCTATTCTCCGTGCCTCGAGTAGAACCATCTTGCAAGGCTCCGTCAGGCCCGCTCACGTTTGTATCCACAGTGGATCCAAACTTTTTTTATTTTTTTATTTATTTTTAAATTAACTTTTAAAATCGTTTAGATATATACAGTCACTAAGGTAGGTTGGTTCATGAATTGGATTACACATTGAATGGGTTATGAAAATTTTAATTAAAAAATATATATATATATATATATATATATATATATATATATATATATATATATATATATATATATATATATATATATATATATGTTGGGTTAATAATAATAATAATTTTTTTTTTTATATATAATCTTTGGCAAGAATTTGTTTTAAAATATTTCAAAAATGAATTATACAATTATAAGAAATAAGGAAACAGCTGAGAGAAATCTACCAAACAACCAAAATGTTGATTTGATTTATTATAAAATATTATTTATTATATTATCATTTGTTATATTTAAATTGAAATGTTGAAAGGCCGAGGGAACAAATTTACTTAAATTTAGTGTTTTTAAAAAAAATCGTTAATCAAAAACTGGGCGTCTCTTCACCGACCTTATTTTCTTTCACATATTATGTTACTCGATTTATTTGATATCAAGCCTGGCCCTTCCCCCCCCCCCCAATTTCTTTTGTTGTTTTCGAAATTTTAAACTTTAATGAAGTTACTTGTACCCTTGGCATCTCAATAAGTCAATTTAAATAAATATTATTATATTTTGAAAATAAAAAAAAGAATATTTTTATGTTTTATTCATACTTAAAGTGTGATACTTATAAATGTTACATTTATTTGTTATTAATTATATATATTATGTTTAATAAATTAATTATTTTTTGTTTTTTATTTTTTTGTCGGTGAGCAAATATTTAATTTATGATGTCACTAAAATTCACGAAGAAAAAATACTAAGTTACCTAAAATAATTTTTAGTTATGAAGAAGAAATAAGAAAAAAAAAAAAAATGATCAAAGTATGTTAAAAAACTGCACCTGCAAATTTTTTTTTTTATAATTTTAGCCTTCTCGAATAGAGAAGATTTGGATAATATAAACTTATTATAAACGACTAGTTATCCTGTACAAACAGTTATCAATACATACGTAATTGTGTACAAATTTAGTTGTTTTAAACCAACATTTTTATTTTTGTAGAAACATACATATAATGAAATAAAACAGCAAAATTGATGTTAATTTTATTGTCAAACACAAACCATGGTAATTTTTTTCTTTTGTTTAAAGATTGTGTGGTGGCAACACTGTTTGACGAGGTATGTAGAAATGTCAAGTTCCTGACAAACTAGAATTACAGTAGAACCTCGATAAGAAGTGTCTCAAGGGGATTAGGGAAATAATCTTGTTATCGAGGTGCTCATTTCGTTGAGGGTCGTGTTATCAAGGTTATTTTGGCTATCAGCCGTGTTATCGAGGTTAAGGGCAGGATTTTCAAATCTAGACTTGTTCAAGGTCGACCCATTCCTGTATAAAGTCGCGTTATAGAGGTTGACTTCTCGAAAACGACTTGTTATAGAGGTTCTGAGTTACGTTGGGAATTGGAAAAAATCTGTGTTATAGAGGTTGTTTGGATAATAATAATCGTGTTATAGAGGTTAATTTAACATTATGTGTTATGGCAATCTCAAGGGGATTTGAAAATTGCACTTGTAATTGAGGGTTGTGTAAGCGAGGTTCTACTGTATATCCAAACACCCTAGAAGGGGGTTTGATTTAATCCGGTTTTGCCGATGTAGTGCACCGATCCTTTTTAATGATTGATTAAATGGACAAGTAATAATGCTTGAGGGAGGCCTGAGTGGCTCGGAGGCTAGAGCGCTCGCCTTGCGATAAGGCAAGTTAAGCAGTATCGAGCCGGGTCAGAAGGTGAACGCAGCTCTGGGTTTGATTCCCGGACCAGGCACTCCGCTCAATGTCCACCCAGCATTGTTTAAACAAATGGGAAGCTCCTCGAAAGAGTGGCGCCACCAGGTTTCCACCTGGAAACCATGATAATGACTCTTGGTTGTAATACAACCAGGATGGGAGTCATGGTTAACTACCATATCTTCACACGAGTGTGTGAAGATTTCGGTCCCTAACCCGGGTTTGTTCTAAGGGCCCACCTAAGTGGCCTGCGTCTTCAGGTGTAAAAGCCCCCCGGATTAAAAAAAAGCCTAAGAGAAACAAAGAAAGGAATAGCTCTGGCAACGAGTAGGAGCTAGTTAGTATCTCTTCTCACCCCTACTCCTCTAAATGATCATAATGATCATTTTCTACCAATATAATCTTAAGGCTCCTCTCGCGGCTGTAATAGCGATCCGATCCCGATCCTGTCACCCCACCTAACTCCAAACCCTTAACATTTGCTCTCACGCTATTTACGATCTGATCCAGCTAGCTCAGTGATCTCTATTCGCTATCCTGATCTCTTTAAGATCGAAATCCCAGCTAGCTCAGTGATCTCCATCTACTAATGCTACCACTCTAACACTCCAGGGACACAATAGCTCTCCACTACATCTAATTCCTGACTACTCAACCCCGTATTATGTCCGTCCGTATTATGCAGTTGTCCGGACTAGCGAGACTACTGAACTAAGTATAAAACGTGAAGTGCAAAGATCTAACCTTCTGATGGTTTGGTTGAGCCTGTGACCTGGTCTTATACTTGATGTGCTGCCTCCTTGCTCTCTCTGAAATGAACAAAATTAAAAAAACAATACAAATAATTATTTTCTAGTTATTCTATAGTGTAGGCTTTACACAGTATTAATTTAAAAAAAAACCTTAATTATCTTTAATCTTACTAGATTATAGTCTTTGTTTGTCTAGATCAGCGATGGCAAACCATTTAAGCTCGGCATGTCAAATTTCTTTAAAAAACCCTGGAATAACTCAAGTGCCGTGACACATCTAGAAATACCAATAATTTTGTAATATTGGAACTCAAGTAAGAAATAGTTATATTTTTGATATATTTATTTATTAAAAAAGCAAAACCAAATAATTCTTAGAGACTTCTAATTTTTTCATGTACAGAAAGTTTCATGATAGCGGATTCAGGTTTTGCAGTCCTCTGAGTTCAAAAAGTGTTTTTCCGTGGTAGGCTTTTATTTAAAAAAAAAATTAGTTTTTCATTGTCTGCTACCTTGGAAAAAATAGCATATGCTACACGACTGTGAAGTGTTTTTTCTTTACCTTAGCAATATTTACTGTCACCTTCGCGTGACAGTAACTATTATTGTACACACTATTATTGTGCACAGTAAAGAAAAGCTCACTTCAAAGTCTAGTAACATAATATACTATTTTACCCACTTGGTCTGTCGTTTTTCGTTGGTAGTCTGTCGTCTGTGCAAACATGTGATGCCTAAAATACTGGGCCGCTTTTGATGAAATTTAGCATGCAGGTTCACAAAAATCATACCCCAAGGCGATATCGAGAAATTATTTTTAGTTCTAAATGTAGGGCCCTATCTCCCCTATCTGGGCCCTATCTCCCAAAAACTCTGAAAAAAAAAAAATACTCGAAAACCGTTCTGAAGATTTTGACTACACAATTAAAATCTAGTCCACTTAAATACAATTCAAACCATATTAATAATTTTCCCTTTAAACATATAGTTCCCCTTCGTTTTCCCAGGAAAAATCTAGTTCCTGAGTTAATAGCAAGGTACTTTAAACTCTCAACCATTTATTATTATTTTTTATTTTTTTCCGGGGGGCTTTTACACCCGAAGACTCAGGCCACTTAGGTGGGCCCATAGAACAAACCCGGGTTAGGGACCGAAATCTTCACATACTCATGTGAAGATATGGTCGTTAACCATGACTCCCCTCCTAGTTGTATTACAACCAGGAGTGTCATTATCATGGTTTCTAGGCCGAAACCTGGAGGCACCACTCTTTTGAGGAGCTTTCCATTTGTTTAAAAAATGCTGGGTGGACATTGAGCGGAGTGCCTGATCCGGTAATCAAACCCAGAGCTGCGGTCACCTTCTGACTCGGCTCGAAGCTGCTTAACTTGGCTTATCGCACGGCGAGCCCTCTAGCCTCCGAGCCACCCAGCCCCCCCCCCCTCTCAATGTTAGTCCTTGAGTATTTAAAAACCACTGCGGGCTTTCCCTATTAAAAAGACCTATAAGGGTTAAATTTGTATTTAAACGGACTACATTTTACTTAAAATTATTTTTTGTTTCAAAAAGAATAGTTATTTATGCACCTAGGGAGTAAAGTAAGCCATTATTCCCTGAGCGAAAAAGTTGGTTCTTGAGGCGTAGCCGAAGGAACCATGGTCCCTAAATCCCGAGGCGAAGCCGAGGGAATTAGACTCTTTAATTCCTGAGGCGCAGCCGAGGGAATAATGGCACTTTACTCACGAGGTACATACAATATTTTATCTCCAGTAGAAAGAAAATACACATTTTCGTGCATAGCACAGTTTTTATTTATTATTTTAATAAATAACAATAATTATTAGAACTTTTAATAGCAGATATAAGAGATTCAATATTAAAAACAAATAAGAATTGGAATTAAACTCAAATAGAAGGTTATTTAGATGCAGGTTATAATGTTGTAAACAAAGATAAACATGGTCAAAAAAGCGCAGTGCCGCCAACCTGATTTCAACAACTTCATTACATTAACCATACATTTGCTACTATTTATAAAATAATTAAGTTGCAATCTTTAATTTTGTCCTACTTTACTTTTTCGCCCTACTTTTACTTTTTCTCCCTACTTTTTGAGTTCATGGATGAAAAGACCTGTTTTAGTCCCTCTAAACTAATTCAAAATTATAACTTTTTTTCCCTACTGGAGATAAAATCCTTTAATGGCCTAATGGGTAGTATGAATAAAAACTTTAAGTTTTCGTAATTTTCATTCGGTGCAATATTTCAAACCCTCCTTGATGTTAATGTGTAAGTTATAATGATGCTTCTTAAGGTTTTGTTTTAAAGTTGTATATTATTTATTTATGAATTTTTGTTATTAATAATATACAAATTATTTATATTTTAGCTTAAACCAAATTAAAATTATGAGAACTAGAAAGTTTTTATTTATACTACCCGTAACGACCATGGAAGTTTTTTTTTTTTATACAAAAATACTGTTAGAGGGTAATACAAAAGTACTACTTAATTTATAAGTAATATATGTAATTTTTAATGGTTAATTAATATATGTAAATAATAAATATATATGTAATTTTAAATTACAAAAATTAATATATGTAATTTTTATTAATCTCATAGGCTTTGAAGACACAACCAAAAGTTAAATAAGTAATTTAGTAAGAAGTAAAAAAGGGGATATGGTTACCTGTGACCATAGTGGTTGGATTCACAGTAGCTACACTGTGGTTTCTAGCCCATTTTAAAGCACCCTCACCAACCAGTAAACTGAAAACATCAAAATAACACTTTTTATTAAGTCATAGATAGATTTAAATTATTTTTTTCTTAAAAAAAGGATTGTTAAAAGGGTATTGAGCTGAAGTTGCCATATTAATCAAATATAATAAAAGGATTTATTATCATTATGGTCATCTATGAATAATTTATTACAGCCAAGCCTTAACAATTGCAATAGTATTGCCCCCAAAGAATCACCCTTAATGTTAAAATTGCCCCAAAAATAATATTTTAATGAAAATATTTGCTGAAAATTAAATTTTTATTGACAGTTGTAAATGTATGGGAAACGATGGGGGTTAAGAGTACGAAGTAAAGTTGACTATCTACAATAAAACCATTAGTTTCAACTAATATTTTAATAGTTGGCACTGATAAGGATAACATTCCTCCTCACAGTTATCTCTCTCTTTTGACGAACTTCATATAGGTGGTCCTCAGGGACGGATGGGGGCACCGGGAAGACGGGACATTTTTCGAAGCGCCGCTAAGCCGATTATAAAAAAAGTAAAATTTGTCCATCAATTCAAACAAAACTTTCTCATACCAATATGGTATTTCATCAGTGCGGTGTCAGTGATGCAATAGCTCAATTTTCACTTGTTACAAAATGTGTAAGCGACGTTTCAGACAGCAATAGATGGGTCATAAAGACAAAAAATACCAAGCGCCTTTAACTGCCTTTAGCGCTGTAATTGGTGCCCCTTCAGCCGCTCCTACTGTATCATTGAGGTGCTGGAGCGCCTGTAGGAATATGCAATACAGTAGAACCTCTTTTACATGACCCTCAATAACACGACAACCTCAATTACAAGTGCAATTTTCAAATCCCCTTGAGATTGTCATAACACATAATGTTAAATTAACCTCTATAACGCGACTATTATTATCCAAACAACCTCTATAACACGGATTTTTTCGAATTCACAGTAACTCAGAACCTCTATAACAAGTCGATTTGAGAAGTCAACCTCTATAACGCGACTCTATACAGGAATGGGTCGACCTTGAACAAGTCTAGACTTGAAAACCCCACCCTCGAACCTCGAGAACACGACTGATAGCCAAAATAACCTTGATAACACGTCCCTCAACAAAAAGAGCACCTCAATAACAAGACTGTTTCCCAAATCCCATTGAGACACTTCTTATCGAGGTTCTACTGGATTAAAAGAATAACAACATGACAATCAGGCGGCAGAAGTGGGTATCCGTCAGCAAACCCCAAAAATGCGATTTTCTGGTTCACTTTTTATTATTTTCTTTCTTTGAATTTTTTGAGAAAAACAAGTGCAAGTATTCTAGCTTAACAATTTCATAGGTCTTTATTGTTGAAATCAGCATGTAATTTTTGGCGCTTATTTTATTTTATCACTTATTTACCACATTTTATTGCAGTTATTGCAGTTGTAGTTTAGTTATCGCAATATAAAATAAAATATGAAACAAATTGTGAAATTTTGTGAAAGTAGGCTTTAAGTGTTTAACTCATATTTCAGTAGGAATCCCGAGGAATAGTGGACTTAGTGCTTACCAAGAGCAAACAAATTTTAAATGGATTTTATACATCAATGCTCTAATAATCCATTCCTTTTCATCTAAACATTCTTAATTTCAATCTTCTAATTTGCCTAGAACTAAAAATATTTACAGACATTTATAATATAAATAGTATAATTAACATATATAATGATATTTACCACGGAGGTACTCTCTCGAGTGACAGAGGTCTTGTTCTAGCCATGCATATCTCTCTAGCAAGTCTAATAGGGTTCTGCATACCGGAGACAGCTGCCACAGCACCGTAGTTGCCCAAGCTGTTCATTATAGAAGCGTCACACTCTACATGGCCGTCCCAAGTAAGGTTGGAACCTCTACCTGCGTTAGTTAACTCTGCATCTTCTAGTACCGAGGTGGCAGCACATGCACCTTCTATACAATCACCTCCGCCTCTTAACACTTCCACTCCCTAACACACACAACCATAAGTACAATAATACACATTCAACAATTATAGCTATTTATAGTCGATTCCTAGACTTGTGGAAAATTGAAAGCTTAATTCGGGACTAGGTATCGTTAACGACAGAGGGAATTATTCTCCAGTGTAGCTTAGTTGGCTAGAGCATCTGTACTGGAAATATAGGAGTCCTGTGGTTCGAATCTCGGCGCTGAAGTCTATTTTTCTCTGTATATCTCCTGTTGTTAATATTAATTATAATTTGATTTAGATTTAATTTGTTAACTACAAGTTACTAGTTACAGCTCATTGCCCCCAAATTCATCTCCACTCTTTCAAGCCTCCATATATTGTAGGGGGGTGATATCACTATCATCTACTTTGGGAACCCATAATTTAAAGTATTGCTTACATTTCTACAATTTTCCCTAGTTCTTCCTTCCTACATATTGTAGGAATAGCAACAATTGCATGTAGCATGTACTAGGAAAACAAAAATGTCACTAGACAACCACCTACTGTTTTTATTTTTTCCTTCACATAATTTGGCCAACCTGAGTGTCAAAAAACAATTCTAATTTTTATAGAGATCTAAGTTTATACAGTTAGATAGTTGCCGTTATGACATGAAACATATCACATTAACTATCGCTGTATAGACAATGTGATAAATTCTGTCTCAACAGTTCTATCAACTATCACACTATCTCGTCTGACAAGATAATTGAGCTCTATCAGGCTTCAGAGGACTCTTACAACAGTCACAAGAACTATTGCGTCTCATATTACATAAAAACAGATCTACAGTATTACAAAGAAAAGGAGTGTTTTGTGACTCTCAGGTTAGCCAACTTATGTGAGGGTAAAAATAAAGCTACTAGGCCTGTGAGAAGGGTGGCTGATCATTATTTGTTTGTCAACAAAAGAAGGTTATTTTACTCTTTTTACTAATTACAATCTTCATAGCTAATAATGTTCTAATGTTGTTCTGATTTACATGGCTCACTAATGATGGTATGATACTCGGTTTTGGTGGTACATTGTACAGTGGTACTATGTACAATGACACTACTACATATAATGTGTTAAGTGACTGGAACTCTCTACCATGTGGTAAGTTAAAAATGGAACCAGTAAGAGCCCAATTGTTACGTTCGTCAAACGTCTATCACAGTATGTAAGTGAGGTTGATTATAATTACCTTGAGACAAGCACGTTTACATATATCGGAATACTGTTCCCGGTACTTTTCAGAATGATACCCAGCTCCTACAACAGATAAGTTACACAAATAATTAAATACTTCATTTTAAATATCTATTTAATTAGGTGCGTCTAAATGTTCTTGTTATTGCAAGGGCATTTTATTTATATTTTAAAAATTGTGTACATTGATTATTACAATAAAATATTTGCAATTATTCGATATAATCTTTGTTACCGCTATATTATATCCTTTAGACATTCAGAGTAGTTGTACATTGTCTAAACGATATTGATAAAAATGATCCAATCTGGCTCTAATAAATTTAATTCCTAATGATGGTGTTCCGTCTGCTTAAAAGAGAATGAGACTAATTATTATACATAAAAAAGTGAAATTTCAGCACCGCTCAAGTTAAAAAATAAGTATAATTTACACATTGTTTTATACCATTCCTTTAACCAATGTTACGCATTTAACTTTTAATTTTATAGCCAATGCCAAGACAATACCCAATCAAGCCTTCTCCTTACGCAACATCTGCACTTGGCAGTTTACTATCAACTGAGCTGATAATAACTCTTTTTTGACTGTCAATCTGATTTTAGTGTAGGGTCCCTTGTGATTGAAGTCAGGATTGTTAATCTGATGGATGCAAACAGATTGTCAATCCAATTGTCTAGGGCAGTGTTGCCCAAACTTTTTTAGCCCACGGCACAAGATAAAGAAATAGCTAGAAGCGCCTATTATTTTATCCAGGGCCACCAAGAGCCATCCTGTGCCCCATCTATAGGTCTACTGGGTTCCCCACTGGTGAGGGGAGGTCTGGGAAATTTTTTTGAAAATTACACGCCAGAAAATCACTTTTACCCATCATACACAGTTATCATGATTTTTATGGTAACACTTATTAAAAAGTTAATAAATACTTGATAGTAGTGCTTCATTTGTGACGGTACACACCGGTAGGCCGAGCCGGTACCTCCGTAAATTGTTGGTGCACATGGAAGTGTTATATTTTACCAAATGTGAATACAAATGTTGTATCCACACTATTAAAATACTCAGAAAAACGTTAAAATAACGTTTTAAAAAGTCAAAATTTCAAAACTTTTGGACCACAAGGTCACAGTCCCGGAACCTCTTTTTATATAAATCAAGCACTGCTTGATACTATCACTCCTCTGAGTGCAGGAGCCAAAGATTTGGCCACAAGTGCTTCTCTATGTAGGAAACATTGTGTAAAAACTATCTAGTTTTTATTTTTTGCTAAAGCTTGAAAAGTGGCCAGCCGTAGATGGACTAGGCACCCATCAATAAAAAAACTTAACATGACTGCCATGATATTTTATAATAAAAGCACTTATGAACTAAAATAAAAATGTCTTGGCCTCTTGTGGTCTTAGGGAGGTCTTTGCAAATCAGGAATTGTTCAATAATAGATTTTCCATTAATAAATCGTACAAAAGTGACCACTTGTGGTATATTATTATTTTATTCTGGATACCGTGGCACACCTGGGCGGCCTCGTGTACCACGGCACTCAGTTTGGGAAACCCTGGTCTAGGGGGCCCTTAAGAGCAACACTTCTCCACTAGTGACATCCTTGTTTGCTTAGTTGGCCCCACCTCAAGCTCTCATTTTTTTCCCATTTTTCCACGCCGTCAGAGATAACACTCATCTTGACCTGAGTTAATAAAGCAATGAATAGATAAGGGAACACACAACACTACGATGATACTAGGTGTAACTAGGTACGATACACACAACACTTCCTCATAGAAATTTAACGTGTCATTAAAATAATCATATTTATGGTGAAATAAAGCTATTTTTCTAAATATTTGATTACATAGTTCCTGAATAACATAAGATGACATTTTAGTAGAATTGAGATACTCTAGATTGCTGAGTTAAGATAAAAAGTTAATTAAGAAATGAATAAACATCGTTATTATAATATTTATTAAATAATGATAATATCTTCATTTTAAAACAATTAGAAATGTAAATTAATAACCAGGTAAGTTAAAGGAAGATAATACAAAAGCTTATGTTGTCTTGTTAAACATGCTGAATTAAGTTAGTCTAATATCTCTTGAGAAATCATTTCTTAAATAAACGATAACAAATAAATCAAGCACTTACCAACGTGAACTCCAATAAATCCCGTCATTATAATAATAAAATCAAACGATTGAATTCGAATTAAAATACCGACAAAAGCAACAACTTTTTTAAATTTGAAAAAACCTTGTTTACAATTGTACTTTTGGGAAGGTTACATGATCGTTATCTAACCGGCGCATGTTCATAAAGTCAAACGCAAGCATCGCAAGGGGGTAAAATATGATAAATACTAAATCGAGAGCCACCTCTACCTCTAGACCTCTTGAGATGATTAGTGTGACGTCACAAAAGCTTTCGAAAATTTAACTCAGTGTTTGTTATGTTCCTTTTTCTTATCACCTCTTATCAAACCCATGTAAAATGAATGGGAGAATTTTCTCAACTTTTTAAATAATTAATTATTAAATTATTATTGATTTATAAGAGTTTTCACCCTTTGAACATTGTTGTACCAAGTCTTTTTTAACGAGTGTAACAAAGAAAACATTAAAAACTTTCGTTTCAGTTATTTAAAATGAGTATTTGTGTGAAGGGTCATATAATCGAAAAAGCTATTTGGATTATTAATCTTTATACTTGATTTTTTGTATTTCCTGTTGCTATAAAAATTCACAGGGTGTGTTATATTGTGTGTCCGAAAATAAATTTTCCTCAAGTTTTGAAACTCAATGAAGTATACTCAGGGTACAGGACTTGTAGAAAGATAGTGATACTTAATCTGCCAGGTAATAAAAGATTATTTGCTTATAATATTTTGTTCCTGGTTACTTACAATGTGCATTATATTTAACCGATGTTGGAACATAATTATATACTATACAATAGATCACTGATCAGCCTAGGAAAAAGACGTTGATGACGAGACAAAGAGCAGACTGTTATTACTATTATTATTTGTGTATTTTTTGTTATTGAACGAGCGTAGTGAGTTCTTCATTTCAGAGACTTGGGATTTGAAAAGTTTGTATGTTTGTTTGTTTGTCCAACGATAACTGGCGTAAAAATTGATCAATTTCAACGAAATTTGGCACATAGATGCATCTCAGCATTTGTGAGAACTGTATAGTTTTTGGAAATTCCACACTAAACATTTCCAAGATGGCGGCCAATATGGCGGACGACTAAAAAAAATAGTTTTAGCCAGCATAATGTGTTATACATCGTTTTGAAGGTCTTTAAGAGAAGGAAAAGAATATGTAACTAATAAAATTTTACACTTCATATTTTCAAGATGGCGGCCAAAATGGCAGACGATTAAAATAAAAAGTTTCAGTCAGAATAATGTGTTATACATCGTTTCAAAGGTCTTTAAGAGAAGGAAAAGAATATGTAACTAATAAAATTTCACACTTCATATTTTTCAAGATGGCGGCCACAATGGCGGACGACTAAAATAAAAAGTTTCAGTCAGAATAATGTGTTATACATCGTTTTAAAGGTCTTTAAGAGAAGGAAAAGAATGTGTAACTAATAAAATTTCACACTTCATATTTTCAAGATGGCGGCCAATATGGTGGATGAATAAACAAAAAGTTTTTAGTCAGTATGACATGTTATACATCAATTTAAAGGTCTTGAAGTATAGGAAAGGAATATCTTAGTATTAAAAATTTCACACAGAATACTTTCAATGTGGAGACTATTAAAAAATATTAATCTGCATTGCATGTTATAAGTAAAAGTAAAGGTCAATAAAAGTAGGAAAAGAGTTCAAATACTGTATAAATAGGCGAGCGTAGCGAGCCTGCAATAAATTTATTTAATAAATATTTACTACAAATTCTGAATCAAACAGGCGAGCGTAGCGACCCTTCTTTAATTTCATTAAATAATTACTATATTTACTGTATAAACAAGCGAGCGTAGCGAGCCTACAATAACTTATATTTAATAAATATTTACTTCAAATCTGAATCAACAGGCGAGCGCAGCGAGCCTGCAATAAATTTATTTAATAAATATTTACTACAAATTCTGAACCAAACAGGCGAGCGTAGCGAGCCTTCTTTAATTTCATTAAATAATGACTATATTTACTGTATAAACAAGCGAGCGTAGCGAGCCTACAATAACTTATATTTAATAAATATTTACTTCTAATTCTGAATCAACAGGCGAGCGTAGCGAGCCTTCTTTAACTTCATTAAATAATTACTATATTTACTGTATAAACAGGCGAGCGTAGCGAGCCTACAATAACTTATATTTAATAAATATTTACTTTAAATTTCAAATCAACAGGCGAGCGCAGCGAGCCTGCAATAAATTTATTTAATAAATATTTACTACAAATTTTGAATCAAACAGGCGAGCGTAGCGAGCCTTCTTTAATTTCATTAAATAATTACTATATTAACTGTATAAACAGGCGAGCGTAGCGAGCCTACAATAACTTTAATTAATAAATATTTACTACAAATTCTGAATAAAGAGGCGAGCGTACCGAGCCTGCGTTAATATTATTAAATCAAGATACTGGACAAAATAATTTTAATGCTCGTTTCACGTTGAATAAGAATGTCAGGTTTTACTGAAATATTATTCTGATATCATTATTGAGAGCATAGTATGGCTGATATAAAAGCACCATTCTACGCGAGTTCTTTATGCACCGCATCACTAGTCTATATTAACGAGTATAATAATATAAGATATGAGTGCCTCGCATGTATACTTGTTTACAATTTTTATTAAAAAACTAATTTAATATTACTTACGTACTCTGACATACTTTTACGAAGAATAGCTTTGTCCTCAAAAAAAATGAAGTATAGATGGGATTGATAACTGGTGATAAGGAAAAGGAACATAACAAACCGAATCGAATAAATTATCGATAGCTTACGCCATCTTGTGACGTCATTACTAATCATCTCTATAAATAATTTTGTAACCTTCACCTTTTGTAACAATGTTATTTATTACGTATTTTGACAGATTTGACGGTAAATTCGGATTGTACGTGCCACCTTTGAGGTTAGATGATAAAATCCTGCATATTAAATTAAAAACCTTAATTTTGAGTACCCTTGAATTTTCAATAGCCGCATCGCAGTGCTCTGCTTATTTCCTAAAGAAAAACAACCCTAGTAATGACGTCACAAGATGGCGTAAGCTTTCGATAATTTATTCGATTCGGTTTGTTATGTTCCTTTTCCTTATCACCAGTTATCAATCCCATCTATACTTCATTTTTTTTGAGGACAAAGCTATTCTTCGTAAAAGTATGTCAGAGTACGTAAGTAATATTAAATTAGTTTTTTAATAAAAATTGTAAACAAGTATACATGCGAGGCACTCATATCTTATATTATTATACTCGTTAATATAGATAACAAAAAATACACAAATAATAATAGTAATAACAGTCTGCTCTTTGTCTCGTCATCAACGTCTTTTTCCTAGGCTGATCAGTGATCTATTGTATAGTATATAATTATGTTCCAACATCGGTTACTTACAATGCACATTGTAAGTAACCAGGAACAAAATATTATAAGCAAATAATCTTTTATTACCTGGCAGATTAAGTATCACTATCTTTCTACAAGTCCTGTACCCTGAGTATACTTCATTGAGTTTCAAAACTTGAGGAAAATTTATTTTCGGACACACAATATAACACACCCTGTGAATTTTTATAGCAACAGGAAATACAAAAAATCAAGTATAAAGATTAATAATCCAAATAGCTTTTTCGATGATATGACCCTTCACACAAATACTCATTTTAAATAACTGAAACGAAAGTTTTTAATGTTTTCTTTGTTACACTCGTTAAAAAAGACTTGGTACAACAATGTTCAAAGGGTGAAAACTCTTATAAATCAATAATAATTTAATAATTAATTATTTAAAAAGTTGAGAAAATTCTCCCATTCATTTTACATGGGTTTGATAAGAGGTGATAAGAAAAAGGAACATAACAAACACTGAGTTAAATTTTCGAAAGCTTTTGTGACGTCACACGAATCATCTCAAGAGGTCTAGAGGTAGAGGTGGCTCTCGATTTAGTATTTAGTATATTTTACCCCCTTGCGATGCTTGCGTTTGACTTTATGAACATGCGCCGGTTAGATAACGATCATGTAACCTTCCCAAAACTACAATTGTAAACAAGGTTTTTTCAAATTTAAAAAAGTTGTTGCTTTTGTCGGTATTTTAATTCGAATTCAATCGTTTGATTTTATTATTATAATGACGGGATTTATTGGAGTTCACGTTGGTAAGTGCTTGATTTATTTGTTATCGTTTATTTAAGAAATGATTTCTCAAGAGATATTAGACTAACTTAATTCAGCATGTTTAACAAGACAACATAAGCTTTTGTATTATCTTCCTTTAACTTACCTGGTTATTAATTTACATTTCTAATTGTTTTAAAATGAAGATATTATCATTATTTAATAAATATTATAATAACGATGTTTATTCATTTCTTAATTAACTTTTTATCTTAACTCAGCAATCTAGAGTATCTCAATTCTACTAAAATGTCATCTTATGTTATTCAGGAACTATGTAATAAAATATTTAGAAAAATAGCTTTATTTCACCATAAATATGATTATTTTTTACATTATTTTATTTTACACTCGTTAAAAAAGACTTGGTACAACAATGTTCAAAGGGTGTCTTATAAATCAATAATAATTTCATAATTAATAATTTAAAAAGTTGAGAAAATTCTCCCATTCATTTTACATGGGTTTGATAAGAGGTGATAAGAAAAAGGAACATAACACTAGAAGCTAAATACCACGAAAAAGTTTTGCGCAGGGAGGTTACAATCTTAGATAATAGGTTACAATTGAACCTCAACATCAACAACAAGAGAAGGTTATAACTTGTAACTCGTGAACGTTGTATGGGTTTACTGAATAGTATGTTATGCGTTACTTTTTTGGTATTTATCTGTATAATAGTAATCTATATATATAAAACTAAGAGTGACAGTGACTGATCATCAAAAATTCTCCTACTTCCCATTGACCTAGAGATTTGAAATTTGGTACATAGATAGAGTGTACCATAAATAGGAAAGTGCGGCCATTTTGATTTCGATATGTGTCCGCCATATTGAATTATAGCCGCCATCTTGGATTTTTTCATCAGTAATTCTCCTACTTCCCATTGACCTAGAGATTTGAAATTTGGTATATAGGTAGAGTGTACCATAAATAGAAAAGTTCAGGTGTTTTGATTTCGATATATAGCCGCCATTTTGAATTATAGCCGCCATCTTGGATTTTTTCATCAGTAATTCTCCTACTTCCCATTGACCTAGAGATTTGAAATTTGGTACATAGGTAGAGTGTACCAATACTAGAAAAGTGCGGGTGTTTTGATTTCGATATATAGCCGCCATATTGAATTATAGCCGCCATATTGGATTTTTAAAACACGTGTATATTTTTATGTGTCGTATATCGTTTTAAAGGCCTTGATTAATACTTTAATGTTGTGGTATTTATTTATTTTTAAAATTTTTTGTACGGGTACATTTGTACCGATTTGTACTTTTGGTTCAGGTTAAGAAGGTGAAATAATTTTTTTAAATTTTATTTTTACATTTATTAGAATTCATTAGCCTAAATAATGATCTTATACATGGTTTGATTTTTAAATATATTTTTGGTACCTATGGGTACACGGGTACAAATATGCTTTTAAACACAAAACCTACTTTCATGTATATCGTTGAAAAACTCTTGAATAGGCCTTTTAATGTAGTTATGTAGTGTTTTGTGATATTTTTACTTTTTAGGGGTGTAAAATTGAAAAAAGTCCTTATATAGCTGTTTTTTGACAATGGTTCCTTAGGTTTTGGTTGAAATTTAAAACATTGTTATTATTTTTTACTCTCCTTTTCGAGACGTTTACGAATATACCTCATTTATTTTGTTATCTTCATTTTGACTTTTTCGGGTAAAAAAATCACAGGGGTGTGGGCATGACAATTTTTTGGTAAAAAATAAAGTTTGTACTATCTTCATGAAATTTGTCACGCTTATAAAAATGAAAAATACAAGACGAAAGTGCTCTTGGACCTTTTTTTCCAAGACTCTTAGTTTCCGAGAAAAAGCCACTCAAAGTTCATATTTGGCAATTTTTGGGGTTTTCGATTGGCCATTTTTTGGGCTTTAAAAGTGCTAAATGGTAAACTGACGGCATATTCGTAATCTACTCGACGGGGGCTTTAAAAAAACGTATAGTTTGTATGGGGTTGTCGACAACTTTTTTTGCCCAAATTTTCCGGCTCAAAATCTGGGCCCAAAAATAGGGAAATTAATAAAAAATTAAAAATATGAGAAATATTGATTCGATTTGATTTAAAATTTGTATGCGTGCCTTATTTAATATTAGGAACTCGGAAAAAAATTAATACTTGAACATATTTGTACACATGTGTACTTTTGGTACATACGGTACCTAATGTGTTATTTTAACTTGAGATTTTATGTTGTGAAACAATGTGTTATTAGTAATGATTTTATTTAGTAAGCTTTATACCATTCAGTGAATTTAATTTGTTTTAATATAATGTTGGTACCTATATGAGGTATATGGGTACAATGATCGAAATGCTCGAAATATATCATATTATATATAATTTTACAGTGCTTGAAAAGTACTTTCATTGTTGTTATGTACACTTTTTCAAAATTTTACATTTTAAGGGGTGTAAAGCATAAAAAACCGTTAATTTATCTGTTTTTCCGAATTGGTTTTTTAGATTATAATTTAAATGGAAAACTAATTAATAATTTTTTACTGCTCTTATCGAGACCTTTACAACAATACCAATTTTGATAATATTCGATGAATGAATAAACCACTGCTGCTGCTCAGCAGAGTAAGGATTTTTTATTCGATAGACTGCTGCGCATTTGATTTGTTTTGATTTTTTTTTTTTAGTTCCGTGAATTGTTGGTTGAGTTAGTCTAATTGTAGCTGTTACTCTTGGCGACAAGCTTTCTACATCAGTTTTCTGGTGTTTAATTTGACATAATATGACCAACCAATGAGAGAAGACTTTGAGAAATGCTTGGGTTTGTCTTTGTGGGGGGGTGCATTGTTTTGTTTATTTTTGACACATTTTGACAGTTTTTGATACGGCGCGGCAATAAAAGAATAAAGTGTATAGAAAAATAAAAATATAAATTAATCAAATATAGATATATGTATAAAATTACAAGATAAAAAGAACTTTATATATACTACGTTTTTTAATTCAATTAATTTATCTTCATATTCAATTATTTATCTTCTTTGTTTAATTGGTTTACTTATTCTTTTTCGCTGTCATTCACTGTTTACCTCTTAATAAAAAATCTTAAATTTGAAATCTGTCAAAATGAAGGATTGTAAATATTTGGGATATGACAAAACAAATAAAATAACTTGCGGATTTTTTCCGAACAGACTTTCCATGAAGCAAATTTGCTGAAAACTAATTAAATTCTGCTGAAAAATTACTAAAAGCATTAAAATATTGTTTGTGCCATGCCCTAAGGAACTTCATTTAGAAACTAAACTTCAAACGCATTCTAGCGGTGAACTAACAAACTAAGACATACAAAACTTTTACCAACAACAGTTTTATGAGTTAAGATTTCATTTCTGATGCAATAATATTATTAAATAAAAAAAAATTACACTGTTAAACAAAATACATTATCCACATAGTTAGTGCCAAGTAAATATGTAGGAAATATAAAAACTTATGGTTAAATTCATTTATAATGAAAAATATATTTTATATAAAAAATCGGTCCGAGACAACTCAGACAAACTTTCTCATATATGAGTTTATAATTACTTAGCCCAGTGTTTCCATTTATTAGTTTTCAAATGTACATTTAAATATTATTGAACATTTCATCAAAATTTATCATAAAAATAACTTCTCCTGGTCGGGGAATCGAACCCGGGCTCTCTCCGTCCGCGTTTTAAGCTAATATCTCAGGAACTAGATTTTTCCCGGGAAAACGGCTTATATCGTTGGATTCGTATTCAAATGGACTACATTTTAGAATTTTTTAATCAAAATCGTCGGAACCGTTTTCGAGAAATAATTTTTTTTCATGTTTTTTCAGAGTTTTTGGGGGGTAGCGCCCCCAAATTTAGAGCTAAAATTCATTTCTCGATTTCGCCTCGGGGTATGATTTTTCTGAACATGTATGCCAAATTTCGTCAAAATCGGCCCAGTAGTTTGGGCTCCAGGCGTCTGCACAGACGACAGACAGACGACAGACGACAGACAGACATTTTTTAAAAACCACTTTTTTGGACTCAGGGGACCTCAAAACGTGTAAATCCATCAAAATCTCAAAATCGAATTTTCGCGCCATCACAATACTTTCTCTTTATATGAGAAAGTAAAAAATGCAGGTCATATATTTAATTGAGATAAAATGTTTAAAAATAAGCAATAAAAAATAATATAAACTAATTGCACTAAAATACAAAATTATTTAATAAAAAAGATATATTACTTATATTGTTTTAATTATTTTTTACACCTAGCGCCAACTTCTAGACGAATAAGGCACGCGAAGCGTGCCAATTCGGCTAGTTAATAAATAAATTGTAAAATGTAGTAAATAATTTTTTTCTGTATAAAGGTAACATTTAAGTATTTGTAGGAAGCAAGAAAAGGGAACTACTTGTTCATTTTCCAAGACTTGGATTGGAAATGAAGAGTGGAGTCAATATTAATTCTTTTAATTTGTACAATCTAAACTTGTGACAAAAAAAATATTTACAGGTACCTAAAAATAACAGGAATCAGTCTGGAAAATATTACATTTTTCATAGAACAATTATTTTGAACTCTGCTAGGCTAAGACTAAAACTTATAATAAAGAATACTAAAGAGGCTGGTCTTTGTTTGAAAAAAGTATTGTGATAGTTTAATTCAGCTGAATTGAATAAGCTTCAATATTACATAGGAATAGGATAGGACTTATAATTTATTACATTTATTTAAGAAAAATACTACTCGTTATACCCCGTACCCGGAGTATAAAATTAACGTTGATATAATCACATTAATCTTTGAAATTAACAAAACAGCTCACTTAAATTTCATAATAGCTGCATTATTCCCTTTATTTTTATAAAAAATATAAATAAATAAAGGAGAAATAGACTGCCAATTTCGTATGGTTGTAAATTTATTTAATTTTCCACCGTTTCTTACATCAGTCAAAATTGTTTTGATTTTTTAACATAAATTACAGTACTCTTTTACATTAATGAAATTCTTTAGAAATATATATTCACGATTTAATGCTGAATTCTGGCTAAAGAAAGTTTTTCTTTTCTTTTTCGGGGAGTCTGTGTTCACACTAACGTTTTTAGTGTTTTTGCAGAACTTAAAAATTGGTGAAGTACGAGCTCTCTTTCTCACTATTTTCTTGAAAGGGAGTGAAACAATTTTGATCAAAACAATATTTCTTTTTATTAATGAAAAAAAAAATGAAATATGGCACTATAATAGGCACATTAGTAAATTACTCCAATGAAATTTTGCTAAAGAAGAAGAAACATAACTCAAAACTGATTCGGTAAACAAAAACTATTATTATAACCTGTTGTTGAGTTCAACTATAACATGACTATAACCTTCCGGCGCAAAAATTTTTCGTGGTTTTTAGCTTCTAGTGAACATAACAAACACTGAGTTAAATTTTCGAAAGCTTTTGTGACGTCACACTAATCATCTCAAGAGCAATAAATATTTATTGAATATTGAAAAAATAAATAATCATGAATCATGATAAGTTGATAGATAATGGGTATAGTAGTATTACAGCGGCTACGAACCCCCCCCCCCGCATTCTTACTATTCCTCTAACCACACATCTCCTTTTCAATGATTATAAAATGTATCACTTTGCTACAAAAAAAACTACTGCATGCATCAAATTGAAATTTTGCATGATTGTTTAAACTGTGTGCATTAGATGGTGTGTATGAAGTTTTATTAAAATTGTTACGTTAGAACGTAAGACATCGGTAAAAAGGTTGTTTTCTCTATTTTAAACGTTTAGGTCCGCTTTAATAGTTTTATCGATCTTATTAATTCATAGCAGTGTCGCTGTTGGTTTTACTAAAAAATATTATTTGAAAAAAATGTTCGTCTCATCGAATAGGCGATGATAGAATTTTTTCCCGTCCTGAAATTCTAATTTTAAATTTGAAGCTCACGTTTACGCGAGCATTGCACGCGAACTCTTAGACGGATCACGCTGTCCAACGAACACAGCCTGAGTATTAGTAAGAGGAACATGTATACCAAATTTCAACTAAATCGGTCAACTTTTACTCAAGTTATCGTCGGACACGTAAACATTACACACAGACAGACAGAAAGACAGACAGACAGACAGACAGACAGACAGACAGACAAGATGCATATTTCGTTGAATGTAAGAAGCTCGCTTACGCTCGCTTCAATTAAGAACTAAACATCTAACTTTTGTTTTTTTGGGCGTCGCTGATTATGAATTTAAGGTAACAGTACAAAATAGTAGAAGAAATGTTCCATTTTATTAAAATATTCATAAAGCAATAACGTGCATTGTACAACAGTACAACATACATAATAAAATAGTGAAAATAAAAAAATAGACTGCCAATTAGTGTGGCACATAGCTTCCTCGCATCCTATCATGTACTTTATTGTTATATTAACATTAAAATTATTGTTATATTACTTTATTATTATATTGTTTATTGTGTAAAAACTATTAATAGTTTTAGCGATCTTTAACTCTTCATAGCGGTGTCGCTGTTGGTTTTACTAAAAAATTGTATTTAAAAAAAATGTTTGTCTCATTGAATAGATGAAGTTAGATTTTTTCACCGACCTAAAATTCCAATTTTAAATTTGAAGTTCATTTTTTACGCGAGCGTTGCTCGTGAACGCTTAACGGATAACTTTGTCCAACGAACTCGTCCTGGGCATTGGTAAAATGAACATGTCTACCAATATCAAAATCGGTCGACATTTACTCAAGTTATCGTCGCACGTTTCATAATTCGCGGACACACAGACCGACAGAAACGAGACCAAAAATGTTCCCAGATGTCTAAAACGGATTTCTGTCTTGGAATTTTTAAAATCGGAGGCATAAAAGTTTTTCGTTCTCAAAAGTGAACACAATGCTTCCGTTACCTTCGGTAAGTTCGGAAGCAAAATTGTAATTATTTCGTTTAAATTTGAAATTTATACATTCAAATATTTTAATGGTTTCCAGTTTACGATGTTAGTTATAGTTTGTTTCAGTATATTCTTTATGGGGAAACATTATTTATTCTTTTATGGGGAGACTAGCCTCTCACATAATTTTGTTGAGCAGTCTGTAGTCTCCACAAGGACGCAGGGAACCATCCTTCTTGTAGACGACATGGAGTGGACTGGCCCAAGGACTGTTAGAGGGACGGCATATCCCCTCGTCGCACATGCGGTTAAACTCTGATTTTGTACGGAGGCAGACGACAGGCGCGACTGGTCACCGGTCGTCCATGCGTCTCGATGTAGTGCTTCACATCAGTAACTACGTTGTCGTTCATCCTCGATGGCTTAGTGAGTTCGGGGAAATCTTTTAGGAGAAGTGAGTACATCCCATCGCCAGGGAAGGTCGAAAAAACTTCGGCTTGGATGGTACATGCTCGACCCCGAGCTTTTTCACCCGAGGACTGTTGGACGAGCCTCCTGTTGTGAAGGAATTTATTTGTATAAGTGCTTTTATTCAATTTTTTTTCTTTATGGTCTTATTTCTGGTCATGGTCAAGGATGTGGTCGACCTTCAAGAAAAAAAATTGAATAAAAGTACTTAAACAAATAAATTAATAAAAAAAGGGGGGGGGGGGTGTTGAAATGACCTTCGAAATGGAGGTCATGGTCAAGGACGTAGTGTAGGCCGAGGTCAAGGCTGCTGTTGAAGGGAAAAATTTGGTTATTTCGCCATCCGCAATACAAATGAGGGATTCCCATTGGAAAATCAATTTTGACCTTGGAATGTGACCTTAAAGTTCATGCTCAAGGATATGGTCAGGTTCATATTTTACGTAAAATGTCCTGCTCTTTTCAAATCCGCAATAAAAAATGGGGGTTCCCATTTAAAATAACAAAGTAACCTTCAGATGACCTTGATGGGCAAGGTTTAGGTCAAATCCAAGGTAACCGTTGAAAAGCTAAGGTAAAGTCCTGAAACTTTTGTATTTAACTTTTTTCAAAAAAATGCATTTCTGACAAGTTATTCAGGGGTTTCCATATTGTTGCGTGTCACCCTGAATATATATATATATATATATATATATATATATATATATATATATATATATATATATATATATATATATATATAGAGAGAGAGAGAGAGAGAGAGAGAGAGAGAGAGAAAGAGAGAGAAAGGGGTTTAAAGACCTATATTAAATTCTTCACAGACCCATTGTGTATGCTAAACATTTTGGCATATTTATTTATTCATTGGGTTCAACTCACTAAAAAATATGTAAAATCTAATATATTTTTTCTTCTTTAAAAAAATTGTTTTCACTGTGATGAGACGAATAAGGGAAATTTAATTTATTTCTATTTTGAAAAAAAAGAGGAACCTTCAGTGGTTTAGGGATTTTACAGGGTTTTCATTTTGTTTAACTTATTCTTTATATCCGAGAGCTTTCAATTTAAACTTTGATTACAATTTATCCAGCTGCCATCTCTCTCGCTTTCTCTGTGGAACAGATATTGGGGAGGGGGCTATTTTTTAGTAATCATATAAATATAATACTAATAAATGAAAGGTCAAAAGGTGAGTTTTAACTCGGTGTTTAGTTTTGATATTGCCTGTCTTTAATTAGATAAGTTATTATATTTATTTTTAGACCTACAAATCAAAACCAACTATGATTTTATTGGAATAAAAGTGGTTTCCTTGCTAATGATTTTTAAATGAACTAAATCCCAACAAAATTACTTTTGTAACAAAAATAATATATATATGATAATTATTTCCTGTTACTATTTATTTCCAATTATTTCTTTCCTTATCTATTCTATCTCTCCTTATATAATATGTACATATTATGTTTTCAAAAAGAACAAGAGGCTAAGAAACGAAATGTACTTTTGTCTACGATTGATACAAAATACAAACATTATATCTTTGTTTAGATGCGTAGAAAGTGATTATTTACGTACTTGTATTCATTGCGCATGCGCGTCTCATAGTTCTGAATAATTCCTCTTCTTTACCTCGCGAGCGCGGTAAAGAAGAGGAATTCTTCAGCTTTACGCACGATTAGCGAGTTTGTTTACATTTAACAAAACTAATTTGCTGTTCTTTTATTAGAGTAACTGTTTATATCGAGTTTTTAGTGAAAAACAATGAGTGAATCAAGTGACTGACAAAAATGTGGAGAATAATACTATACTCCTCCAGAAATTATTAATTCGGCAAAAAATACAACTAATTAATGCCATCTTTACCAAGAGAGAGATACGAACTTACATACAGCAAGTTTATTTTTTTCTGTATTTATTATTTAAATCTAACTATCGTAGATAAAGTACGGTACGCAACTCGTTGCGAAAACGGCATTTTGCATTGCTCGTGTGGTTTACCACCCTCGCTTTCGCTCGGGTGCAAACTCCACACTCGCATGCAAAATGCTACTTTCCGCACTCGACGCGTAATGTACTATTCCTACAGTTGACCGATAAAGTGGTTATTATCGCACTCAAAATAGTACGCAAAACAGCACATTCCTGCACTTTCTACTTTACCGCACTAGTTTTAGTTTACCGCACTCATTTTACTTTACCGCACTCCAGTGTTCCAACTTAAGAACATAAACAATTTATATCTAAACAAAGATTAGATAATCCAAATTATAATAAAAACAACAATGGCAACTAATGTTACTTTTTTAACTAAATACATGATTTACACTATATATCAAATATAAAAATGTTAAAATATAAAAAACTAAAGATAGACAATCTAAGAAAAAATAATTAAATGTGATGAGTAAGTGTTTTAATAAAAAATAATAACAGCGCTTGGTCAGGTTTGCTGAATCTCGAAAAAAAAAGAGGCAACACTGACTATAAACAGAACAGCTAGTTTAGTAAATATTAAAAAACCTTTCATTATTCCTTTTAGAAACAGTTGTCTGAAAATGGATAGTTGCAGCGAAAGTGATTTTGAATTTAGTAATACTCCAGAAGAGTTGGCTACAATAGCGAAAAATGTAACACTGAATTTACTTCCAGACAAGTCCAAACAAAAATACCAACGCAGATACGAAAGTTTTAGTTCTTTGTGTAACAATAACAAGGTAGGAAAACTGTCTGAAAATATTTTAATTGCATATTTCTCAGAACTAGATTCCTGCACTTATTACTTTACCGCACTCCAGTGTTCCAACTTACGAACATAATAGTACATTATGCGTCGAGTACGGAAAGTAGCATTTTGCATGCGAGTGTGGAGTTTGCACCCGAGCGAAAGCGAGGGTAGTAAAACCACACGAGCAATGCAAAATGCCGTTTTCGAACGAGTTGCGTACCGTACTTTATCTACGATTGCTAGATTTAAATAATAAATACAGAAAAATATAAACTTGCTGTATGTAAGTTCGTATCTCTCTCTTGATAAAGATGGCATTAATTCTTGAGTTGTATTTTTTGCCTAATTAATTATATCTGGAGGAGTATTATTCTCCACATTTTCGTCAAAGTCACTTGATTCACTCATTGTTTTTCACTAATAACTCGATATAAACAGTTACTTTAATAAAAGAACAGCAAATTAGTTTTGTTAAATGTAAACAAACTCGCTAATCGTACGTAAAGCTGAAGAATTCCTCTTCTTTACCGCCCTAGGGTGGTAAAGTAGAGGAATTCTTCAGAACTCTCAGACGCGCATGCGCAATGAATACAAGTACGTAAAGAATGACTTTCTACTCATCTAAACAGAGATACAATGTTTATATTTCGTATCAATCGTAGATAAAGAACTTAAATCTAAACCAAGATTAAATAATCCAAATTATAATAATAATTACAATGACAACTAATGATTATTTTTTAACTAACTACATGATTTAAACACTATATATCAAATATAAAAATGTTAAAATATAAAAAAAGTAAAGATAGACAAACTAACAAAAAAGAATCAAATGTGATGAGCAAGAAGTGTTATGATGAAAAATAATAAAAGCTCTTGGTCAGGTTTGCTAAATCAGGCAAAAAAAAAAGGCAACACTGGCTATAAACAGAACAGCTGGTTTAGTTGATATTGTGAAACCTATTACATGTTGATGAACACTCTATTATTTTATATTTTATTTACAGATTAAAACTAACTGTAGGAAAAATTTAATGAGCTACTCTCAAAATTATTGTAAAAAGTGGAGCCTTGTAGTAAATTTAAATAAGTCCAAAATTGTAATTTTTAAGTCTAATGGTGGTAAAATATCTAAATTTGAAAAGTGGTATTATGATAAGGTGAGAATAGAAATAGTGAAAGAATACACCTACCTTGGTGTTTTACTGACCATCCACTCTAAAATTAAATAAGCACTTCCTAGATAAAGTTAACAAAGCCAAACTAGCGCTTAACAATGCCAGTCATATTTTATAGTCTAAGAAAAACTTTGACTTTCATACAAAACTTAAAATCTTTCATGCTGCATCACGTTCTATTTTGTGCTATGGTTGCCAAGTCTGGGGCTGGGAATACTATGAAGAGCTTAAAAAATTACAATATTTCTTTCTAAAAAAGATTTTTGTATTACCATTGTCAACACCTATGTTACAGTGAGTTTTGCCAGCTAGGTCAGTAAGGGAGTGGGGTGCGAAGAAGTTTAAAAAAAAAGGAATTAACCATAATAATAATAAAAAAAAAAAAATTAAATAATAGAAAACTGAATATAATTCGCGTACTTATATAACAAGCCTCAGAAAGTACAAAACCTAGAGTGTGGGAGAATCTAATCCGAGTAACAATACTCTCTGGATAATCTCCACACCTAAATAATAGTAATAACAAAAAAACCTACAAGTAAATACTTTAAACAGAAGGAGAAAAAAAAAAAAAAAATGAAAATCACATGATTACATATTTAAACAAAATACATGTTTAAAAGTGAGAGAGAGAAAAAAAAACTAAAAGTAAAAAGACATCCCCTGAGTTAAATAATAAAAGGTTATGAGGTATTGACCTTAATTAAAATGACAAAAAAAAAAAATATAAAGTCCCCTAAATGTCAAAAAAATAAGTTGACAAAACAAAAATATAAACTACTTAGATAGTATAATAAAATTATAATATATATTAATATATATATATATATTAATAAGAAAATGACTTGAAGAAAAATTATTAATTAATTAAATTAATTAAGAAAATTATATAAGAAGGCAGCTCAGAGTGGAAAGAAATAGAGGTGTCGGTGAAACAAGGTAAATTCATCTAGTCGGACGTAGATGAGGTGGGTAGTGAGTAGAGATGACCACAACTGTATGGGTAGGCAACCCGCAGTACGCTCTGGGGTAGTTCAAAAATTTAAATGATAAATATGTAAAAATATTTCAAGTGGTGTCTGGAACTCCGCGTTCAAACACCGGTGCGCTCCTTTTATCGAAGAGGAACACTATAATCCCTTCGGACGCTAAGTTCTTATTCTAAATTAAAATTAAATTAAAGTTATATTTATTATTAGTAGCTATGATATTATTTTCTTTATTATAATTTCCTAGGTTATTCGTATTCGTTATATAGAAGTTTTATTAAAAGTCCAAATTTATACTAAAATTAAACTAAAACTAGGGCTTAGCTTAGCGTCCGGGTGTCGGCGGCGAGTTCTCCGCAACATCCAGTGTGAGTCAGCTTGGAGTCGGCCAACGGTCTATCATATCAGGTGTAGGTGGCAGCTACTACGTAAATCCGTCGGTGATCCGCAAATGCGTGACGTCCCTTTACGTTGCTCCACAGCCTACCTGGCCACGACTGACTCCCTCCACAAGAAACGGGGACCCCCCTTGGTTTAGCCAAGCTTATCTACCTAATCCCATAAACAAAACTGTGATAAAAGATAAACAAAGCCTGAGACGAGTCATATAAAGAAAGCGCAATATCTACTCACTCAACAACAACAAACAATAAACGATATATGGTTAATTCTTCTTCTTTTTTTTTTTTTATAAGATCATCAAACATAAACAAATGAAATAAATCTTTTAAGAAAACATACCTATTGCTTCTTTAAAATACAAATAAAATAAAATCTTCTGACACGTATCAATTCCACCCTTTCCTCCTAAAGAAAATTTCAGTCGGAAATTTTCTATGAAATTAAAATTAGTCTTCTTGGTATGGCTTTAGATCTTTTATATGCCATGTGCCTATGGATTCTCCTGTATGCCTCTTCAACTCATAATTAATCGGTGAAAATTTCTTCGCGATCAAAAATGGCCCATGGTATCTCGGAGTCAATTTTGCGGAAATATTTTCTGCCTGCTGAGAGAGGGTGAAGTCTCGCTTTAAAACCTCTTCTCCAGGGTAGAATTCTATATTTCGACGACGCAAATTATACCGTTGGGCACTAGCCTGGTAAGCCCGGTCAAGTCTTTTCTTTACGTCGGCATAAACCATTTTTAACTCTAAGGCACGCTTAGGTGGGTCGAATTTCGGTTTATGTTTCAACTGATTATTAGGGTCGTTGTCGCGAATCTGGATATCTCTCCCAAACATTAGAAAACTTGGGGAGTATCCCGTTACCTCATTGACGGCAGTCCGTAAGGCGAAGCCCAATTTAGGAAGTTCAGAGTCCCATTTTTTGTGGGAGTCCTTTATGTACGCTCGTATCATTGACAAAATCGTCCGATTGTACCTTTCGGTTGGGTTCGCTTGCGGGTGTCGTTTGGAGTTGTAGAATGTCCTACAACCATATTCTTTTAAAAGGTTCTTTACGGTAGCTGAAATAAATTCAGGACCGTTATCACAAATCAGGATTCGTGGAACACCATAAACCAGAAAGGTCTCTTCTAAGTGTTTCGCAACACTGGCCCCATTAACGGCTCGCATAGGATACATTAGAGTATATTTTGAAAAGGTATCTACTATCACTAGTAGGTACTTATAACCTTTCGTCGATCTTGGAAATGGTCCCATAACATCAGTTGCAATTGTATCCCATGGCTGATCTGCGTTTCTATTCTTGCCCATGAGTCCAGCTGGAGCATGTTGGTCACTTTTAATACGTTGGCACACTTGGCAACGGGAAACATATTTAGCAATGTCTCTATTCATTTTTGGCCAATAGTAAAGTTTCTTCACTCGATGTTGAGTTTTGAAAATTCCGAGGTGTCCGGCTGTTGAATCATCATGACTTTCATGAAGGACATCTTGCCTCATTTCTTTAGGAACTACTAACTTCCAGGTATCTTCCACTTCTCCAAATCTTGCTTCCACTACCAGACGATAAAGTTTTCCATCTACAACTTTGTAGAAAGGATACCTTTCCGGATTATTCATACTTCCGTCGCGAATTTTAGTGTACCAAGTATCAGTCACATTGCTAGACATTTCTATAGGAGCAACCTCTATTCCATCAGTATTAGCTACTGGAGTCCTTGAGAGAAAGTCGGCAACTACATTGTCCTTTCCTTTCCGATGAACGATCTTAAAATCGTATTGCTGCATACGGACTGCCCAGCGGGCTAGTCTCCCTTGAGGATCTTTAAGGTTTTGCAGCCATACCAAACTATAATGATCGGTGAAGACAATGAATTGCGTTCCTTCCAAATAAGGCCGAAATTTTTCTATGCCCCACAACACCGCTAAACATTCCCTTTCAATGACGGAATAGTTTCGCTCTGCCTGAGAAAGCATTTTTGACGCATAAGCGATTACCTTTTCGCCTTCCTCGTCTCTCTGACTGAGTACAGCACCAATCCCATAGGCAGAAGCGTCGGTATGCAATTCAAATGGCAAATCGAAGTTTGGACGACACAAGACAGGTGCTTCTATCAGGCACTTTTTTATATCTCTAAAAGCGTCTTCCGCTTCATTTGTCCACTTGAAAGAGTTTAATTTCTTTGTCAGTGCTGTTAACGGTGCTATCCTGGAGGAAAATTTAGGGATAAATCTCCTGTACCAGGAAGCCATGCCTATTATCCGGCGAACTTCTTTTTTCGATGTCGGAGCAGCTAGATTGAGGATTGCCGTGACTTTCTCCGGATCTACGCGTAAACCTTTCTCATCAACGACGTATCCCAAGTATCTTAATGTCGACCGACATAATTCACATTTTTCTCGATTGACCGTGAGGCCGGCAGCGCGCAATCTCCTGAAAATCTCTTTTAGCAACCTTAAGTGTTCCTCAAAACTAGAGGTTACTAGAATAACATCGTCTAAATAGACGAAAACATAAGGTTCCAACTCCGGTCCCAGGATGCGGTCAACTAACCTCTGCCAAGTTGCAGGTGCGTTGTGCAACCCGAAAGGCATACGACGAAATTGAAATAGCCCACGCCGAGGTACCACAAAAGCTGTTTTCTCTTTACTTGCATCTTCAAGTCGAACTTGCCAATAGGCCGACTTTAAATCAATAGAGCTCAGGTACTTAGCATCCCTCAACCGGTCTAGAATTTGGTCTATATACGGAAGAGGGTACGCATCTCTCTTAGTAACTGAGTTTACTTTACGATAGTCCACGCAAAATCTGTATCCTCCCCCTTTCTTAGGCACTAGGAGTATTGGTGAACTCCAAGGGCTTACTGAGGGTTCAATAATCTCATCCTTTAGCATTTGGTCCAGTTCATCGTCGATATGCTTTTGCATTACCGGAGAAACTGGATAATATCTCTGTTTAATTGGTTCTGCATTACCTGTGTCGATTTTATGCTGCACCAACGAGGTATATCCAAGCTTTTCTCCCTCCTTAGGCATGTGCTCTGATATCACCTCTTGAAGTCGGGAGAATTGCTCCCTAGTCAAGTTTTCTTGGCCATTTAAAACAGGTTCAATATTGGTCGCACAGATCTCTATAGGATCTTTTTGATAGAAAGACCACGTTCCATTCGAAAGATTAGGAACAATGCCCAGTTTTTGCCAAAAATCTAATCCCAAGATTAACTGATTTTTTATTCCTGGCACCACCAGCACCTCCAGATACCTGCTCCTACCTTCAACTTCAATCATGGTGTCAATTATGCCTTCAATCTTCTGTGGACTACCGTCAGCCACATACAATTCGTGATTATCCGTCTTCCTACTTCGTAATCCCAATTCCAGAAGCTTCCTTTTCCCTTCTAGACCAACTAAGGTTCGAGAAGAACCCGAATCCAGAAGTCCAATTAAGCACGCTCCCATTATATTAACTTTTATATAAGGCCTGCTGTCACCCGGGACATGGTATAGTATTGAACTTATGACATCACAATGTTTGGCCGGTCTTTGAACCTTTACTGCCTCTGTGCGAAGCGAGGGCCGGCAGACATTCGCTTCGCTTCCTCGTTTCCCTCAGAACGTTTTCCCGTAGATCCCTCTGACTGAAACACCCTTGTAGGATAATTAGATGATCTAAAAGGTCGTTGGTCTCTATCGTATCTTCTTACTTGAGGACAATCTGACCTGTAATGACCGGTCTGGTTACACCGCCAGCAGGTAATCTCAGATCTCCGATCCTTACTTGAACAACCTTTTGCAGCAGGGGTCTCTCTTACTTCAGATAATCTTAACTCTTCCTTCCGAAAACCCTCCTTCTTATACGCAAGTTCCGGTTCCATCAGCTGCGTCTTCGGTGTTTCCTTTAATCGTAGAGCCCTACAACGTCCTCGCTCTAATTTATACACAATATCCTCCAATTCCTCGACAGTAGAATAATGTTGTAGACTCAAATGTGACTGATAGACTCCTAACAAATTATCTTCGATGATATCCAGTCGCGTTCTTTCTGAAGGTCTATCCGAGAGGCGATTAAATAAATTATCCATTTTTGATAGATACACTATAATAGATTCATCTGCTCCTTGTCTACGGTTCATAATTTCCCTCAACAACCTTTTGTCATAGTCGGGATCTTGGAAAGCCTTGCGCATTTTGATCTCTAATTCTTTCCAAGTCGATAACCTACTTCGAGCTGCTCTGTAAACCGCTTGAGCAGATCCAGTGAATAGTTCTGCTGCCGATCTAAATAAATCTCTTTCAGTCATCATATTGGATTCCATTTTGTCGCGAACCGATGCTAAAAAGGACCCAATGCTGAGGTTAGGATTATCTCCCGAAAAGGTTAACTTCCATGCAGACACAGGAACTCGTTTTAATCTAGGATATCTATCCTTTGATCTGAAGCGATCGTCATACTGCTGGGATATTTGACTCATCGTGTCACTAGAGGATGAGGAAGGTGATCTCCGCCTCGTATGACGTGGTTCCCTATGGTGGTGTTTTCTCAAAGATTTTTTATGTTCCGAAGACTTAACCACGCTCTTTGATTTTATTTGTTTTGTACTCGTTTGAGGTCTGGTGTTCCTATCTTCTTCCTCGGTCATGAATTTGTTTCCCGAGCCTTCCGTATCACAAGAACCATCCTCCTCACTTGTAGTATGAGAAGTGACCTCTACTTTGTTTTCTAGAGTATCTAAAGCCTCATTTACGGAACTTATTAGGCGATCTTTGGTTTCAATTAACTCGTCTTCAGTCACCGCGATCCGCTGAAGACGTAATAAAATGTGACTACCCTTAACAACCAGTTTTGGGTACGCCCCTTTATCTCTTCCTCCTTTACCAGTGTACTCAGCTACACCGGCTTTTAAAAGTTGCAGTTTAACACTGCAGGTTTGTAATTCATCTTTCGGTGTACTTATTTCTACCGTAGTATCAATACCTTCAGGTTTCAGAGCTAGTCGAAGAAATTTCCTCAACCTATCTACACTCATAGATTCTTCAACCGTCACCGCTCTTATCTTAAGTTCGTGCTCCACTTCATCTCGGTCTAGCCTATTTAAATACCTTCTTAAATTATCCATCTTCCTCCGAATAAAATATTAATTATGCTGATTTTAAATATAAAATAAAAATAAAAATAGAATGTATTTCTAAAATAAAAAAGGAAATCACTATCAGTTACAGAAAATAAAATAATATAACCCTTAAGGTTAACAAATCATAAAAATTTAAATTAATCTACAAGACAAATTACGTTAAAAATAAACTTAACTTCGCCTAAACGTTGGGCGTCAAATTGTTACAGTGAGTTTTGCCAGCTAGGTCAGTAAGGGAGTGGGGTGCGAAGAAGTTTAAAAAAAAAGGAATTAACCATAATAATAATAAAAAAAAAAAATTAAATAATAGAAAACTGAATATAATTCGCGTACTTATATAACAAGCCTCAGAAAGTACAAAACCTAGAGTGTGGGAGAATCTAATCCGAGTAACAATACTCTCTGGATAATCTCCACACCTAAATAATAGTAATAACAAAAAAACCTACAAGTAAATACTTTAAACAGAAGGAGAAAAAAAAAAAAAAAATGAAAATCACATGATTACATATTTAAACAAAATACATGTTTAAAAGTGAGAGAGAGAAAAAAAAACTAAAAGTAAAAAGACATCCCCTGAGTTAAATAATAAAAGGTTATGAGGTATTGACCTTAATTAAAATGACAAAAAAAAAAAATATAAAGTCCCCTAAATGTCAAAAAAATAAGTTGACAAAACAAAAATATAAACTACTTAGATAGTATAATAAAATTATAATATATATTAATATATATATATATATTAATAAGAAAATGACTTGAAGAAAAATTATTAATTAATTAAATTAATTAAGAAAATTATATAAGAAGGCAGCTCAGAGTGGAAAGAAATAGAGGTGTCGGTGAAACAAGGTAAATTCATCTAGTCGGACGTAGATGAGGTGGGTAGTGAGTAGAGATGACCACAACTGTATGGGTAGGCAACCCGCAGTACGCTCTGGGGTAGTTCAAAAATTTAAATGATAAATATGTAAAAATATTTCAAGTGGTGTCTGGAACTCCGCGTTCAAACACCGGTGCGCTCCTTTTATCGAAGAGGAACACTATAATCCCTTCGGACGCTAAGTTCTTATTCTAAATTAAAATTAAATTAAAGTTATATTTATTATTAGTAGCTATGATATTATTTTCTTTATTATAATTTCCTAGGTTATTCGTATTCGTTATATAGAAGTTTTATTAAAAGTCCAAATTTATACTAAAATTAAACTAAAACTAGGGCTTAGCTTAGCGTCCGGGTGTCGGCGGCGAGTTCTCCGCAACATCCAGTGTGAGTCAGCTTGGAGTCGGCCAACGGTCTATCATATCAGGTGTAGGTGGCAGCTACTACGTAAATCCGTCGGTGATCCGCAAATGCGTGACGTCCCTTTACGTTGCTCCACAGCCTACCTGGCCACGACTGACTCCCTCCACAAGAAACGGGGACCCCCCTTGGTTTAGCCAAGCTTATCTACCTAATCCCATAAACAAAACTGTGATAAAAGATAAACAAAGCCTGAGACGAGTCATATAAAGAAAGCGCAATATCTACTCACTCAACAACAACAAACAATAAACGATATATGGTTAATTCTTCTTCTTTTTTTTTTTTTATAAGATCATCAAACATAAACAAATGAAATAAATCTTTTAAGAAAACATACCTATTGCTTCTTTAAAATACAAATAAAATAAAATCTTCTGACACGTATCAATTCCACCCTTTCCTCCTAAAGAAAATTTCAGTCGGAAATTTTCTATGAAATTAAAATTAGTCTTCTTGGTATGGCTTTAGATCTTTTATATGCCATGTGCCTATGGATTCTCCTGTATGCCTCTTCAACTCATAATTAATCGGTGAAAATTTCTTCGCGATCAAAAATGGCCCATGGTATCTCGGAGTCAATTTTGCGGAAATATTTTCTGCCTGCTGAGAGAGGGTGAAGTCTCGCTTTAAAACCTCTTCTCCAGGGTAGAATTCTATATTTCGACGACGCAAATTATACCGTTGGGCACTAGCCTGGTAAGCCCGGTCAAGTCTTTTCTTTACGTCGGCATAAACCATTTTTAACTCTAAGGCACGCTTAGGTGGGTCGAATTTCGGTTTATGTTTCAACTGATTATTAGGGTCGTTGTCGCGAATCTGGATATCTCTCCCAAACATTAGAAAACTTGGGGAGTATCCCGTTACCTCATTGACGGCAGTCCGTAAGGCGAAGCCCAATTTAGGAAGTTCAGAGTCCCATTTTTTGTGGGAGTCCTTTATGTACGCTCGTATCATTGACAAAATCGTCCGATTGTACCTTTCGGTTGGGTTCGCTTGCGGGTGTCGTTTGGAGTTGTAGAATGTCCTACAACCATATTCTTTTAAAAGGTTCTTTACGGTAGCTGAAATAAATTCAGGACCGTTATCACAAATCAGGATTCGTGGAACACCATAAACCAGAAAGGTCTCTTCTAAGTGTTTCGCAACACTGGCCCCATTAACGGCTCGCATAGGATACATTAGAGTATATTTTGAAAAGGTATCTACTATCACTAGTAGGTACTTATAACCTTTCGTCGATCTTGGAAATGGTCCCATAACATCAGTTGCAATTGTATCCCATGGCTGATCTGCGTTTCTATTCTTGCCCATGAGTCCAGCTGGAGCATGTTGGTCACTTTTAATACGTTGGCACACTTGGCAACGGGAAACATATTTAGCAATGTCTCTATTCATTTTTGGCCAATAGTAAAGTTTCTTCACTCGATGTTGAGTTTTGAAAATTCCGAGGTGTCCGGCTGTTGAATCATCATGACTTTCATGAAGGACATCTTGCCTCATTTCTTTAGGAACTACTAACTTCCAGGTATCTTCCACTTCTCCAAATCTTGCTTCCACTACCAGACGATAAAGTTTTCCATCTACAACTTTGTAGAAAGGATACCTTTCCGGATTATTCATACTTCCGTCGCGAATTTTAGTGTACCAAGTATCAGTCACATTGCTAGACATTTCTATAGGAGCAACCTCTATTCCATCAGTATTAGCTACTGGAGTCCTTGAGAGAAAGTCGGCAACTACATTGTCCTTTCCTTTCCGATGAACGATCTTAAAATCGTATTGCTGCATACGGACTGCCCAGCGGGCTAGTCTCCCTTGAGGATCTTTAAGGTTTTGCAGCCATACCAAACTATAATGATCGGTGAAGACAATGAATTGCGTTCCTTCCAAATAAGGCCGAAATTTTTCTATGCCCCACAACACCGCTAAACATTCCCTTTCAATGACGGAATAGTTTCGCTCTGCCTGAGAAAGCATTTTTGACGCATAAGCGATTACCTTTTCGCCTTCCTCGTCTCTCTGACTGAGTACAGCACCAATCCCATAGGCAGAAGCGTCGGTATGCAATTCAAATGGCAAATCGAAGTTTGGACGACACAAGACAGGTGCTTCTATCAGGCACTTTTTTATATCTCTAAAAGCGTCTTCCGCTTCATTTGTCCACTTGAAAGAGTTTAATTTCTTTGTCAGTGCTGTTAACGGTGCTATCCTGGAGGAAAATTTAGGGATAAATCTCCTGTACCAGGAAGCCATGCCTATTATCCGGCGAACTTCTTTTTTCGATGTCGGAGCAGCTAGATTGAGGATTGCCGTGACTTTCTCCGGATCTACGCGTAAACCTTTCTCATCAACGACGTATCCCAAGTATCTTAATGTCGACCGACATAATTCACATTTTTCTCGATTGACCGTGAGGCCGGCAGCGCGCAATCTCCTGAAAATCTCTTTTAGCAACCTTAAGTGTTCCTCAAAACTAGAGGTTACTAGAATAACATCGTCTAAATAGACGAAAACATAAGGTTCCAACTCCGGTCCCAGGATGCGGTCAACTAACCTCTGCCAAGTTGCAGGTGCGTTGTGCAACCCGAAAGGCATACGACGAAATTGAAATAGCCCACGCCGAGGTACCACAAAAGCTGTTTTCTCTTTACTTGCATCTTCAAGTCGAACTTGCCAATAGGCCGACTTTAAATCAATAGAGCTCAGGTACTTAGCATCCCTCAACCGGTCTAGAATTTGGTCTATATACGGAAGAGGGTACGCATCTCTCTTAGTAACTGAGTTTACTTTACGATAGTCCACGCAAAATCTGTATCCTCCCCCTTTCTTAGGCACTAGGAGTATTGGTGAACTCCAAGGGCTTACTGAGGGTTCAATAATCTCATCCTTTAGCATTTGGTCCAGTTCATCGTCGATATGCTTTTGCATTACCGGAGAAACTGGATAATATCTCTGTTTAATTGGTTCTGCATTACCTGTGTCGATTTTATGCTGCACCAACGAGGTATATCCAAGCTTTTCTCCCTCCTTAGGCATGTGCTCTGATATCACCTCTTGAAGTCGGGAGAATTGCTCCCTAGTCAAGTTTTCTTGGCCATTTAAAACAGGTTCAATATTGGTCGCACAGATCTCTATAGGATCTTTTTGATAGAAAGACCACGTTCCATTCGAAAGATTAGGAACAATGCCCAGTTTTTGCCAAAAATCTAATCCCAAGATTAACTGATTTTTTATTCCTGGCACCACCAGCACCTCCAGATACCTGCTCCTACCTTCAACTTCAATCATGGTGTCAATTATGCCTTCAATCTTCTGTGGACTACCGTCAGCCACATACAATTCGTGATTATCCGTCTTCCTACTTCGTAATCCCAATTCCAGAAGCTTCCTTTTCCCTTCTAGACCAACTAAGGTTCGAGAAGAACCCGAATCCAGAAGTCCAATTAAGCACGCTCCCATTATATTAACTTTTATATAAGGCCTGCTGTCACCCGGGACATGGTATAGTATTGAACTTATGACATCACAATGTTTGGCCGGTCTTTGAACCTTTACTGCCTCTGTGCGAAGCGAGGGCCGGCAGACATTCGCTTCGCTTCCTCGTTTCCCTCAGAACGTTTTCCCGTAGATCCCTCTGACTGAAACACCCTTGTAGGATAATTAGATGATCTAAAAGGTCGTTGGTCTCTATCGTATCTTCTTACTTGAGGACAATCTGACCTGTAATGACCGGTCTGGTTACACCGCCAGCAGGTAATCTCAGATCTCCGATCCTTACTTGAACAACCTTTTGCAGCAGGGGTCTCTCTTACTTCAGATAATCTTAACTCTTCCTTCCGAAAACCCTCCTTCTTATACGCAAGTTCCGGTTCCATCAGCTGCGTCTTCGGTGTTTCCTTTAATCGTAGAGCCCTACAACGTCCTCGCTCTAATTTATACACAATATCCTCCAATTCCTCGACAGTAGAATAATGTTGTAGACTCAAATGTGACTGATAGACTCCTAACAAATTATCTTCGATGATATCCAGTCGCGTTCTTTCTGAAGGTCTATCCGAGAGGCGATTAAATAAATTATCCATTTTTGATAGATACACTATAATAGATTCATCTGCTCCTTGTCTACGGTTCATAATTTCCCTCAACAACCTTTTGTCATAGTCGGGATCTTGGAAAGCCTTGCGCATTTTGATCTCTAATTCTTTCCAAGTCGATAACCTACTTCGAGCTGCTCTGTAAACCGCTTGAGCAGATCCAGTGAATAGTTCTGCTGCCGATCTAAATAAATCTCTTTCAGTCATCATATTGGATTCCATTTTGTCGCGAACCGATGCTAAAAAGGACCCAATGCTGAGGTTAGGATTATCTCCCGAAAAGGTTAACTTCCATGCAGACACAGGAACTCGTTTTAATCTAGGATATCTATCCTTTGATCTGAAGCGATCGTCATACTGCTGGGATATTTGACTCATCGTGTCACTAGAGGATGAGGAAGGTGATCTCCGCCTCGTATGACGTGGTTCCCTATGGTGGTGTTTTCTCAAAGATTTTTTATGTTCCGAAGACTTAACCACGCTCTTTGATTTTATTTGTTTTGTACTCGTTTGAGGTCTGGTGTTCCTATCTTCTTCCTCGGTCATGAATTTGTTTCCCGAGCCTTCCGTATCACAAGAACCATCCTCCTCACTTGTAGTATGAGAAGTGACCTCTACTTTGTTTTCTAGAGTATCTAAAGCCTCATTTACGGAACTTATTAGGCGATCTTTGGTTTCAATTAACTCGTCTTCAGTCACCGCGATCCGCTGAAGACGTAATAAAATGTGACTACCCTTAACAACCAGTTTTGGGTACGCCCCTTTATCTCTTCCTCCTTTACCAGTGTACTCAGCTACACCGGCTTTTAAAAGTTGCAGTTTAACACTGCAGGTTTGTAATTCATCTTTCGGTGTACTTATTTCTACCGTAGTATCAATACCTTCAGGTTTCAGAGCTAGTCGAAGAAATTTCCTCAACCTATCTACACTCATAGATTCTTCAACCGTCACCGCTCTTATCTTAAGTTCGTGCTCCACTTCATCTCGGTCTAGCCTATTTAAATACCTTCTTAAATTATCCATCTTCCTCCGAATAAAATATTAATTATGCTGATTTTAAATATAAAATAAAAATAAAAATAGAATGTATTTCTAAAATAAAAAAGGAAATCACTATCAGTTACAGAAAATAAAATAATATAACCCTTAAGGTTAACAAATCATAAAAATTTAAATTAATCTACAAGACAAATTACGTTAAAAATAAACTTAACTTCGCCTAAACGTTGGGCGTCAAATTGTTACAGTGAGTTTTGCCAGCTAGGTCAGTAAGGGAGTGGGGTGCGAAGAAGTTTAAAAAAAAAGGAATTAACCATAATAATAATAAAAAAAAAAAATTAAATAATAGAAAACTGAATATAATTCGCGTACTTATATAACAAGCCTCAGAAAGTACAAAACCTAGAGTGTGGGAGAATCTAATCCGAGTAACAATACTCTCTGGATAATCTCCACACCTAAATAATAGTAATAACAAAAAAACCTACAAGTAAATACTTTAAACAGAAGGAGAAAAAAAAAAAAAAAAATGAAAATCACATGATTACATATTTAAACAAAATACATGTTTAAAAGTGAGAGAGAGAAAAAAAAACTAAAAGTAAAAAGACATCCCCTGAGTTAAATAATAAAAGGTTATGAGGTATTGACCTTAATTAAAATGACAAAAAAAAAAATATAAAGTCCCCTAAATGTCAAAAAAATAAGTTGACAAAACAAAAATATAAACTACTTAGATAGTATAATAAAATTATAATATATATTAATATATATATATATATTAATAAGAAAATGACTTGAAGAAAAATTATTAATTAATTAAATTAATTAAGAAAATTATATAAGAAGGCAGCTCAGAGTGGAAAGAAATAGAGGTGTCGGTGAAACAAGGTAAATTCATCTAGTCGGACGTAGATGAGGTGGGTAGTGAGTAGAGATGACCACAACTGTATGGGTAGGCAACCCGCAGTACGCTCTGGGGTAGTTCAAAAATTTAAATGATAAATATGTAAAAATATTTCAAGTGGTGTCTGGAACTCCGCGTTCAAACACCGGTGCGCTCCTTTTATCGAAGAGGAACACTATAATCCCTTCGGACGCTAAGTTCTTATTCTAAATTAAAATTAAATTAAAGTTATATTTATTATTAGTAGCTATGATATTATTTTCTTTATTATAATTTCCTAGGTTATTCGTATTCGTTATATAGAAGTTTTATTAAAAGTCCAAATTTATACTAAAATTAAACTAAAACTAGGGCTTAGCTTAGCGTCCGGGTGTCGGCGGCGAGTTCTCCGCAACATCCAGTGTGAGTCAGCTTGGAGTCGGCCAACGGTCTATCATATCAGGTGTAGGTGGCAGCTACTACGTAAATCCGTCGGTGATCCGCAAATGCGTGACGTCCCTTTACGTTGCTCCACAGCCTACCTGGCCACGACTGACTCCCTCCACAAGAAACGGGGACCCCTCTTGGTTTAGCCAAGCTTATCTACCTAATCCCATAAACAAAACTGTGATAAAAGATAAACAAAGCCTGAGACGAGTCATATAAAGAAAGCGCAATATCTACTCACTCAACAACAACAAACAATAAACGATATATGGTTAATTCTTCTTCTTTTTTTTTTTTTATAAGATCATCAAACATAAACAAATGAAATAAATCTTTTAAGAAAACATACCTATTGCTTCTTTAAAATACAAATAAAATAAAATCTTCTGACACGTATCACCTAATTACTTTCTATTATTAGAAACAGGCCTTGGTTCCATGTATAGTTATACCTATAGACTACATTTAAAGTATATCGAAAAAATATTACGTGGAATGAACGATACCAGAATACCACACAAAGTGGCAAGTATTGGTATTGGCATAGCTAATAGTTGTGCATGGTATAAAAAATGGACAGATTTACTTGTTAAATACAATATTGTATCAAATGATGAAGTCATGGATATAAAGCCGTGAGCAGTGGAGCCAGCTATCACATAAATTGTTGAAGTCCCTAAATTACCAACATTTATTAAACCTTGCTAACAGCAGCAATCATCTCCTGTACCGGTTTTTGTCTTTTAATCAAAAGAATAATTGTATTAACACTTTAAATAATTTTCATCAAATCAAACAAATAATTAGAGTGAGCTCTGATATGATGAACAAAAAATATAAGCATCAGGATGATGACATGGAGCGCCAGTGCTCTGAATGCAATATCACTGTAGAAGATGATTTATATCATTTTTTAACTGAATGCCCTATCCTAGGGGATCTCCGTTTAGTTCATTTAGGTAAAACTATATTAACAGCCCAAGAAGGTGTTGAATATTTAAATGGTGCTAATTAGACTGCATTAACTTGTTATTTAACTGATGCATACACTTACAAGCAGGCAAAGCTTGCATATTGTCGTAAGTTGAACTCTGTAAGGGCTTAGTAAATTCTCTTCTTCTCTCTTCACTCAAGGAAAATGCAAATTGCTAGTACAGTCATACTGTATTATTACAGCACATAATATTGTACTGTTACATTATTTTATTAGCTATTAACCTGTTATTTAAAATCTTTATCAAAAATAATATTAATACTAACAGATAAGTTAATAATAGTAAACCATTTATGTTTATGTATAAATATATTTTTTTTATTGTACTGTTACCTTATGTTATCAACCTGTTATTTAAATCTCTTTATCTAAAATAATAATAATAGTTATAAATGAATTAATAATAATAAACCATTTATGTATATGTATATATATATATTTATTTATATAGGTATGTGTCATAACGATATTATAAAAATTGTATGTTTATAAATCCTGACGGCTGAATTGCCATGGATTAATGGTGTTGGCTATAACAAAATCTGTTAATTGTACACTTTGTATTAATAAAGCACTCTTATTATTATATAATGAGCTACTCGAGCTTAAAGTGTCTTTGCTGCACTCGGAAATATTACTACGTTCACACATCGTTTTGAAAGCGTTTCAAATCCAATTCGTTTTCAAAATGATTCGCTTTCATACAAAGGTGATTGAAATATTTGTTTTCGATAATTCATAACGGTGACGTCACGAGTAAAACCTTCTTTCTTGTTACCTAATATCTCCCCGAATTTTTACATTTTATTTACAAGTTATTAACAGATTTTAACAGGTTCTTTATAGTATTAACTTTTGTTTAACAACGTTTTTAGAAACGGAAGCTCACAAAAACAAAGAACTTGAAAAGAGTAAACGAGTAAAATAACCTGATATCTCGATCCCCTCCACGACCTGTTCACACGAGCGTTTTGAATTCGATCCCCCGTTCCGATCATTTTTAGTGGAGTGGATTTAAACCGATACGATCCGTCGTTCTCCGTTCATACAGCGTTTTGAACTAGCGGATCGTTTTCAACACCGTTTCCAAAACGATGTGTGAACGTAGTATACTTCTCTCGAGTGCAGCAAAGTGCCACTTTGCGCACTAGTTGCACAAACAACTATTTCTGACTTGAAAATTACGCAACTCAACACTTAACAATGTTAAACAGTTTGTTGTTATTTTGCTTCCGATCCTACCAAAGGTAACGGAAGCTGTATAACTTAAGTGGCGATTAGACGAGCCGTCTAATCGCTGGTCTCTCTATAAGTAGGGGCCACACCCCGTCTAACCGAAAACCCGGTGGTCTATTTCGCGTTACTGGTTACGTTTTGAGTGTAAAACCAATCAGGGCGGTCGAATGGAGATTCCATCCAATGTAGGGAAGAAAAGTTGTTAAATTAAAGAAAAGTTATAAGCCCCCACTACTTTACCCTGCGGAGCGACAGTGTAATCCTCTTCGTCGGACCAGATTTCCCTGTCTCCTGGAAAAGCTGACTAGATGGAACAGTGTCGAGCAGTGTAAATGCAACGCTATGTCAAGCTTTGGGGATACAGGAGCAAGGGAAACTCTGAACGGACCAGGACCAGACGGCAGGGAACGGCTCGTCTAGTCACCCCTTTACCGAAGGTAACGGAAGCTATGTGATCGTTCTGAAGAACGAAAATATTTTATATCTCCGATTTAAAAAAAATCCAAGTTGAATCCGTTTCAGACATCAGGGAAAATTTTTGGTTCCGTGTCTGTTAGTCGGTCTGTCACTCATTTTTGGCGAACCAAAATACCGAAAAAACTACACGTCGGACAGACAAACATAATTTATTTGTTTTGGATAAATTAGACCCAGTAGAACTTACTCAGACAGGGGGAGACTTGGCTAACCCTCTAACAACTTGATCTCCCAACCTTTTACGCGAGACTTGGCTTATTGGAACGAAGTTCCTTATGGCATGTTCTGGAGCCCGGGAGTAAATCCAAAAAACGACCAAAATCACCGTCACGCAAAATATCCGTCACGAAATCTACCGATTACAATAACTTGAGTAAAAGATCACCGAGTAAGTTGAAATTTGGTACACATGTTCATTTTACCAATGCCCAGGCTAAGTTCGTTGAACAACGTTATCCGCCCAAGCGTTCACGCGCAACGCTCGCGTAAACGTAAGCTTAAAAAATCAAGACGGGAAAAAGTGTTATTAAGGAAGCCTGTTACTTAACTTGTTTTGTTTATTTTTGTTATATGTCAGAATGTCACTTGTTTTGTTGGTTTTGTAAATATAAGAAAACATAATCACGGTCTTGTTAAAAGTAAAATTAATCTGTGCTGACGCTTATTTCAATATATTAGGTATATTATTATAATACAGCGTACTTAATCCAAGAAAAAAATCTAACTTCATCAATTTAATAAGACAAACAACTGTTTTGAATAATTGTTTTTAGTAAAACGAATACTGCGACACTGTTATGAAGTGATAAAGATCGCTAAATTTATTAAAGTGGACCTAAAAGTTTAAAATTAAGAAAACAACGTTTTTACCAATATCTTCCGTTCTTACGTATAACGATTTTACTATAACTTCTTACACATTGTCTAAAGTACAATGTAAACAGGCATGTAAAATTTCAACCTGATACAAGCAGAAGCTTTAGAGTAGGCAAGAGGTATATTTTAAATTATTTTAAATTTATTATATTATATTTTAATATTTTAAATTAGTAGGCCGGGTAGGTAGAAAACAGTCCTATTTCAATCCAACATCCTGTAACAAACATACTCTTTAACTATAATAAACTCATCATGATAAACTTTTTTCTTATATTCAATATATATTTATTGTAAGACGCTTTAATGATACAAATAATGCTTTTCTTTTAATTTTGCCTTAACTCCGCCAGGTACAAACAGTTACTTACTTTTAATTTTGCCTTTTTTCTAACTCCACCATGTATAAGTAGTTAGCAATGTATACGTACTTAGCAGTGTAATTTTATAATTTATATTTAATAAAAAATGTAAAGAACTTCGTTCGTACCGGGTGTCCCGCGACACCACACGTATTTTTCCCCGTCTTTTTGAAGCTTACGTTTACGTGAGCGTTGCGCGTGAACGCTTGGGCGGATAACGTTTTCCAACGAACTCAGCCTGGGCATTGGTAAAATGAACATGTGTACCAAATTTTAACTAACTCGGTGATCTTTTACTCAAGTTATCGTCATCGGTAGATTTCGTGACGGTGATTTTGGTGGTTTTTTTCGGATTCACTCCCGGGCTCCAGAACGTGCCATAAGGAACTTCGTTCCAAAAATTATGTAATATTAGAAAGTTTAGTGTGTATTGTTTGTGGTGATAACAAGGTAAATTTAATAACGTGATTAAACATAACTACAAATTGTGCCAGTAAAAGAGAGCCATAATATATCCATATAAAAGAGAGAAATATATCCTCTTTTTTTTGTAAAATTTTATAATTCTATCATCAGTTTTATTATTATTAGGAACAAAAATCCCTTTTACGGTTGTAAAAAAAAAAAAAAAAAAAAATGGGACAAAGGAAATTGGGGATAAGGGTGGATCGGGAAGGATGGTTAGCAAGATAAGATTTCCTAATTAAAAAGAAAATGGAGGAAAGAACGAGGGTTGAATTATCTAAGGATAAGAATCAGGACGAGTTTTTTTTTAATAAAGATCCTTGTTAAGGGTCAAGTCTAACTTGTTCCATTTCTTTTTTTTTGCAAATTTCTTTTTTTCTCTCCATTTTTATTTTGTCCATGACGAAGAGCGATGTTCTGCGAGGGAAGTTCGACGTTATAAGAAATACCAAATACCTGAGAATAGACAGGGGCGGGGGTTTTACTAATTGGAGACCGACCCCGCCCTATAACTCTCCTTTCCAATCAATTATAGCAGCTAATGGAGAGGCAAGGGATACCAAATTAGGTTATTTAGGTGGTTGTTGTTTCGACCCCCTCCCCTTCCTCTCAGGGCTGAACTCTGTGCAAACAAGGAGATGGGTTGTCTGTAATTCCCTGACCTTCTGTTCCATTAGTCACTTCCCTATCTGCTCTTATCTACTGACTAGTGACTAGTGACCACATCAATGCTTCGTCAACTAAAGACTTTCTTATTTTTTTCCCTGCTTAGCGTTTCGATTCACGTAGTTTCGTATACTTTTACGGTCCACAAAAACTGTCCCACTCTATGCTGTCGGGTTGTTGGTTTTCACATCACCCTCGGCATACCTTACCTTGCACTTTACCTCTAAGGTGGTGTGGAAAGGAGCGCACGTTTCACGATAAAGAAGAAGGTAAATTGAAGTTATCTCCAAAACCGTTGCACCTACGAATAAAAGTTATGAGATCTTTTTTGTAGGAAATGTTCTGAGCTATAAATTTAATTACTTGTATTTTTTTCTGTAAACGTGACCGTTAATGAGATATTCACAAAACACTGATTTTGATGACCTTTGACCCCGCGTAGTTCTTTTAGCTGCACTCGGATCAATGGGACTTTTGACATTTTGTTTAGAACCGCAATATCAAGGTTCGTGCCAAAATTCAGCTTTCCCCTAATTTTTCCGAAGTTGAGCCTTTTTTTTGTCTAATTGCACTGGACTAAAATGTTTTTTTTTTTAAAATAATGTTATTTAAATTGTTTTAACTTTACTTCTACTAGCTGACGCCCTCTTTATGGAGGTTAGAGGTAAATTCACACCAAAAGCATATAATTAATAACATATTCGACTGAGGATGACTCTGATGTGAAAATAACTCTTTGTGATTTTGATGGATTTACACGTTTTAAGTTCTTCTTTCGCATAATATATTATATAGTGTAAAAAATAAACATAAATGATATTTAATAAACAGGTCAAGTGTGTTCTAGTCAGCACACAGCGAGGGTCCGTAGGCAACCCTGTATAGTTTAAGTAGTACCCTATTGATGGTGTTTTTTAAAATGCTAAAAAGCTTAAACTAACTAACTATCCTATGGGTCTGATATTCTCAAAACACATAAACAAACTTCCGATAAAGTATTTTTTTGCCACTGAACCGGACTACAACCATTAAAAACAATTTTAACCCTTAAGTTTTTTTACCCTAATTTTTTTGAAAAATATTTTTTTAAGCCGCTATATTTTTAAAATATGTGGGTAGGTACAAGACACATACATGCCAAATTTCAAAGTGATCGGACGAAAGGTGTAGCCGTGAGAGCAGGCGACAGGACGGACGGATAGACACACGCAGGAAAATATAAGGGTCCTTTGTTTTGCCTACGGACCCTAAAAATTGTATATTCCGTGATTGGCTCTCAATCTATTCGTCCAAGTCCAGATCGATGGTTGTTACCATCGATCTGGACGCTGTTGTACCTCTGTACCATGGTGTTGAACCAAAATGACTATTAATTGATTTGTAAAAACTTGCTGAGGAGGTTGAATCGTGCCACTGTTTCCAAAGTTGCCTAGTTGCTTTGTAAATCGATGCATAAAGATCACTAACCAGGACCTTATACTCTCTGCCATATATAACTGCGAGTTCTTCATTAGTTGATCATTCTTTAGCCATATCATCTACGATTTCATTAGGTTCTATACTGGCGTGACCTCTAAGCCATACAATAACGACCTGTTTATTTTGCTTTTTTATATCATGTAGAATTTTTATAATACTCGATAACAAATAATTGGAAAGTACAGAGCTGGTTTTATTTTTTGTCGCTTCAACAGTGCTTAAACTATCAGTAAAGATAACGAATTTGTTGTCAACCCTGAAATGCTAATGGTAGTCGAATCGACGAGCACAGTTTGAACCTTGACCTTTTACGCTCGTATGCGATGGTGATGGGTACCTCATCCTTCTGCAGTGCTTGCACTGGTTAGTAACACACCTGATAGTGTAGCGGTAGTAGTCCTTTTGAGCATACACTCGTTTTATGCCGAATTCCCGTCAAAGCTACTTCGTCGATTCGACTAACGTTTAGTAATAAACGTAGGAAATTAATTGGTTGTCGAATGAGCCTATAGCTTGGGAGAATGTGCCTGGGGTAAGGAGCAATAGGCCTAGGGGTAAGGGACAATGGGCCAAGGTAATTGGCCTTGGGCCAGAGACCAGTGGGGCCTGGAGCACTTAGCAAAGAGCCTAGGGCTTTTGGCCTGGGGCACGGGACCTGGTGCATTAATGTTCACTCAATTTCAAATTCTTCTGATGTTCCTACTTAGTTATTTGTCATCAAATGTTTGTATATCTCACTAAAAGATTTAATACTGAGTTCTTAATAGTTTTCTCTTGATAAAAGTGTAGTTTCAACCCCAAAAATGTATTTTCTGCCTATGTTAGTCGAATCGACGAAGGTTTAGTAATACCAGACATCCAATTACCATTAGCATTTAAGGGTTAATGGATGTCAACAGAGATTTAAGAGCTGCTAAAACTGCTATTTAATTCAGCGGTAAAGCTCGAGCAAAAAGGATTAATCTTTAGATCAAAACACCGTCTACGTAGAATAATTAAAATAAACATTACCAATATTTTTGGATATTTTAGATCCATCCGTAAATAGTCTTATTTTACCTGTACTAATAAAACTTTCTATCAACGGAGGACTTTTTGTCAAAAAGAGGAAGTAAGTACACCTGAGGGCTAAATCGAATATATTTTTTTTTTATACAATATTGGCGTAGGAATAATTCCTTACATGAAATCTGCAAGATAATATTTCTCTTCTGACAAATAAAGGGGGTTCCTTGGCTTCTGAATACAACACAGGTAATGGAGTAGAGGGGAGCAATCCGAGACATATTCGTAAACAACCATTTTGAATCTTCTGAAGTGAAACCAGTAACTGACTGAACAGTCAGAACTGGCATTGTCCGTAAAATATACAACCGAAATCCAACACTGATCGAACTGTGGCCCTGTAGAATAAAAGAGATATGTTGGGGTCGGCCCCACAGTGGGAATGACAAATAATTTTTAGAATATTTATATATTTTTCGGTTTTACTTTTAATAAAATTAATATGGTTGTTCCATAAAAGTTTTCTGTTTATATTCAATCCCCAAAATACAATTTCTTGCTTTACGGGATAATCTTAGCCGTCTAAATTGATAATGTCGCCTAACGGAAACCTCGTTTGTCGTAAAAATTGCACTACCATTGATTTTTCCTTTGATATTTCCAGACCTTTGTCCAATGCCCATACGAGAAAAGCTATTGCAGCTTGATTGAGTATAACAATCGCTTTTTCTACAGTTTTACCTGTCACTTATAAACAGATGTCGTCCGCATATTGCAATATCTTTGATTCTTAGCCGAAATAAGAGTCGAAGTCAGACACAAACAGTGCATATAAGATTGCAAATAAAATACCCCTCTGAGGAAGGCCTGAATTAAGGCTCGACCACACAGAAAGCTATGCTATACGCGAGCTAGCTATGCTAGCTGTTTGAAAATTTCCGTTCTATAATAATAAATGGAGGTGGCCACACAGAACGCGACGCTACGCTAGCTAGCTACGCTACGTCAGCGACGCATCTTAGCTACGTTTTGGCATTTCCATTAGAACGGATTTTCTCGGCGACGTCCACAGCGACGGACTACCCCTTCCACCTCTACCCGCCCTTCTCTGCTCGTTCCACATCTCCTTATCCTACACGCATTTCAGCGTTTTGACGTGTTTTATAGTAAGTAGTGTCCCCCCCGTGTAAAAATGTCCCCCCTACACCGTTTACAAAAAAAAACAATTTTGTGTGTTTCTAATAATTGAGTGATCGATTTAAATGTCCCGTTGTGTATTGAAAGTTATATTCTATTTTGTGACAGTATGAAAAGTAATAGGGGAAACCATACCCTCACCCCTCCTCCAACCAGAAAATTAACAATAATGATGTTTAAAATGATAAGTAGATTAAATTTGGATATTTAAATAATAATTATTCATCAATCATAAATAATAGATCTATTTCTTTTAAATAGATATTTTTATAAGGAAAAAAAAAGAATACTTTTTTCTTGAAAGTCAAAATTTGACCCAGTTTCCTCTTACGTTAATATTAATAAGAAAATTGCACTTTTTTGGTACAGGGTGCAAAAATAATATTATAAATCTTCATTTTGAACAAGCAGGAGTAAAAAAGTGACTTCTTCTAAAAGTGCAATAATGTCATTACTCATTACACATACTGGCAACCCGATCCGGGGACACCCTATATATAAAAATTGTGATAAAAAAACCTTTTATCTACGATTGATACGAAATATAAACATTATATCTTTGTTTAGATGCGTAGAAAGTGATTATTTACGTACTTGTATTCATTGCGCATGCGCGTCCCATTGTTCTGAATAATTCCTCTTCTTTACCGCACTAGTGTGGTAAAGAAGAGGAATTCTTCAGCTTTACGCACGATTAGCAAGTTTGTTTACATTTAACAAAACTAATTTGCAGTTCTTTTATTAAAGTAACTGTTTATATCGAGTTTTTAGTGAAAAACAATGAGTGAATCAAGTGACTTTTACGAAAATGTGGAGAATAATACTCCTCCAGAAATAATTCATTCGGCAAAAAATACAACTAATGAATTAATGCCATCTTTATCAAGAGAGAGATACGAACTTACATACAGCAAGTTTATTTTTTCTGTATTTATTATTTAAATCTAACAATCGTAGATAAAGTACGGTACGCAACTCGTGCGAAAACGGCATTTTGCATTTCTCGTGTGGTTTCACTACCCTCGCTGTCGCTCGGGTGCAAACTCCACACTCGCATGCAAAATGCTACTTTCCGCACTCGACGCGTAATGTACTATTATAATGTAAATAGATCTTAATTCGCATGTAATAAATTATTTTTCTTAATAATTGTTGTTATTATTCTTTTCTAACTATTCAATTTGTATGAAATTAAAGACAAAACGAATATAAAGTTTATGGTAGAATTCTGGGGTGATGCTTTTATCACCTTGTAGCTAATTCATAAGCAGCCGGTAAAATAAAGGAAAGAAGGCGGCAAAGATGGACTGTAGTTTAATGTATAATATAATATATAATTTAGATAGAAAGCCCCTTAAAATAAATCATAAGTTTAGCAAGAAAAGTTCATACCCATGTAGAGGAGTCCAGCTTGCTTGACGTCGGAAAAAACGGAGAAACGGAGATACTTCTTGACAGCAGCGAAGACCCCGGCCGGGGTGGGGGATAAATTGGCGTTTTTAAAATATTTTACAAAGTAGATATTATACTAAAAGCGGTGTGGCGGTGAATCTATGTGGCGGTTCCCTTCCGTTCCAACGTCCTGGCGAGCTGCGACTGACGATGGAGCGGGGAGAGCGCCCTAACCTAGCCGGACCTGGCAACACTGGCCGCTAGGAGGGGGGGGGGGGGGGGGGGGGGGGGCGAGGCGGCCCCAAAGCTAAACGAAGATTTACTTACTGGGGATAGAAAATTTATAAACATAAAATATAGATAAAGATAAAAAATAAAAGATAGAATCCATCAGTTTAAATACCTGAAACATACAGCAAGGCGTTCTTCAGGTGATATAGTTGCTCTGTAGTTTAATCGATTTTTTTGTATATTACTGTGAAGAAGATTGACAAGAAATTTGAAGTCACTTCTTGTCATCCTAAAGTATTCTCTGAACTTCTCATCATCTTTTTTAAGATCATCCATCAAGTGATGAAATTCCCCAAATTGATTCCTTTTAGTGTTCACTGCATGAACCCACTTTCTTTTCTTTTTTTCCTCACATAATGAAAATAAAAGCAATAGCTCTTCATCAGAGCTGCTGTAGTCCTTCCAACTCAACGTATCGAACGAGACTATGTAACGTGGTGAAGGTTAAGGCTGGGTAAATTTTATGATTAAAAAAAAAATATATATATTATTGTTGTTGGTTGATAATATGTAGAACTGCTTTTGTTTACATTGTTACAATGCGATTAATATTAATGTGAACTCTAAGGGTCGGAGTTCACCTGGCTGCGAGCTCCCAGTCAGTATAGGTAAAAGCTTCGTCCCTTGCACTAGCTCCGTGTTCGAGTGCCGAATGTCTTGTGACGCAGGCTGGACAGGACACGTATTTTTTCTTTTTTTTATGATAATTAATTTGTTTTAATTTGTGTTAAAGAAGAGCTTAATATATGTTAATCGTGCTAATCGAGTTATTTTTGCATTAAAACCCGCCCTGCGTCCACTGAGAACTGCCGATGGTTTGGACTATTTTCAACCCTCTGGAACTGTTTTTTTTTATATTTTATTTCTGCCTGACCAGGTAAAAGTTTGATACAATTTTTTTTATACTTTCGAGAGGTGGAATTTTAAAGAAATTCAGACAGGGATTTCCACTGAATTTATGTAGCTTTCTGTGTGGCCCGTCTAAATATAGCTAGCATAGCTAGCAGACGTAGCATAGCTAGCTCGCGTAGCGTAGCTTTCTGTGTGGCCCGTCTAAATATAGCTAGCGTAGCTCGCATAGCTAGCAGATGTAGCATAGCTAGCTCGCGTAGCGTAGCTTTCTGTGTGGCCCGTCTAAATATAGCTAGCGTAGCTCGCATAGCTAGCAGACGTAGCATAGCTAGCTCGCGTAGCGTAGCTTTCTGTGTGGCCTGTCAAAATATAGCTAGCGTAGCTCGCATAGCTAGCAGACGTAGCATAGCTAGCTCGCGTAGCGTAGCTTTCTGTGTGGCCCGTCTAAATATAGCTAGCGTAGCTCGCATAGCTAGCAGACGTAGCATAGCTAGCTCGCGTAGCGTAGCTTTCTGTGTGGCCTGTCAAAAATATAGCTAGCGTAGCTCGCATAGCTAGCAGACGTAGCATAGCTAGCTCGCGTAGCGTAGCTTTCTGTGTGGCCTGTCTAAATATAGCTAGCGTAGCTCGCATAGCTAGCAGACGTAGCATAGCTAGCTCGCGTAGCGTAGCTTTCTGTGTGGCCTGTCTAAATATAGCTAGCGTAGCTCGCATAGCTAGCAGACGTAGCATAGCTAGCTCGCGTAGCGTAGCTTTCTGTGTGGCCTGTCTAAATATAGCTAGCGTAGCTCGCATAGCTAGCGTAGCTCGCATAGCTAGCAGACGTAGCATAGCTAGCTCGCGTAGCGTAGCTTTCTGTGTGGCCGAGCCTTTAGTTTCTCTCCCTCGTACATACTTACCATTTATATTTATAGAAATATTCCGTCCAACATTATGATTTGTCGAGCTAACTTGGGAGGCGCTGGGTATGACTAATTTTGAATAGAGTAGAGGAAGTTTAACATTATCATAACCACCTTTGATGTCAACAAATAAATCCAGAACACAATTACCTTTCGCAAAAGAGTCATAGATATCCGAAAAAGAATAGATTGGGGTTGGGTATATAGATAGAAATTTTCTAAAACCAAATTATGTGTCCGAGAGAAACTTATTTTTCCCCAGGCTATTTGAAAGTACTAACGTTCGTTGCAACGTTATAAAACTTTAAAAAACACACAATGGCTATTTGAGAGTACTAGCAGAGTGTAGTGACATAACAGAACTTGGCAAACACGCTATGGCTATTTGAAAGTCCTACGAAGTGTTACAACGTTACAATGTACTCGCGTTTTAATACTTCAAAAACACACGACGGCCATTGAATAAAGTATTAACAGAGTGGAGCGAAGCGTGTAAGTTTTATACTTCAAACTAAGTGTTGGATTTGACAAAAGCAATTAACAGCTCTATTTTGTTTTCACATTTTCATGTCTTGGCTATGGCGCATAACCTCGAAAAGCGTTACCAAACTAGCGTTACACGAGTAGGGAAGATATAGGAACAGGAAGTTAGGAAGGTATAGAAGGTGTTCAATCGAGTCTGCCCGTCTCCCACTACCGCGTTGAGTAGGGCCTAACCACCCCTGCCCCTGCCCACCCGATCGGCTACCTGCCCCACGTCTCACACTCTTCACTTCTTGCTACTGCTCCAGTAGTCGCTCACGAGCCTCAGCGGCGCCCCCTCCCCCCCCCCCCCCCACTACAACTTCTGTTCTACTGCTCTGATTTGCATCGGCCAAACGCCATAACCCTTAGAATTTTATTCCTAATAAACTTACATACATAAAATTTATTTTTTATTTTTGTTAAACTATAATTTTTTGCATTTATTATGAAAATGGGTGAAGAAGCTAAAAGATTACTTCTTAATAAACTGGAAAAGAAGAAAAGTACTTTTCCTACTAGCGGCAGCAAAATTACGCATTATTGAACTGTTTTTTAGGCATGAAAGTTTAATTTCTCTGAGGTTTCAAGAAAAATTTACAATACCCAGCAAAATACGATTTTGCTGCCTAGGCGGCAAAATCATATTTTGCTGAGGATTTTTCCACGCTAAGCCACGCCCACATTCCCCGCTACAAATATATAAACAAACAACCTTTTCTTTTATATTATCATTAACCTAAATTATTTGAACAATTTACCTTAAAAATATTACGAATATATAAAAAAAAGGTTTATAAATACTTATTATAGATTATATTTATAAAATAGAATGGAGTAAAAATTATAAAAAGAAATAAAAATATTACAAAAAAATGGTAGGTCTTAAATTAATCATAAATAATTAAATTAGTGGCAACACTGCAGCTCTTCTATTATCATCATTTTGTTTTGTTTTTACTGTATTTCTGTCAATTAATTTTTTATAATTATAACATTTGATATCGTTGCTTGTTTTTTTAATTTGAATAGTTCAATAATAGTATTTGATAAGTAAGTAAGTATATATGAAATAAATATTATTTATAGGAAACATTTTTCTGCCGCCAGTAGGAAAAATATTGTATGCAACAAGGCAGCAAAGGAAACATTTCTGTCTCATATTGATATATTGCCTGCCTCGGCTTCGCCTCGGCAGTTAATTTCCGGCTCGGAGGCTAATTTAATCATTCGTCAGAAAAATTCCATTTTGCTGCCTAGTTACATAAATAACTATTCTTTCTTCATGCACTACTTATGATCGATTTAATTCCTAATTTACAAACGCAAGAATCCGCACACTCAAATTTTTTGACATTTTCATGTCTTTAATTTGGCACATAAACTCGAAAATCGTTACCAAAATGCGTTACCAAAAAAATGACACCAAGAAGCATTACATGAAAATGTCTCATTGTCGTGCAGACTCGTATGCAAGCAATTTTTTTTTATGGATTTCTGCCTTAGTTTAATTACTTGTAGAAAATAAAATGGATATAAACAATATACATAGAAAATAAATAAAAAGCAGAGACTAACACATCTGACTTATATCACTAGGCATCGCGTGGCTCTATCATTGAAGCGAGCGTATAGTAATAAATATGTATTGAATATTGAAAAAAAATATTATTGTGAATCATGATGAGTTGATAGATAATGGGTCTGGTAGTAGTGCAGCGGCTAGTAGTAAGGGAACCACCCCGCATTCTTACTATTCTTCTAACCACACATCTCTATTTCAATATTTATAATTTGTATCTCTTTGCTACAAACAAACTACTGCATGTATCAAATTGAAATTTTGCATACCTGTTTCAATTGTGCATTAGATGGTGTATATGAAGTTTTATTAAAATCGTTTCGTTAGAACGTAAGATATCGGTAAAAAGGTTGTTTTCTCTATTATAAACGTTTAGGTCCGCTTTAATAGTTTTAGCGATCTTTATTAAGTCATAGCGGTGTCGCTGTTGGTTTTAGTAAAAAATGTTATTTGAAAAAAATGTTCGTCTCATCGAGTAGATGATGATAGAATCTTTTCCCGTCCTGAAATTCCAATTTAATTTTTGTACCTCTCGTTTACGCGAGCGTTGCGCGCGAACTCTTGGACGGATCACGCTGTCCAACGAACTTAGCCTGAGTATTAGTAAGAGGAACATGTATACCAAATTTCAACTAAATCGGTCAACTTTTACTCAAGTTATCGTCACACGCGTAAACGTTACTGACAGACAGACAGACAGACAGACAGACAGACAGACAGACAGACAGACACGGAGCATATTTCGTTGAATGTAGGAAGCTCGCTACGCTCGCTTCAATTATATTAAACAATCTAAAAGCTGGTTGGAGGTGGTTATCGAAAATTGTTTATTTTATTTTAGTTTTATGTCTCGTTTCCATCTATATAAATATACATTGGTGTTTTCTTCGTCACTAAATAGTGACGAAGAAAACACGGGTTGAGGGGGGAAAACTCTAAGATGTGCGGGTGTTTCTTTCTGTGAAAAGATGAAAATAGCGGGTCTTGGAGGAACGGCGACATCCTAACTCTGAAATCAAATATTTGTCTAAACTTTATTTCCTTTTTTACTTTCTCATATAAAGAGAAAATATTGTGTTTTTATTGATATTCAAAATAGGTTGAAAATATAGAGGTAAACAAGAAATATCCGTCTTGGTGTGTGCCTATATCATTTATCCTACGTTTGATTTTTTTTTCTTCCTTACCTCTCTCAATAGACATTTATATGGGATACATACGTTGAGTCTTTTTATAAGTTAAATCTCCGTAGGGTCGTAGAATTATCTGTGTGACTTAGCTTCCTTTTTTTATAACTTTAACTTAACTTTTTACTTCTAAATAGATAAATTTGAGTTAAGTTTTCCAAGTTCAACTTAAGATTTACCGGTTGTTAAGCATTGCTTACTTAATAACGTTTCGTTTAACTTTTGCATTAGTACATTTGCCTTGTCACTAGTCTCCTACGATTTTAAAAGAAATTCGGACAGATTTTATTTCCGAGTCAGCAAACTAATTTCTATCTATGAGAGAATGAGAGTGTCACATTTAAAAATAACCCAGACGAAAGTTGAAAAAACTACTGATTCACAGCTTAAAATGTATCAAGAGAAAATTTAAAAAGATGTTGAAGAAAAAATAAATAAAAAAAATAAATCACAGTGTTTAATAAAGAGATTCGATGAACGCACAAAAAGTTCCTTATATTTTAACACACAACAAAAGAATTAGATGACAATGACAACTTAAACAATTCATAATAATTTTGATAAACAAGTCAGAATCACTGCCAGATATTCAACATCCTCCCACCTCAAGCCCCAGTACTTACTGGTGCTTGATCGTCAAGTCTGTCCAGTTCAAGTTTATAAAGTCTCTGCGCTGGTCGTGTCAGTGGTCCTGTAGCCGTTCTTAATCGTACCACTCTTACTCTACCATCCCTACCAGGTCTTACTTCCTCAACTCTGGCTAAAGGCCAGTCTAATCTCTTTTTGTTGTCATCTCCTACCAACACCACCTCTCCAATCTTTAGAGCTTGACCAGGGTCTTTGTCTTTTTTCCATAGGGCTAGCTGTCCAAGGTACTCATTCCTAAACCGGCGTCGAAGACAATCTCTTACTTTCTTTCTATAGACCCATCGTTTGCTTAAGCTAATTGTCTGCTCGACCAAGTCAAGATCTGGTACACCTGTCTCTCTAATCCCATTCATAAACATTGCTGGAGTAAGAGCAGTCAGGTCATCTGAGTTCTCAGTCTGATATGTCAATGGTCGTCTGTTTACTGTTGCCTCACAGTCACATAGTACGGTACTAAGTTCTTCGTAAGTCAGTCTAGATCGCCCTAACACTTTCCGAAGTAAGTCTTTGACAGTCCTTATCAGCCTCTCCCACCAACCACCCCACCACGCTCCTGTGGGCGGGTTAAACCTCCAATGAATTTGTCGTGCTGTCGAGTAGTCAGTGATTTTTCCCCAGTCTAACTTTGTCAATGCATTATTCGTCCCAGTAAAGTTTGTCGCATTGTCACTGTAGATTGTTGAGGGTCTTCCTCTTCTTGAAATAAACCTTCGTAGACCTTGTAGAAAAGCTTCTGTGGACAAGCCAGATAGTAACTCTAAATGTATACCTCTATAAACCGCACAAGTGTACAGGCATATCCACGCTTTTCCACCATTTCGAAGATAAAGTGGTCCAGCAAGATCCACTCCCACTACCTGAAATACTTCAGCGTCTTGCACGCGAAATTTCGGCAAAGCTATTTCAGGTGTTTCTACTTTCTTTGCGCTATATCTTCTGCAAACTTTACACTTTGTCACTAATGATCTTGTAGACCGTCTTCCTTGGGTAATCCAAAACCTTTCTCTCAAAATGCTAAGAAGTGCCTGCGCTCCTGCATGGTTGTTTTGAATATGAACATATCTAATAAGCCTTTCTACGACTGGATGCTTCGATGGCAATAATATAGGATATCGGAATTCCTCCTTGTCTTCACGCTCTACTATTCTCGTGTTTACTCTGAGCACTCCCTTCTCGTCTGTAAATACTGAAGATCCTGAAAATTTATTCATTATATCTGATTTTACTTCGTTTTGAACCATTTTGAATATAAACATCTCTGCTTCTAATATTTCTTCCAAAGTAAGTTCTCCTCGTCTCCTATTATAAACATATTTTAAATTATGAAAATATCTCAAAACGTACGCAACCATTCTTCGAATTTTATTATAGTTAGAAAAGTAAGAATAATACCAATCAATATCCATCCCTGTAACATTAAGTGCCGATACTATCCCTTTCTTCTTTTCCACCATAATTTGTTCTTCATCGCAGTTATATACTTGCACAGGCCATTTATCGGCTGACTCTTTCAACCAATTTGGGCCCTCCCACCATCTCGATTTTAGAAGTGCTTCCGGAGAACACCCTCTGCATGGTAGGTCTGCTGGATTGATTGCTCCTGGCACGTGTAACCACCTTGAAACGTCACTCAGTTGATGTATTTCTTCTATTCTGTTCCAAACAAATACACCCCACTGATTATTTCTTTTTATCCATGACAGCACCGTAGTCGAATCAGACCACCAAAACACTTCAAGATTCTCGATTTCTAAATTTTTTCGCATTTCAGCTGTCAGCCTTGCTCCAATTGTCGCTGCTAACAGTTCCAGCCTAGGGATCGTTATTTACTTTCGAGGTGCTACACGCGCTCTTGCTTCTACTAGCTGTAAATTCACATTATCTTTTGTTTCTGTTCTTAAGAATATCACCGTCGCGTAAGCATCCTTGCTAGCATCACAGAAACAATGCAAGCTAAAATTTATTCCTGTCTCTATCTCTAACGATATCCACCTAGGTATTCTGATATCAGCTAGACATTTTAACTTCTTTGACCATTTCTGGTACTCTAGCTTAATATCTTCCTCCACTTCGTCATCCCAAGTTCCTTTTCTATCCCACGTTTTCTGTAGTAACAACTTAGGTAGTAGTGAAGTTGGCGCGGTAAAGCCAATAGGATCGTATAATCGGTGAGCTGCAGACAAAATTGTCCTTCTAGTTACGCATTCTCCTTCTTCTCTTTTTGTACATTCTTTATTTAAACGTAGTGTATCATCCTTCTTGTTCCAGTCTAAACCTAAAACTTTAGTTTCCTCGCTAACTCCTGTTTCATCTTGATGAGTAAACTCCCACCCTCGTAAGTCAAACTTACCTATATCCATAATTTGTGTAGCCTGTTCAATAAAATCGATTTTCTCCTTTTCATTTGCTACACTCGTTACACAGTTGTCAACGTAAAAACTTTTCTTTAGCTGGATTAATATGTCAAGTCTAAACTGAGAGATGTTATGTTTTGCCTTTTCAATTTCCTTGTCCAAATGGTAATCAATTACTGCCCCTAACAAGAAAGGACTCGAGGTAATACCAAAGACCACTCTGGCATGTCTATAGGTTTTTAAAACATTTTCTTTTGTCAGCCACAAGAATCTCAGAAAATCTCTATCTTTGTGACACAAACTTATCTGTAAAAATGCCCTTCTAATATCAGCCACAATTCCAATTTTAAATAACCGAAATCTTAATAGACTAGCTGGAACCAATTCTATTAAATTTATACCCTTGTCCAAACACTGATTTAAAGATGCTGCTCTTCTTTCTCGAGCCGAAGCGTCAAAAACCGGTCTCACTTTTGTGGTCGCGCTGCTTAACTTTACTACATGTCGGTGAGGAAGATAGTGTCCTAATCTTGTTAATTCCTCTGGTGGAACTTCTTCAATTACCCCTTCCTCCAGCCATTCATTAAAAACTTGTTGGTACTCACCGTAGTAACCATCTTTCTTAAGCTTGGCAATCAACGTCTCTAATCTTTTCTTCGCTATTTCGTATCCACTTGAAATTGGGGGATGGCCCTCTAGCCAAGGCAAGCATACTTCATATCTTCTTTCTTCATTAGTCGTTACGGTCTCTAAAAAATGTTGCTTGACTGCCTGTTCTATTTCTAGTCTTCCTTTCTTTTCACTTGGATCCGTAATTCCTAGACAGTCTAAAGCCCAGAGATCTGAAATGCATGTTTGATTAGCCAAAAGTGAAGAAACAGTCATCGTTGTAGATATTTCTTTAGTAATTGTCTCTTTTATTTTTCCCATCAAAGTCCACCCTAGTAAGGTTTCTAGTGCTACTAGTCCACAATTCAGTTCATGTCGTGCACCAGTAAATAATTTTCCGGCCACGTCTGCCCCTATTAATAGTTCAATTGGTCCGTTTCTTGAATCACTGATATTAATATTTAATTTTTCAAGTTCTCTAGTCCACTGTCCCTTAATAATTGGTAATATGGGTCCACAAATAATATTTTCATCTAGTACCTCGAAATTACAACTATAGCTGCCATCAAGTTTTCCAACTCTTACACGGTAACAATCATGTTTGCACTGCTTCGTCTGACTACCTCCAAAAAGAGCATGTATTAATTTCTCTTTTCTTATCGTTTCATAACCCATGCCTACAGCGGTTTCCCTCTTAATGAATGATCTTTGAGACCCTGTATCTATGATAGCTCTAATTTCTCTTTCGGTTTTCCCCCTAATCTTCACTACCAGCGTTTGTAAAAATACTTGAGGTTCAGTATAATTTGCTAACATTTGTTCTGTTTTTGCCTCAGGAATAGTTTTCTGGGCCTTTCCCGGGCACATGACTGTCATATGAGACCTAGTACAGTCAGCACATCTTATTACTGTTTTACAACTATTAGCTAAATGCCCCGGCCTCAAACACCGGAAACATCGCCCCTTCTTACCAAGTAGTGACTTCTTTTCATTAAGTTCCAAGCCCTTAGCCTTTGTGCACTCTTCTGCTCCATGCTGACCCTTACAGAAAACACATGTAACTTGTTTCTTATGTGCCAGTAAACCTGCAGCTGTCGGTGTCTGTGGTTTATCTGCGTCTACTCCAGAAGTTTTCTTTTTCTCTTTACTGTTTTGAATGCCGAAACCTGAAACTGCTAACGAAATTCTCTCCTCATTCTCAACTTCACGTCTAATAAATACCAAAAGAGCTTCTAACCTATCTTTCATTGTAGAATTTGTATTGTATGTGGCACATCTTTGCCAGGCTCTAAGAGTATCTTCAGGGATACACGATTCTACAAGGGGATAGAGCATGGCAGCACATGTATCTGATTTAACACCTAATGTATCTAGAGCTTTAAGTTTAGATTCTAAATTATCATATATATGCGTTAAATTCACACTTTTCTGTACATTGCTAATAAGTAATTTAAGTAGCTCTCTTACATAAAACTCTATCAGCAGATCCTCTCTACCGAATCGAGCTTTCAAAGATTCAACAACCTTTCCGTAATTTTCAGCTGACATGGGATAACTTTCAACAAGTTTTCGAGCTCTTGAATTTGGAACAATTGACTGCAATAAATAGTAAAATTTATCGATGTCGTCGATTTTCTCGTTCGCATGAACCCTTTGGAACTGACTCCAAAACGGTAACCAGTCCCAAATGTCACCACTAAATTTCTTTAATTCGATTTTAGGGAGTTTTATAAATTTTTTATTAGTATCTCTATCACTAATTAACTGTGACGCTAAAGAATCTCTATCTAATGCACCCTCAGGTGGAATTAGCCTTTTCACTGTGGCCTGTAATAAATGATATCTGATTTGATACCTGTCTGCTGCTTCCATTTCCTCTTCTAAACTACTATCTTCAGGTAAGGAAACCAAATAATTTATAATAGCCGCATCCAATTCAAGCAGTTCCAAAGCCTTTCGTTCTAATTGGTTAAACCGTCCCTCGGCAGCCAAAACATCTATAGGGTTAGATTTTAGAACTTGTTCTAACTCATTACAAAGTTTTGTAAATGCTGTTCTGGTAACCCTTCTCAATCTCTTGTTGCTCTCCAAACGCTGTACTTCTGTGGTCATCGTCCTGTCACGGTCGCCAAATGTTTAATAAAGAGATTCGATGAACGCACAAAAAGTTCCTTATATTTTAACACACAACAAAAGAATTAGATGACAATGACAACTTAAACAATTCATAATAATTTTGATAAACAAGTCAGAATCACTGCCAGATATTCAACACACAGTAAGCAAATCTAAAAGTTTTTGCGATGGCAGATGTCTAAAAAAAAATAAGATAGAAACCTATTAAGGTGGGTTCATAGCATAGGTTTTTTACGCGCGCTTGGGCAATATTATAGATAATAATTAAAAAGAACTTTTTATAATACTACGTTTTTAAATTTTCTGTTGAATCATTATGTAGTGTTGATATATATTTATTTATTATTAATTTTTGGGTGTTAAACAACAGAGGTTAATTACACCCATACAATTTTTAAATTACATAACAGTTATCACATAATAAAACATTATTATAACAATTTAAAATACTGATTAATTCAGATGCCTTTGTACTGGTCAGCGTCTTGTAAGTAAAGTATCAGTTTAGTTATTGTGGTCTGGTTGTCAGCTAGATTGTCAGCTAGAATGTCAGCTAGATTGTCAGCTAGAATGTCAGCTAGATTGTCAGCTAGAATGTCAGCTAGATTGTCAGCTAGAATGTCAGCTAGAATGTCAGCTAGATTGTCAGCTAGAATGTCAGCTAGATTGTCGGGTAAGTCAAGTATGCTTCTCAGTTGCTCTAGTTGTTAGCAGTCAGTCAGGAGATGTGCTACAGTCAATGTATCGTCACATAGTCTACATCTTGGCCATTCCTTATCTCTAGTAAACAAGTAGTTGTGAGTTAGTCTAGTATGTCCTATATATAATCTTAATCTACAGAGTAAAGTCTCTTCCTGTCTGTTTTCCTGTATGATAAGTTCCAGTCGACAATTACAGGTTTTATACGTCTCAGTTTGTTGTTAGTTGTGCCAGTCCATATATGTTCCCATTTCTCTTTCATTTTCGATTTAACGTAGTTATCGAAGTCATTAGGCGTAATTTCCGTGTCTGTGAATTGTCCTTCGGCTATTGCTTATTTTGCCAGTATGTCCGCAGTTTCGTTTCCAGAAATTCCTATGTGGCTATCCAACAAAATCGGATTGTATCGAAATTTGTTTGAAAATGGAGTAAGTATCAAAAGTACATCTTGGAAAATAGGTCCAATTTTTATTTTTTTCAGAAATATCTAGAAAATGTCATTATATGCACAAAAATTCATCATCGCATTCGTACAGAATCATTTTAGTAAGAGAAAGAGAAGAGTTGAATCGTAAAGGAATATATGTTAAGAGAAAGGAGAATAATAGGCGAGCAAAACCAAAACAATGAAGCGGAAGGTTACGTTTCTGTTCACGCAAGCTCTTAAGTCCAATTCAAACTACTAGTCCCTGCCGCCGATCGCTGACTGCTCTGACTAGTTCGAAACCAATCCGTGATTCAATCAGAGCCTAGTTGGAACAACCGACTAACAGTCAGAGTTTGAGTTTGGGCTTCGTTAGAACGCCCTGTTCCTAATGCGCATGCGTCGGACAGTTTTTTACTTACAATTGTCTAACAATGTTTCATTTTTAAATATAATTTTTTGCACTACATATATTATGTGAAAGGAGAACTTAAAACGTGTAAATCCATCAAAATCACAAAGCGTTATTTTTTGAGCATCCCCAATACCCGTGATTATTTTACACTTAAGTGCCTGCTATCACTTTTATATTCAACTTTTCCTTTATTAATTGGTTTAAAAATCCATTCATCATTTTAAGATAATAACAGGAGGGGAGAAAATCAGTAAGGAAGGTGAAACTTTCGAGAAAATTCGATTTATAAATTTGATTAATTACAGGGGGGTGGGGTTAGAATAAGGTTTTATAATGGGCACGGTTGCCTGGTTGGCTCCTCTGGTTGGCATCTAATTTTATTTGGGCCAAGTTGACATGCTGCAGTTACTTCCTCCTGTACCCCTCCCCCTTTCTAAATCATATTATCTATTTTTGCACGACCAAGTCAGTTTACTTGCTTCATCACTCTCTCTCCTCGGGCTTTTCACTTGCTACCGCTTTTCCTTTCAAATTTAGTGACGAAGAAAACACGGGTTTGGAAAAAAACTTATCCCTACAAATCTGAAAACAGCGGGTTTTAGAGCAACAGTATCAACGTAAATCAAAATCAAATATTTTACTACCCTTCTTTATTTATATTCATATATTTATCAATAGGTATTCAAAATAGGTTGAAGATATAGAGATAAACAAGAAATATCCGACTTGGTGTGTGCCTGTATCATTTATCCTACATATTTTATTTTTCTTCCCTCTCTCCTAATCATTTATGTCGAATACATAGGGGAGATTGTTTTATCTACGGACGAAATTATACCCTTTCATATTTTTTAAATCCTATAAAAAAAAACTATTTTTTAGGGTCATAATTTTGTTATACGCATCTTAGTGAATTCGGATTACTGTGGTGGACAATATTTATCTTATATCTATTTTTATTCTATCTTTTCTTGTGGAACTATCTAAATATTATTCTATAAAAGTAAGTGTGTGAAGCTAGATGTTCCTCCTACTCAGCCCGGGTCTGGTGCGTGCTGCTACCTAGTGGAGGAACTGTGAAGCACGGCTATGCGACTGGGACTTCTATTCCATCTCCCTTCCGCTTCCAGACGTTGCCTAAGTCGGATCGTGTGCCGTACCACCGCTACTCTTGTTAACCTGCTAAACCACCCGCTTTAATAACCCGCAAAGTTATTCATTTTAATTTATTATTATATATGTGTGCTTACCTCAAACCCGGCATATTTCAAGTTCACCCCGGACACCCGACACAACGCTGCAGTATCAGGTTAGACCTACATTCTTACCCGCTTACTTATATCTTTTCTATCTTATTTTATCTTGTATCTATTTAAGAACCAATATACATATATTATATATCCATACAGTCCACCTCCCTCTCTACGCCTAAATCTCAAGTTAATGTTAGCCAGCATAAGTGGATACCTATCCTTACCTCCTAAAATCTCAGGAAAAGAAGGTCCAGGTGGTATTTTTTATTCAGAGCAAAATCTTAGCTTTTGGGGTCTAAGAAGCTGTATTTTTCCAAAAACATTTTTTCTGTCCTTAGGTATATCACCTTGATCAATCTACCGATTTGCATCTAACGACATGTGAAGTTTCAGGGGGGGGGGGGGGGTTATTTGGATGAAATAATAAATATATAAATGCAAACATGCATTCTTTAAATGGGAATTAAATAAATGATTATTTACAGACTTGGAACATACGAAACATGTTGGTTTCTTTTTTAAATGGACATTTGTAATATGGCTATTTGTATGCAAATTGTTTATTGCAATGATGACATATATAAATATATAATAAATGAGGGGTAAAATTGAAAGTCTCGTTGAGTGCATTAAAAATTTTATTATTGCTTAATTTGATAAAACCAACATGAAAGCTATTAGAAATAAGTAATAAATGAGTAGACGGAGAAAGTGAAGAAAATAAACAAAGTTGTAGGATAAATCATATAGGCACACACCAAGTCGGATATTTCTGGTTTACCTTTATATCCTCAACCTATTTTGAATACTGATAAAAATATAAACGAAAATAAAAGGAAGGTTAGTCAAATATTTGATTTTGATTTACGATGTTACTGTTCCTCCGAAACTCGCTGTTTTCAGACTTGTAGGGATACATTTTTTTTCCTAACCCCTCTTTTCACCGTCACTAAATTTAAGAGGAAAAGCGGTCGCAAGTGAAAAGCCCGAGGAGAGAGTGATGAAGCAAGTAAACTGACTTGGTCGTGCAAAAATAGGTAATATGATTTAGCAAGGGGGGGGGGGGGGTCAAGAGGAAGTAACCGCAGCATGTCAACTTGGCCCAAATAAAATTAGATACCAACCAGAGGAGCCAACCAGGCAACCGTGCCCATTATAAAACCTTCCTCTAACCTCCCTCCCGTAATTAATCAAATTTATTAAATTGCATTTTCTCGAAAGTTTCACCTTCCTTACTGATTTTCTCCCCTACTGTTATTATCTTAAAATAAAGAATGGATTTTTAAACCAATTATTAAAGGAACAGTGATAGCAGGCACTCAAGTGTAAAATAATCACAAGTATTGGAGGAGGGGGGGGGGGGGTACTCATAAATAACGCTTTGTGATTTTGATGGATTTATCTTCTTTCGCATAATATATATAGAAATTATATTTAAAAATTAAACTATGTTATAAGGCTGGACTTATAGTTATTTATGTTACTAGGCAGCAAAATGGAAAACAAATTTTATAAGTTTTAGTTCCGAGCCGAAGGTGAGGATAGGCAAACAAATATACTGCAGAGGCGAAACCGAGACAGGAAATTTACTATTTTATCTACTCACGGCAGCAAAATTAAGTATTGTTGTACTGTTTTCAATCTGCAAAATGTCATTTTTCTTGATTCTTTTGTAACATGTCAAAAAAAACGCAGCAAAATAATAAAGTGTCAGCAAAATAACAAACAGGCAACTAAATTTTAAGAAATGGTTACTACATCGCAGGTTATGAACTCTCCCACATTGTTGATTTTTATATATTTAAGCGTAATATTCTGCTAAAAAAGTGATAGCAGGCACTCAAGTGTAAAAAATAGGTTTCTATCTTATTTTTTCAACATCTGCCTTCAAAAAAACTTTTAGATTAGCCAACTGTAATTTATTTATTTTTTCTTTAACATCTTTTTGAATTTTCTCTTTTGATACATTTTAGCCTGTGAATCAGCAGCTTCTTAATTAAAATGATAATTAAAAAATGCAAAATTGAAATGGCTTAATGCCAATATTTACCCTCAACAAACCAAAATGCAAAAATATAAAGGATTTATAATAAAAACTTGGTTTATGGGTTAGTATTAATTAATTTTTTAGTTGTACTTTGACGTTCATTCATAGTCGGTTTAATTTCAGTATCTCCCTTTTTTCATTACGATTCCCCAGTTCATTTTTACACGAAATTAAGAACTAAAATAAATCAGTTACCTACTTAAATTTGTTATTTTTATTTTGACTTAAATTTGTGCTACAAGAACTGTGGAGTGGACAAATGAAAAGGTCTTAAGTTTAATTTATTTGTATCAGTATGAACGAGTATTTGTATCAGTATGGACGAGTATTTGTATCAGTATGGACGAGTATTTGTATCAGTATGGACGAGTATTTGTATCAGTATGGACGAGTATTTGTATCAGTATGAACGAGTATTTGTATCAGTATGGACGAGTATTTGTATCAGTATGGACGAGTATTTGTATCAGTATGGACGAGTATTTGTATCAGTATGGACGAGTATTTGTATCAGTATGGACGAGTATTTGTATCAGTATGGTTCACGGCGTTCCTCATATTCTATAAGAATCAAGGCCGCAGCTGCAACAAGTTTTTCTTTTTGATGATTATATGTCTCTTTTTGTTCTTTACATGTGAATATATGTCTTTTTTTGTTCTTTACATGTGAATATATGTCTCTTTTTGTTCTTTACATGTGAATATATGTCTCTTTTTGTTCTTTACATGTGGATATATGTCTCTTTTTGTTCTTTACATGTGGATATATGTCTCTTTTTGTTCTTTACATGTGGATATATGTCTCTTTTTGTTCTTTACATGTGAATATATGTCTCTTTTTGTTCTTTACATGTGGATATATGTCTCTTTTTGTTCTTTACATGTGGATATATGTCTCTTTTTGTTCTTTACATGTGGATATATGTCTCTTTTTGTTCTTTACATGTGGATATATGTCTCTTTTTGTTCTTTACATGTGGATATATGTCTCTTTTTGTTCTTTACATGTGGATATATGTCTCTTTTTGTTCTTTACATGTGGATATATGTCTCTTTTTGTTCTTTACATGTGGATATATGTCTCTTTTTGTTCTTTACATGTGAATATATGTCTCATTTTGTTCTTTACATGTGAATATATGTCTCTTTTTGTTCTTTACATGTCAATATATGTCTCTTTTTGTTCTTTACATGTGAATATATGTCTCTTTTTGTTCTTTACATGTCTCCCTAAAACATTTTTATTCGCAAAGTCTTTAGGACACTGGTTACACAAACTCTAACGTCATCTTCAACTCTAACGTTTTATCTTCAAAATAGCTTAGGATTCACACACTGAAAAAAGCCTAAACACTTTCCTCTCGTAGGTAAGGAGGAAATCCAAAGGCTACGAAAATATAATTTAAAAAAAAAAAAAAAAACAGAAAAAACTTCAACACAATGATATCCTACTCATACTCTTCTCTTATGCGAAAAGAAAAGAAAATAAACAGGTCAAGTGTGTGCTAGTCAGCACACAGCGAGGGTCCGTAGGCAACCCTGTATAGTTTAAGTAGTACCCTATTGATGGTGGTTTTTAAAATGCTAAAAAGCTTACTTTGAACTATTAGTCCAGTAAAATGGTACTGATGAGTTTAATTCCAATTCTTATTTGTTTTTAATATTGAATCTCTTATATCTGCTATTATAAGTTCTAATAATTATTGTTATTTATTAAAATAATAAATAAAAACTGTGCTATAGACGAAAGTGTGTATTTTCTTCCTACTGGAGATAAAATATTGTATGTACCTCGTGAGTAAAGTGCCATTATTCCCCTTGCAATAATTTTCTCCCTCGGCTGCGCCTCGGGAGCTAATTAGGGTTATTCCCTTGGCTGCGCCTCGGGAATTAAAGAGTCTAAGTCCCTCGGCTTCGCCTCGGGATTTAGAGACCATGGTTCTTTCGGCTTCGCCTCAAGAACCAACTTCTTCGCTCAGGGAATAATGGCTTACCTTACTCCCTAGGTGCATAAATGACTATTATTTTTTATTGACAAAATGCGTTTTTTTTTATAACTATGGTCTTTTCGATGTATTTATATGGTTGCAGTCCGGTTCAGTGGCAAAAAAATACTTTATTAGAAGTTTGTTTATGTGTTTTGTAAATATCAGACCCATAGGATATAGTCCAGTAAAATCGTCGTAAATAAGGGGGGTTACTTTGCATCAAATAAGGTAGTTCTGATTTTTTGATATGTTGTATATGATGGATGGCTAATGATACATCTAAGTTTTCGACCTCGGCAAACTTCCGGATCATTGTGAAATACTTGAAAAACCACTAAATTTTCGAAGTTTTTTAGGTTTTCATCAATTTTGACCCTCAAGGACCCATTTTACGGTACAAAAGGCTAATTGTCTATTAAAGAAAACTAAATTTATAAAAAAATGAGACCATAATTGTTTCTCTAAACCCAGTACGTTTTTAGATACAGCTGTTCAAAGTTTCGAAAATTTTCCAAAATAAGCCAACATTAGAGGTTTATTCCAGTTTACACCGCTTTTGACAGTGAAGAACCTATTTATCGGCAAAAATAAGTAGATCATTTTTTAAGTGGACTATATTTGCAATAAAATAGGACCAAATTTGTATTTGTAAACCTAATACTTTCCAAGATACAGCAGTTCGAAGTCGACGAACGTATGTCAACAAATTTTAGAAGAAAGGGCCAAATATCGGGATAAAACAGCACCCCTACGAGAAAGTTCATAAGGACTAAAGGTGTATTACATTTAATTGGCTTCCTTTTTGGAGCAAAATGAAGTCTTTTAGCCCAGTAGTTCTGTTGCAATCGTAAAAACACAACAAAGTAATATTAGGCCATTTAAATAAGACCTGTAATTCGCAAATCTTGATGAAGTTACGATTTTTTTTATACGTTGTTCAGACGAGTTAGGGTAGTGTGTTAGGGTAGGTGTGATCCTAATTTTGGAGCTTCGAAAAACCTGGGCTAGCTGCGTAATATGTGGAAAACTGAAAAATTTTCGGACTTTTTTCAGTTGTTGCTATACACCTCGTAAACTATGCGTTGTTCGCGTTAGTTGTTCTTACTATTCTTTGAGTACAGTAAATTTACAACTATTTAAGTCCAATGGCAACTCTGTACGTCTAATAGTTTCCGAGATATGGCACTTTAAAAATTGGACTTTTTTTCAAAAAATGGAAATTTTAAGTATTGCTCTCGTTTCGGGGCGAATATCTGCGTAAACATATTAACCTACGAGAAAATTTATAAGGAATGAAGTTGTAGTAAATATAATTGGCTTACTTTAAAGTCCAATGGAAATTCTATACGTCCAATAGTTACCGAGATATGATACTTAAAAAATTACTGTCATTTTCTTAAAAATGGAAATTTTAAATATTTCTCTCGTTTCGGGCCTAATATCGACATAAAACCTCCCACCTACGATTAAAGTCATAAGAAAAGAAGTTGTAGTGAATTTAATTGGCTTTTATGCAAGCACAAACTGAAATCCGTAGACAAAACAGTTCTATTGCAATCGTAAAAAGAACAAAAAAAGGAAAATTGTAATTTTATGAGAAATGAATCTAAACCACTTTTTGCAACAAGTTTTGGGCATTCGACTGAAGAAAAATGCATAGAATCATATTTAAAGATGGAAAAGTGAAATTACATGTATGTAAATTCTTATAAAAAGTATTAGCAATCAAAGCGGTTAACGTATTAGTTTTTTCGAGGCTGATGACGGTAGTCGTATTCCGAGACTGAAGGAAGTTGTTGGGGAATTTTGTCTATGTTAGGTTGCTCGTCTGAAGGGGGAGGATCGTTGGGGCGTCTTCATCCTCGCCTATTAAAACTATTGGGACGTTGTGGCAAGTCTGGCCACGTAGTGCCGGTGCCGGTTGTGCTGAGACATTAAGCCCAGCTTTCTGGCAAGTGCATGCTCCCCTGCACCCTTCTTGCACTTACATGAGAGCGATTTGAGAAGGATTGCTGGGGCTGGTTTACATAATGATGTTATTGGTATTAAACCACGGGAACTTTTCGTCCAACCCCAATCTGTGTTATCCTTCTCCACCCCTAGCCACTTTAGCACTTGGTGGTATGTGCGATATGAATGGAAGGAAGCTGACTCTGTGGTTGAGGACAACTGTGTCAATTTTACCTTCGCGTTTGCTGCTGACTTGACGAATAGGTGGAACCGAAGGCCGTTAGGGTGTCGATGGATGCGTCCCCTTCATTCAGAGCGACCAGATACTTCTCTCCAGCTTCCAGAAACTATTGGACGTACAGAGATGCAGTTGAGCTTATGCTGCTGTACTGTACTTCAAAAATAGAAATAACGCCTAACATCGAAAGAGACATAGTTTACGAGTTATATGGCAAAAAGTAAGAAAAGTTCGAACATTTTTACGCAGATAGCAAAGGTAATTTGAAGATGCAAACTTAGGATCACACTACCCTAACTGATCTGAACAACATGTAAAAAATCATAACTACATCAAGCTTAGCGAGTTATAGGTCTAATTTGACTGGCCTAATATTCCGTTGTTATGTTTTTTACGGTTGCAACTGAACTAGTGGGCCTACAGAGTTTTGCCTACTTCATTTTGCACTAATAACGAAGCCAATTAATTAAATGTAATACACCTTTAGTCCTTATGAACTTTCTTGTAGGGGTGCTGTATCCCTATATTTGGCCCTTTTTCTAAACCTTTCTTCTAAAATTATTTGACAAATTTGTCAACTTCGAACTGCTGTATCTTGGAAAGTATTGGGTCTACAAAGACAAATTTGGTCCTATTTTATTGAAAATTTAGTCCACTTAAAAATGTATTTACTTATTTTTGCCGATAAATGGGTTCTTCAGTGTCAAAAGCTGTGTAAACTGGAATAAACCTCTAAAATTGGCTTATTTTGGAAAATTTTTGAAACTTGGAACAGCTATATCATAAAACTTACTGGGTTTAAAGAAACAATTATGGTCTCATTTTGTTATAAATTTAGTTTTCTTTAATAGACAGTACAGTCTTTTGTTCCGTAAAATGGGTCCTTGAGGGTCAAAATTGATGAAAACCTAAATAACTTCGAAAATTTAGGTGTTTTTCAAGTATTTCACAATGATCCGGAAGTTTGCCGAGGTTGAAAACTTAGATGTATCATTAGCCATCCATCATATACAACATATCAAAAAATCAGAACTATCTTATTTGTTGCAAGGTAACCCCCCTTATTTACGACGATTTTACTGGACTATATCCTATGGGTCTGATATTTACAAAACACATAAACAAACTTCTAATAAAGTATTTTTTTGCCACTGAACCGGACTGCAACCATATAAATACATCGAAAAGACCATAGTTATAAAAAAAACGCATTTTGTCAATAAAAAATAATAGTCATTTATGCACCTAGGGAGTAAGGTAAGCCATTATTCCCTGAGCGAAGAAGTTGGTTCTTGAGGCGAAGCCGAAAGAACCATGGTCTCTAAATCCCGAGGCGAAGCCGAGGGACTTAGACTCTTTAATTCCCGAGGCGCAGCCAAGGGAATAACCCTAATTAGCTCCCGAGGCGCAGCCGAGGGAGATAATTATCGCGAGGGGAATAATGGCCCTTTACTCACGAGGTACATACAATATTTTATCTCCAGTAGAAAAAAGATTCACATTTTCGTCCATTGCACAGTTTTTATTTAATATTTTAATAAATAACAATAATTATTAGATAGCACTTTTAATAGCAGATATAAGAGATTCAATATTAAAAACAAATAAGAATTGGAATTAAACTCAAATAGAAGGTTATTTAGATGCAGGTTATAATATTGTAAACAAAGATAAACATGGTCAAAAAAGCGCAGTGCCGCCAACCTGATTTCGACAACTTCATTACATTAGCCATACATTTTCTACTATTTATAAAATAATTAAGTTGCAATCTTTACTTTTTTGCCCTACTTTACTTTTTCGCCCTACTTTTACTTTTTCTCCCTACTTTTTGAGTCAGGGATGAAAAGACCTGTTTTAGTCCCTCTAAACTAATTCAAAATCATCACTTTTTTTCCCTACTGGAGATAAAATAATATATTTTTCGAAATTTCCAAAAAGTGGTATCTTTACCTTTACTATAAGTATAATTGAAAACTATATATAGTATATATTTTCTTAGGGTCTGGTTAGGGTTATAAATAAACTCCTCCTTTCTTAAAATCAGCTATATTTCGCCCTAACTAAGGGCTTCCTCAGGCTAAAACATTAAATATTCAAAACATATATTTTTGTTTTTTATAAATACAATGGTGAATTTTTTTATTTTTATTTAATACAGTCTTTTTTGTGGTTGAAATATAAATAATGTAACACAGTAAACAAACTAAAAACATAATTATAAATATATAAATACAATTATAAATATATAAATACCTGGTAATATTTCTTAGGACATATATTACCAGGTATTTATATATTTATAATTATATTTTTAGTTTGTTTACTGTGTTACATTATTTATATTTCAATCACAAAAAAGACTGTATTAAATAAAAAAAAAAGTTAACCATTGTATTTATAAAAAACAAAAAAAGTATCCAAAAATTTTGAATTTTTAATGTTTTAGCCTAAGGAAGCCCTTAGTTAGAGAGAAATATAGCTTTTTTTTTTGAGAAAAGGAGGAGTTTATTTATAACCCTAACCAGACCCTAAGAAAATATATACTATATATAGTTTTCAATTATATAGCAAGTTAAAAAAGGGTTCACCATCAAGAGAAAAGAAAAAATATATAAAAAAAGGTATCTTTACCTTTGGTCGAAGAATGTTTAGGAAATTTTTCAGATTTTTTTCAGTTCACATAAGCGAGATAGAGGGGAGGGGGGGGGGACACGTTTCACACCCACTTCAAACTTTCCTACGCTCGCCCTATCAAAAAACCAAATAATTTGGTTAAAACCAAATAATTATATATTTTTGTAATCAGCTCGACGTACCCTTTTATATGATACCCCTCACGGTGTCGAAAAAAAAATAAAACAATTTTAACCCTTAAGTTTTTTTACCCTAATTTTTACACATACATGTCAAATTTCAAAGTGATAGGACGAAAGGTGTAGCCGTGAGAGAAGGCGACAGGACGGATGGACAGACACACGCAGGAAAATATAAGGGTCCTTGGTTTTGCCTAAGGACCCTAAAAAGTACTTAGGTATATGAAAAACATGGAATCAAAATTCATTACTTTATAATATGTCATAGAGTCAACCTGGACCTTTTTGTATTTATTTTTACAATATTTACAATATTTTTTTTACCTTACCTAATGTAAACTCGGAAGTAAATACATTAGAACAAAAATCAAATTATAAAGCAAATTAGGTTCATTAAAAATACTTTCGCAGTTAATTGATTTTACTCAACTATCCACCAAACCTATCGACTTGTCGACCAAATTGCAGCAGCCCTTGAACGGAAACAATATTGCTCTGGGGTCTTTCTAGACGAGGCTCAAGCCTTTGATAGAATCTGGCACCAGGGCTTATTGTGGAAACTCAAGGACAATATCCCTTTCACTTACTACCTAATCCTCACATCCTACCTTTCCGACAGATTCTTCAGAGTAAAAATTGGTAATAGCCTATCACCTATAAGTCAAGCAAAGGCTGGGGTTCCTCTAGGTAGCATCCTTTCTCCCTTATTATACACCGTTTACACATCCGACATACCAAAACACCCATCCACTCTCCTTGCATCCTTTGCAGATGACAAAGCCATACTAGCCACCCATAATGATCCACAAGTAGCCTCCCATATGCTCCAAGAACACCTTTCACTCCTCCAACCATGGTTCCGGTGTTGGAGAATAAAAATAAATGAACAAAAAAGCACACAAGTCACATTCACCCTCTGCCATGGTTTTTGTCCACCAGTATACCTAAATAACAAAATCATACCACCCGCCACTACTGTTCGTTACCTTGGACTACATCTGGACAAAAGGCTAACGTGGAATCCACACACTCGATTGAAACGAATTGAAACCAACAGACGCTACAAACTACTTCTAAGACTTCTTGATCATCGCACACGTCTCACATTAAAACATAGACTACAAATTTACAACTCAATTCTCAAGCCTACCTGGTCATATGGCATTGAAATCTGGGGTTCTACAAAACCTTCAAATCTTCACCGTCTGCAGTCTCTACAGTCAAAAATCTTAAGAAAACTGTCCCATCTTCCTTTCTATGTTCCAAACATCATCATCCATAAAGACCTAAAGGTATCTTTTGTGAGCGATCTTGCTAAAGATAGATATAAAAATTTCCACAACAAACTTGAACCCCATAACAACCCTCTTGTTCACGCCCTTTCCTCACCTCATATACCTTCAAACCCACCCAGAAGACTGAAAAGAACATGGCCAAGAGATCTTCTAAGAATCAACTGAAGAAAATTATAATGTACACTATCTAAACAATGTATATGCAAATACATATTATGCACAATAATGTTACGGAGTGCCACCACTGGGTGAACACCCGATCATGTTAAATCAAAATGCTAATTGTATTTCTCTTAACAACACTTATTAAAACAAAAAAAAACAAAAAAACTTTGTAGTTGAAGTGAACAATAAACTAAAATAAAAAAAAAAAGTTAATTGATTTTGAATTCAAACGTTTGAAAAGTCAAAAAATAACAGAAATTTAACTATATAATTTTATCTCGAATATATTAGTTTTACTTGATTAATATAATTCCTATGAAATATTTGAGATTGTTAGTCTAAACATTAAAAAAAAAAAAAAATAAAATAAAATAAAAAAAATACAAACTTGTTTTTCATGTTAAAAATACATTATTTAAAATTAAATGGTAAAAATTTAGTTCAATTATTGTAATTTTATATTCCATTAAATATTCTGCAGTTTCACGATTTTTAAAATATCTTTTTATATAATATTATCGGTTACTTTTTCATAAAATACAGCAATTTTTGTATATTTATTAGTAAATAATTTATTCATAAACAAAAAAATAAAACATACAATAAAGCAACTTATTAATAAAATGATTGTTCAAAAGAATTTTAATATTAATTCAAACTAGTCAGCATTGTAGCGAGGAAATTTTAGTAGCTTTTTTTTTACAACATAAATTAGATTTTATAAAATTAAATTTTAGTTGTTTTTGCAAGGTAGAGCTATTTTATTGCTGAATCTGGAATTGAAGTAACAGTTTAGGAAATTTAATTTTCCAATTTAAATTGCTATTTAGGGACTATCGTACTATTGTTTAGTTTGTAATTTCATATGGAAAGCCTGTAAGAGCTAGCTTTATGTGTAAAATATAGTTTTTCCCGTACAAGCTTGAGTTTATAATGAACATTTTCCGGCGAAATTTAATAAACATTAAAGAAATGATTTCTAAACGAAAAAAATCTAGCCAGTACGAATAAAAATAATTGTTTCCGGATACAATTTAAATAACTTCAAATACGTCTAGATATTTATCTTTATTTTGCTTCCGACTTTACCGAAGGTAACGGAATGTAATTATTCATAAGAACGAACTTTTTGGAACGAAGTTCCATATGGCACGTTCTGGAGTCCGGGAGTGAATCCGAAAAAAACGACTGTCACAAAATCACCGTCACAAAACCAAGCGTCACTAATTCTACCGATGACGATAACTTGAGTAAAAGATGACCATAAGTTAGTTAAAATTTGGTACACGTGTTGATTTTACCAATGCCCAGGCTGAGTTTGTTGGACAGCGTTATCCGCCTAAGCGTTCACGCGCAACGCTCGTGTAAACGTAAGCTTCAACGGGAAAAAATTCTAACTTCATCTATTTAATGAGACAAACAACTTTTTAAAATATTTTTTTTTTTAGTGAAACAAACATCGACACTGAAACAACTTATATACACTGTGAAACAATTTATATGAGTACTTGCTAGGCGAGATGGACGGCTAGCCATCGCTTTGGAAATTCACAAGTCCTGCTACTACAACCTATTTGTAAAATTAACCAAAATTTAGTGTAATATTTTTTATCTCCAGTAGGGGAAAAAAGTTATGATTTTGAATTAGTTTAGAGGGACTAAAACAGGTCTTTTCATCCCTAATTCAAAAAGTAGGGAGAAAAAGTAAAAGTAGGGCGAAAAAGTAAAGTAGGGCAAAAAAAATAAAGATTGCAACTTAATTATTTTATAAATAGTAGAAAATGTATGGCTAATGTAATGAAGTTGTCGAAATCAGGTTGGCGGCACTGCGCTTTTTTGACCATGTTTATCTTTGTTTACAACATTATAACCTGCATCTAAATAACCTTCTATTTGAGTTTAATTCCAATTCTTATTTGTTTTTAATATTGAATCTCTTATATCTGCTATTAAAAGTACTAATAATTACTGTTATTTATTAAAATAATAAATAAAAAGTGTGCAATGGACGAAAATGTGAATCTTTTTTCTACTGGAGATAAAATATTGTATGTACCTCGTGAGTAAAGTGCCATTATTCCCCTCGCGATAATTATCTCCCTCGGCTGCGCCTCGGGAGCTAATTAGAGTTATTCCCTCGGCTGCGCCTCGGGAATTAAAAATTCTAATTCCCTCGGCTTCGCCTCGGGATTTAGGGACCATGGTTCCTTCGACTTCGCCTCAAGAACCAACTTTTTCGCTCAGGGAATAATGGCTTACTTTACTCCCTAGGTGCATAAATAACTATTATATACGATTGATACGAAATTATAAACATTGTATTTCTGTTTAGATGTGTAGGAAGTAATCATTTGCGTAGTTGTATTCATTGCGCATACTACGCGTTTCATAATTCCTCTTCTTTTCCGCCCTAGTGCGGAAAAAAAGAGGATTTCTTTACCTTAACGCACGATTAGCGAGTTTGTTTACATTTAACTGTTTAATTGTTTTATTAAAATAACAGATTATATCGAGTTTTTAGTGAAAAACAATGATTATGACAATGTTATTAACAAAGTGATTATGACGAAAATGAGGAGAATAATACGCCTCCTGAAATAATTAATTCGGCACAAAATACAACTAATGAATTAATGTCATCTTTATCAAAAGAGAAATACGAACTTACATACAGGAAGTTTATGAAATATTTTTTTCTGTATTTATTATTAAAATCCAACAATTGTAAATAATGTACGGTATGGAACTCGTGCGAAAACTGAATTTTGCTTTGCTCGTGTGGTTTTATTACCCTCGCTGTCGCTCGGGTGCAAACTCCACAGTCGCATGCAAAATTCTACTTTCCGCACTAGACGTGTAATGTACAATTAAGTCCTTTTTCATATAATGATATGTTTTATAATTTAAATTTAAATATAAATTGGAAAGGTTGTTAAAATATGAGGGTTAGAACTGTTTGTAGAGAGACAGGAGTCAAAACTAAAAGAGATAAAACAACACTGATATCAAACCTTACCCAGAATCATTTACCTCGTTCCAAAACTCCACCAGGACCAAAACCGATGAAAACTTTAGATTAAAACTAGAAACTTTGATCTGTGTTTAGATGGACTCGGTGCTTTGTTGTAGCAACATGACACCCAAGTAGAAGAGTAAACAGAACCTCCTCTGCTAGGGCAGGACCTAGGGGAGGCCCCCCCTCCTCTCCTAGGGGAGGCCCCCCCCTGTATAAACATACCTCACAGCTATCCCATCTTGACCCTTCCTTTCCTACACATCTCTATACTAACTCTACATTCTATTCCAAATAGTCTCTCAAAAGATCCAATACTTTTGATAAGATAAAAAAAAAATTCTCTACATCATGGAAAAACATTGAATTGTGTAGTCCAAGAGATAGCGTACAAAAAAGTGTCTGACTAACATCAAGCTAGAATTTTGTGTATAAGTAAATCTTTTGGTACCTTTTAAGAATATATGGTCGGCTAAGTTCGTCTACAGGACATAGCTTGGCAATAGAAATTTGAAAAAAACCGGTGGAGAGCGGCCATGTCCCGCTCTTTTTGGTGGACCATGTGATTTTCATGATCCTGAGTACGAACTTAGTTAGTAGTTTTTTTTTTCAAATGCCTATTACCAAGCTATGTCCCGCAGAGGAACTTATCTGACCACGTATTCTTAAAAGGCACCAAAAGATTTACTTATACACAAAATTCTAGCTTGATGTAAGTCACACACTTTTTTGCAGGCTGTCTCCTGGACTACTAGTACTAGTAATCAACAACATATCGGCGACAGATTAACTGAGGAAAAAATTTATTTAATAGATTTCTTGGTTGTGATAGAAGGCTTGACTCCGACTCTCGGACTTAATACTTGTACTAGACTTAGCCTGATACAAAGAATTGATGAACTGGCCTCAGGAGTACGTGACGGTAAAACAAAATTGTATAATGAATATATAGGGACTAATTGACGGTTTAGGTTGTTTCCCAGACCAGTGCTCCATTAAATTATTAAAAAATGCCATCCCTTATGCTAGTTCAGCAAGACGTATTCCATTAAAAATCTAACAGAAATTTAAAGAAAAGTTAAAAGAATTTGGTTATCGTTGAAAAACCTGATGGCTCTTTAAGAGTGTGCATCGACCCTCAACAATTAAATAATGTCATAGTGAGAGAACGATTTACAATCCCTACAATTATTAATGACATTTCCCAGAGACGTAAGTAGTACCTGCTGCGGCCCTTGCGCTAGATTTTGTTTGAGGCTCCCCACCAAGGTGATAAATATTTGTATCCCCTCATTTTTTAGGACACACATAAGGTTTTCAAGAAATTGCAACAAAAACATTATTTTATGATAAAAAAACAAACTATTTTTTCTCCAATATTATATGCATAATTACCAGAGACCTTCAAAATGTAGCATTTATTTTATGAAATGTGGCACTAAAAAATGTGGAAATATGGCACTTATTTTGGCCAAATGTGGCATTTATTTTAGCTAATGTGGCATTTATTTTTCAACTTTCCACCCCCCCCCCCCCCCCCTTCCCTTTCCATTGTAAAAGGGATATTAAATCTCGTGCAACTTGAGTCCTATTAACTACATTATTACAATTTACAATACCCTACAATGACCCACATTGAGCAGTGATGAGCTAGAGCTAATGGCTCTTAATCCTTAGGGTAGTAACACACTTCGCCACCCGGGTGGCGCCACCTTGTTGTTGCCACTTGCTTCCGACACCTGTTTTCCGCCCCCCGAGTTTTTAATTTTTTCGGGCAGTCGTGAAATGGACCCGGAGGAGATAGCTGTGCATGCATATCATTATTTTGAAATAAGAAGGAAAAAAGGCGTTTTTGGGTTCTTCGAATAATTTCAGACAAAAAGAATATCTACCATAGTTTGTTTCATACAGTGTACCTACCCCGTCTCAAAGAGGACAGTAACAATTTTTGCCAAATGTCGTGTGGAACTTTCAACGAATTGCTTAGAATATTGAAGAACATTTAGACCAGTAAAGACACTTATATGAGGGATGCAGTTTGCCCCTGATTTGATTGAAGGAGTGGGGACTGAGTGGCAGTGGCTTGGATGGCAACGTCTGACGGGTTCAATTGAAAACAATGGGCTGACCGGGTGGCGCCACCCGGAGGTAGCGGCTAGACAGAGGGTCGGTGGGCCGGGTAGTGCTACCCGGCGTGTGGCGCCACCTCGTGGGGTAGGTTGCATTCTATTCTCATTGGTGATTGGGTAGCACCACTCGAGTGGCGCTACCCGAATGACGAAGTGTGTCACTACCCTAAGATAGGAATCCACGTCACTTAGGGAATCCTCAGCACCTTGGAATCCTGCCCTGCAAGGGCGTATCTTACCTGGTTTTATGGGTTGTAGCAGAACCCCTTAGTGGTGGGTCTTGGGCAAGCAGTATGACCCCTGAATACCCAACCGGGAGGTGGTTCGGCGGGAGTAGGTGCGAAGGTGGACTGTATATAGGTGAAATAGGTGTAGGAAATAACATATAAGAGATAGATACTAATAATTACTAATATAGCATGAAACCTAGGAGATATAAGAATAAAATAGTTGGGCTCACCTGGGTTTCCTTGATTGATGTGGCGGGGCCGATTCCGGAAACGGCTAACTGTCTAACGGACTTAAATGTGGCGAAATGATAAATAAAAATAAATGATAAATTAAATTAAAAGAACTTTTATAACAAGCGGTGGCGGCGGGATGGCGGAAACAATAAAAAGGCGGCGTATTCCAGCTCCAGACCAATCAACACTACGCCACGAACGAAACGGTGCCGCATCGAAGACGACACCAGCGCTGCGGCCTTTTGCGAAGTACAGGTTAGGCTACCCTACCGCTAGATAGCAGGGCAGCCTCCAGTTGGAGTCAAATACCTATCCCAATATCTGCTGGGTTCCATAATAAATAAAAAATAGGATAATATGAATAGATAGCATAATATAAATAGTAAATATTAAAATAAGAATCCACCACTTAGAATATTAGAATATTTCTATTTTTTTCTCAGAACTTGGCCCAAATCAGGCAAAATGTGGCAAAAAGTGTGGCATTTTACCGAAAATCGGCAAAATGTGGCCTTTTTACCGAAAAATAGGCAAAATGGGGCATTTTAGTATGGCGCAATGGCAAAAAGGCATTTAAAGGTCTCTGATAATTACATACAAGGTGTTCACCTAACATGAACCACGTAATATCTCCGGAACTACTACAGACAGTAAGACGCGGTTTGCGTGGTTCTATGTTAACTAAAAATGCGCCTACAGAGAAAATGCTAAGCACTTTAAGCACTAAAGTGCTCATCAGCAATACTTACATTAAGAAAAAGAAAACATTTTTAAGACTGGATTTAGATTATATGGCCTAAAACAAGAACCTTTTAGTCTTCTACTCTCCGAGCATAATTTTAACCTCTAGAAAGCACTGAAGTTGAAGAATTTGAGTTTTCAACTCAGTTTTACAACTAAAATAATGGGTTTAGGAAAAAAAATGTGAAGAATAAATATTTCCTTTTTTGAGATATTAAATCTACATCTATAAAAAAATTGCTTCTAATTAATACTTTAAAGAATAACTTAAATTTTATATTTTAATTTTTTTCTTAGATCTATTATTTTAGCCGTAAAACTTGAGTTGAAAACTCATATTTTGAAACTTCAATGCTTGGAGGAAAAATGCCGTGAGTAAAAAGTTCTTATTTTAAACCATAGAACATACACACAATTTAAACTCTAGTCTTAAAAATATGTCTTCCTGTTAACTTTTTCATATTTTAAGAACTTTTGTAGAGCATTTTAGCGCTCAAAGTTCTTAACATTTTTTTCTGTAAGAACATTTTAAGTTAACATAGAACCCAGCAAATCGTCTTTCTTTCTGCAGTAGATTCCGGAGATATTGAATGGATCGTGTTAGGTGGGAAACCCTGTATACGCATACTTTGCTAGTAAAAAAAATTATAATTAATTTAAAAACTTACACTAAAGAAAGTTACATTTTGACAAAACATAACCGGATAATACAAAACACTAACTGTCCAAAATACCGTAATTGTATAAAAATCGCGTCATGTTAAAAGTAAATTTTTTACTACGTTTTTATTAGCTTGCTTTCTTGTTTGATTGTTTGTCCAGTACAAATCTTGCAATCGATTTTTAATTAACTTCCCGAGTAGCTGAACATTTGAAATTTTAGAATAGCTCAGAACACGGTGACAATGCATTATTTTAATATGGAAAGTTAGTTCGGAAAAAATCCGCAAGTTATTTTATTTGTTTTGACATATCCCATATTATTTACAATCTTCATTTTGACGGGTTTCAAATTTGTGATTTTTTATTAAGAGGTAAACATTGAATGACAGCGAAAAGTAAACAAAGAAATAAATAAATTAACTTGTGACACCCAGGTTTGTTTACACTTGTGTCCTAGGTATAGGTTTAATTTTTCTGCATCTTTACTTCTTTTCTTAGACACATTTTTCTTCTCTTAATGTCCATACACGGGGCATATCAAGGGCACGGTTTAGATTCGGTGTTGGTGAGATCCGTTGTACAAAGATTTGTCCTTTTCTAGGTTTAAGATCAGCTCTCTAGATGGTTGTCATTATTATGTGAAGTAAATAAATTCCGAACTATAGTATTTCTTTTTCACTAACATTATATATAACAATGACAATTATATTATCAACATTACATATGATTCAACAGAAAATTTAAAAACGTAGTATATAAAAAGTTCTTTTTATCTTGTAATTATTATTATTATGTGGAAAATAATAAAATAAAATAATAAATTTTTAATATTAATAATATTTTCTTAATAAGCATTAAACATCAATTATCTCTAATAATAATAATAATAATTATTATTATTATTATGTGGAAAAGAATATACCTGTAATTTTTAATATTAATAATATTTTCTTAATAAGCATTAAACATCAATTATCTCTAATAATAATAATTATTATTATTATTATTATTATTATGTGGAAAAGAATATACCTACCACATAATAATAATAATAAATAAAATATAAACTAACTTCACCTTTTTAGTAAAATGATTCTCTATTTTTTATTTATTTATTTTTATTTTATTAATTTTTATTATACAACTGGCCAGGCGGAAGGGAGGCTCCCCTTAACCCGAAGCCCGTGTGCGGCTGACATTTCCCACCACTTGGCCCAGAAAAAGTTTTATAGTGTTTTAGATATTAAAGAAGGGTTTTATCATATCAAATTTAATGAAGGTTCTGCTGAATTTTGTAGTTTTGCCGCTGTTTTCGGTACTTATCAATTTTTAAGGTCACCTTTTGGCCTAGCTAACCTGCCTGAATTATTCCATAAACTTGTATCGAGGTATTTCGGAGATATTCCAGGTGTAATTGTTTATTTCAATGATATTTGTATTGCATCTGATAGCAAAAAAGAAAACGATGACATTTTGAGAAAAGTATTAAAAAAGGATAGAAGCCTAAACATAAAATTTAACATTAATAAATTTCAATATTGTCGGTCTGAAATTAAATATTTAGGAATGATGTTTTAAAAAATCCTAAAAAAGAGTTGAGTTACAAAGATGATTAGGGATGGTTAAATTTCTTCGGGTTTGAATTTTTCATAAATGTACAATTGTCACAATTGAAAATGATCACTTTAAATTATATAAAGTAAACATCAATACCTTTAAAAGGCCCTACACACGACCCGGCACGACCACACGTCCGTCAGGGTGAACGGGGTTGGCCCCGACAGTTGGAGCGTGTGAAGGCTTGTCGGCGGTCAAAAACTGCCGGACTGTGGTTGGTCGTACGAGACGACCAACCGCCCGATCGTCGGGAGCTCTCCACCCTCGATTCCTGTCTGGTCGGTTCGTGTGTAGCGCTGTCAGCCGACTCCTCAACCCGACACGACCTAATAAATAAATTTATCTACGATTGATACGAAATATAAACATTATATCTTTGTTTAGATGCGTAGAAAGTGATTATTTACTATTTACGTACTTGTGTTCATTGCGCATGCGCGTCTTATAGTTCTGAACAATTCCTCTTCTTTACCACGCTAGCGCGGTAAAGAAGCGAGTTTGTTTACATTTAACAAAACTAATTTGCTGTTATTTTATTAAAGTAACTGTTTATCTCGAGTTTTTAGTGAAAAACAATGAGTGAATCAAGTGACTTTGACGAAAATGTGGAGAATAATACTCCTCCAGAAATTATTAATTCGCCGAAAAATACAACTCAAGAATTAATGTCATCTTTATCAAGAGAGAGAGATACAAACTTACATACAGCAAGTTTATTTTTTTCTGTATTTATTATTTAAATCTAACAATCGTAGATAAAGTACGGTACGCAACTCGTGTGAAAACGGCATTTTGCATTGCTCGTGTGGTTTTACTACCCTCGCTCTCGCTGTCGCTCGGGTGCAAACTCCACACTCGCATGCAAAATACTACTTTCTGCACTCGACGCGAAATGTACTATTATGTTTTCAATTCTCTTTGCAAAACAGCGATCATAGAATCCTTAAACGGAAAGATTTCCAACTCCCCTCTTTATCTACCTGTGTTAGACTACTAGCGCTCTACGGGAATTTGCCGGTTAATATTGTAACTAAATCTTTTACACCATTCAAAAGATTTCGAGCTTCTTAATTCAAAGAAATAAATTTATAAATTAAATTGTTAAGTTTACTAGATTCGAACCCGGGAATTTTTGCATTCGGAGCAATCGCGCATCTCATACAGCCACCGAGGCTGGTTTTTTTTTAGTATGTTAATTTACAAAATAGTACAAATGTCTGACAACCAGTATTTGTTTATATTTTATAATTCGAGGAATGTCAAAAGATCATAAGTAGTTTACAATTTTAACCGCCAGCGCTGGTGGTCTTACACCTCTAGAATACTGAAGTTAGATACCCCTGTTGCAAAAGGTCTATGGACGTAAATTTACGTCTTCAAGTTTTTCTTGTTTGGAGGCACGGTACTGTCAGTGTAAATTTATTTAAGTATATCTAGCGCTATCTCTTGGCTGTCTGGGGTATTATGAATGTTCACAGAAGAAGCCAGTTGATAGAGTGAGGGTTGAAGATAGTGAAGAAATAATAGACGAGATTTCGTCATCTAGGGTTTGTAAAACCTGTCATCAATGTACCTTGTGCAGCTAGCCCCTAGGCTCTAGGCTCAGGGGTTTTCCCCATTTATGAATTTCCTCAGCCATTACGAACCCTTTATACCTAATTTACTATAATATAATCTAGAATTTACCCGGTTTTCCTTAACCTTTTGTTTATACAAGCTCATTTACGTACTTTTACACGTTGTTTTATGTACTATATATTCTTATGTACATATTATATACTCATTTTTAGCGACTGAAATTTTTAATAAATATCACATTTATAAAAGTATTACAATAAAATAGGGTTTATAAATTGTCTTTGTGTAATAATATGTTATAAATTAACTTAATTATAGGCAGAGAAAACAGACGACGTCTTAAAAAAAAGTGTGATATATTTAGTGTGTAAGGTAGAAAAACCTCAGGCCAGGGGAACAACCTTACAATATATACCTCAGTCCTCAAAGGTCTCCCATTTTAAAACTTTTACCTCCCCCTTTTAGACACGAGCCATCCTAGGTCTGATGAAATGAGAATTCGGTCTGTACGTCAGTCCTGAGTCACAAAATAAGATCTTAAAACTAACAATTTTGGAACGAAGTTCCTTATGGCACGTTCTGAAGCTTGGGAGGGAATAAAAAAAACGACCAAAATCACCGTCACAAAATCACCGTTAAAAAACCATAAGTGTCACAAAATCTAATGATGACGATAACTTGAGTAAAAGATGACCGAGTGAGTTGAAATTTGGTACACATGTTCATTTTACCAATTCCCAGGCTGAGTTTGTTGGACAACGTTATTCGCCCAAGCGTTTACGCGAGTTATAATATGATATATTGATGACTAAGACAATACTTAGACACACTGACACACACATACATTCACAAGCTAATCTTGACGTCAGAAGCATTTTCCTATATAAGCTGACCACACCCAAGACTAGCTGCACTTCACTTCATTTTCATTCATTTCTTTTGCCACTGTATTATTTAATACTTTTAAGGTAAGACGTTGGTGTCTCCAACTCTTACCAAATATATAAGAGACAGTTTATGTAGTTTGTAATTTTGTATGTTTATCTCAAAATAAACTTTTTAAAAAAACAGTTCAGCGAGTGGTTCACTTAATTGGCGCAGTCGGTAGGACAGCCCTGGATTAGCTGAGAGGATATCAGCTAAGTTCCGTAGGATTAGCCAGGACACACCTAGAATTTCGAGACTCTGTGGCCCAACCTGTTTCTGGACTTCATCGAGAACAACCAGAGCGGCTGGACCTTTCTCCACAGTTTCTCTTCTAAACATGATATCACTCCTACTGTGAGTAAATTTATAATTTGAATGATATATTTGTAAAGGAATATTGATCAAGGAATAATAATCAAAATACTTAAAGTAATTTTTTTTATGAAATAATAATAATTTTTTTTTTGAAATAATAAATTTTTATATATAATAATAAATTTAATAATCATATAAAAATGGCAGAACAAGCCGTGAATTATCAGTTGCTGAAATTATTTATTGACACTATTCCAGCATATAGTGGAAACGTAAACACACTATCGATATTTTTGAATAACGTTGAAAGCCTATTGACGCAATTCGGCAATAGAGCCAACCCCGCTGACCCTATTAATACATTTTTATTCAGGGTAGTTGTTGGAAAGTTATCCGGACGAGCTCTGGACCTAATTGGGTCCAGAACCGAATTAAATACATGGGGAGAAATTAAAAATCTATTAACTCTTACTTTTGGCGATCAGCGTAATATTGATTGCCTCATTCAGGACTTAATGTCCATAACTCCCAACAGAAACGAAGCTCCTTATGATTTTGGCATGAGATGTCAAGACGCAAGATGCTTGATTCTTTCTAAATTGAATATGCTAGACATAACAGAGGTACAGAAAAGAATCCGAATTGAGGATTATGATGACTTAACACTTAAAACTTATATTAGGGGATTACAAGGTAATCTGCAAACAAATGTGAGATTGAGAAATCCTAGAAATTTAGAAGTAGCTATGTCATATGTGATAGAAGAAGAAAATTTTCTTTATTCTCTTAGAAGGGCATCTAACACCCAAAGTAATTATAGTCCTCCACCGAGAGTGACTCCTATGAATAACAATAATAACTTGAGTAACAGAAATAATAATAACTATCAAAGAAATAATAATAATTATCAAAGGTATAGCAACAATAACAATTTCAATAATAATAATTCAAGGAATGACAATAATAATTATAATAATAGATTTAACAATCAAAATATGAATAACAATTTTAACAGATTTAATAATAACAATAATCAAAATATGAATTGTAATAATAACAACAATGGAAATAATAACAATAGGTTTAATAACCAAAATTACAGAAACAATGGTTATAACCAAAATAACCAAAATAATTTTAGAAATAATAATAATAATAATTCCAATTTTAATAATAATTATCCGAGAAATAATTACAACGGATATCAAAGAGGACAAGGAACAAATTTCCAAAATAATCAACCAAATAGAAGTCCTCAGAATATTAATAATAATAATAACGCAACTAAACCTAATTTAAATACGGCTACTCCAATGGAGGTAGACCGAACAAGGAATACTAGGATGTTCGCCCAAGAAGTGGCTAATACAAGTGATTTTAATGATAATCAAAATTCAAATTTTGATGCTGACAATCAGCAAAATGATTGTCCTTTTCGCGAGCCAGCCTCTCAAAACCAAGAGAGCTGATAAAAAAAAAAATTGATGAAAGGAAAATTGTAAAACCTAAAGCAACTGATAATAAAAATAAAAAAGAAGTTAAGTTTGTAAAAAGAAATAATACTAATATAAAAATTAATTATCAACCAAATGATTTACCCTATATTGAGGTACCAGAATTTAATATTAAATTGTTAATTGACACAGGTAGCTCTAAAAGCCTGTTAAGTCCAGACTTCGTAAATAAGTATTTTAAAAATAAAATTATAAAAGAAAAATTTAAAATTGAGACAGCTCACGATGTAACGGAGCATAATTATACATGTAATATTCCTTTGTTTAAGATTTTTAAAATAAATGATATGCATAAATTTTATATATTTAGATTTAGCCCAGAATTTGATGGCTTAATTGGATCTGAGTTATTAGAGAAGCTACATGCTTCAATTGATATGAAAAGTAAATGTTTAAATATGCCAAAGGCGAAAATTCCTATTATATATAGATGTTATAATAAAAAAGTAATTAAACAAATTAAACTGCCTCCTAATAGTGAAGTTATAGTTAAATTGCCTGTTAAACAAAAAGAAGGCAAAGGAATTTTAAAATTTAAAATATTAAAGGGAGTAGAGATCCCTGAGTCTTTAGTGAAAATAAATAATTATAATGCATTAACAAGTATAAGAAACTCTAATGATAGAGAAATTAATTTAGATATGACAGATTCCTTAGACATAGAAAATTTTGATGAAAACGAAAATAATATTTTAAGTGACGATGAAATAAAAAATAATTTTAAATATAGGAAAAAATATGATGAAGACACAGATAGATTGCTTAAAGAAAATTTAAATTTGATAAAATTGGATCATTGTAATGATGAAGAAAGAACCTTAATTAAAAAACTTTGTTATCAATATAGAGATATATTTTTTTGTGAAGGAATACCGCTGAGTTTCACGAATCAGGTAAAACATAGAATTATTTTAACTGACGAAAAACCGATATATACAAGACAGTATAAATATCCTGAAATTTATAAAGAAGAGGTAAATAGACAAATAGAAAAAATGTTAAAAGAAAATATAATTCAGCCTAGTGCAAGTCCGTTTTCAAGTCCAATTTGGATAGTACCGAAAAAATTAGATCAAAGTAATAAGCCTAAAGTTAGGATAGTTTGTGACTATAGGGCACTTAATGATAAAACAGTGGATGACAAATACCCATTACCAAATATTAACGATGTACTAGACAAATTAGGGAGATCGAATTATTTTACAGTTATTGACTTAGCTAGCGGTTTTCACCAAATTGAAGTACACCCAGATGATGTTTCGAAAACAGCTTTTTCGACAGACCATGGACACTATGAGTATTTAAGGCTTCCCTTCGGATTAAAAGGGGCTCCAAGTTCCTTTCAAAGAACTTTAAATAATGTTTTATTTGGACTTATTAATAAAAAATGTGTAGTTTATCTTGACGATATTTTAGTTTTTTCTACTTCACTGGAAGAACATCTGGTAAATTTAAAACAGGTATTTGATAGAATGAGAGATAGTAATTTAAAGGTTCAATTAGATAAGTCAGAATTTCTTAAAACTGAAATAAAATATTTAGGATATATTGTTACACCTGAAGGTGTTAAAACTAATAAAGATAAGATCGATGCGATACTTAAATTTCCAATACCTAAGACACAAAGAGAGATTAAAAGTTTTTTAGGACTTTTAGGATACTATAGAAGATTTATAAAAGATTTTGCCAAAATAACTAAACCATTAACTAAGTGTTTAAAGAAAAATGCAAAGGTAACTTATGAAGAGGAAGAATATATAAATTGTTTCGAGACATGTCGGAACTTATTAATTAACGACCCAATTTTACAATACCCTGATTTTGAGAAAGAATTTATTTTAACGACAGATGCTTCAAATTTTGCTATCGGTGCAGTTTTGTCTCAAGGCACTGTACCTAATGATAAACCCGTAGCTTATGCTTCACGGACTCTAAATGAAACGGAAACTAGATATTCCACCTTTGAAAAAGAATTTTTAGCAATCGTGTGGGCATGTAAATATTTTAGACATTATCTGTATGGACGTAAGTTCACTATCTATACGGATCACCGACCTTTAGTCTGGTTAGATAAGTTAAAAGAACCGAACATGAAGTATATCAGGTGGAAAATAAAACTAGATGATTATGACTATAAAATTATCTATAAACCAGGTTTGCAAAACTCCAATGCCGACGGTTTATCAAGAGTAAAAATAAATGTTTTAAACGACGATGATAAAGATTCAGTAATAAATAACCCTGGAGATGCAGGATTCTCTGCATTAAAATACCTTAAAGATTTAAATGAAAATACAAAGTTAACTGAAACTAAACAACCAAATTATGATGAAATAATAACATTACCACTAAGTGATGAAAATATTGACGACTTAAATTCCACACAACATACTAACAGAGTAAATGACACTAGTGATGGAATACCAATTTTAGACGAAATGTTAAATAATAAAAAATATCAAATTATTGTACAGCCTAATATTTATCATAAATTAAACATCTCTCAAGATGAATACGAGGGAAAACAGTTAATTACGGTTAAAATTCCCCTAGAAAATAACGACGATATAATATTTGAATTTTTAAGAGACTATGTGTCTCCCAGTCTCACTTATCATTTGTATTTTCCTACTGATATTTTATATAAAGATTTTTGTAGAGTATATTTAGACAAATTTTATGGTAGTAAATTAAAACTAATCAAGTGCACAAAATTGTTGCATACAGTTAAAAATAGGGAAGATCAAATTGAATTAATTCAAACTTACCACAAAGGTAATACAAATCATAGAGGTATTAACGAAACATTAAAAGCTTTACAAAGAAATTATTATTGGAAAAACATGAAGAACTTAATTACCCAAATTATTAATGTTTGCGAAACTTGCATGCGAAACAAATATGCTCGAAAAGAAATTTATTCACCTTTAGTTTTGACAAGGACTCCAACTCGTCCTTTTGAAGTTGTCCATATTGACACTTTTGTTTTTGATAAAAGAATTTATCTTACTTTAGTAGATGCTTTTACTAAATTTGCCCAAGCCATCCAAATTGAAGGCAGAACAGCAATTAATGTCAGCAAAGCTTTAATTAAGTATTTCACTTGCTTTGGAATACCTAAGTTGTTTATAATGGACCAAGGTCGAGAATTTAATTGTGAAGTTGTAAAAAATTTACTTGACCTCCACAAAATTAATATACATTTTACCACAGTTGGACACCACGATTCAAATTCAATTGTAGAAAGGCTACATAGTTCAATTATCGAGCAATTGCGTATTTTAAGGGAAACATATCCCAAAGAAATAGAAAATGACTTGATGGATTATGCTATCATAGGTTATAATAATTCAATTCATTCTGCGACTGAGTTTACTCCAATGGAGCTTGTCTTTGGACAAACAGCTCTTAGATCGCCAACCGAAATATTCTTACCTTCCCAGTTCTATGGAAATTACATAGAAAACCATAAAAATAAATTAGATATAATATATAAAAATGTATCAGATAAATTAAAATCAAATAAAGAAAAGGTAATAGAAAAACATAATAAGTTAGGCGAAGAAAACAAAGACATAGAAGTAGGTCAAATAGTTTACAGGAAGAACACCCAAAACAGAGACAAAAAGAATTTAAAATTCATAGGTCCATACGAAGTAACAGAACTATTGGAAAACAATAGAATCAAAGTTAAAAATAGACTAGGTAAAACCCTTGTAATACATGTAAAAGAGCTAAGACGGCCTCCTGTCCAAAAAATTATTGACTTGACGGATTCACCATAATATGTAGGTGTTAATTTAAATATATATATTGTAATCATGTATTCCCAAAAATAACCTAAAATTAAGATATATTTCATAATATTATATATATTGAAAATACGTCGTATTCAAGTTAATCATTTAATTCTTATCTCACAGGATGCATAATATGAATCAGACAGCTAAATAGCATTTTTGATACAATGATATCTATATATTTTGCTGATAAGATGTATCAATTCAATGGAATACTATCTAGAGTGAAGGAATTGTAAAATAAGCACATTATAAGATAAAATTATTTATGCAATTATAGAAAATGATTATTACTTAAAAACACTTATGAATCATTTACGTATTTTATTAACCTATTCATTTTAATTATATTATAAAGGAAAAATATTATTTTGACTTCTATTTAACTATTTTAGGATACTTGATCTATTGATCACTGGAATCTACGGACAAACAATCAAGACAGACTTAAACAATAATCCAGGATTACTTCCATTAAAATTGGGAAAAGCCCAAGTAGAAGTAGATAGTTGGAAATTTATCCAAATTATTAAATTAGATGAAATTATTCAAGAATTTACCAATTTAGAATTATTTTATAAAAGAATAAGATCATCGGCAAAAGATGATAGTGGAAAATTAAGATATGACATTGCTTTTAAAACTATAGATATATTACATGATAAAATTAAAAAACAATTAATACAACTAAATCCTATACTTGAAGAAGGAACACTAATTAGACCAAAACGAGGACTTATTGATGGTTTAGGTACATTTATAAAAACTATAACAGGAAACCTAGACTACAGTGATGCACTAAAATATGATAAAATTATATCGAATCTAGAAACTAATCAAAACACTTTAAAGGCAGTAATATCTTCACACATTTCATTATTTCGAAACTCAACTACTGAAATCACTAAGAATATACAAATATTAGCTAAAAACCAAAAACTTATTGAATTAGCTTTAAATAAAATTTTACTAATAAATCGAACAGTATCTATTGATGCTCCATTTTATTTTCAAATTATAATTCATCAAATAAAAGATAACTTTCAATTATTATATGATACTTTAGAGGAATTTCATGTGGCAATAACATTTGCTAAATCAAATACTTTTCATAATTCAATTGTCGATCCAAAAGACTTATTAGATTCTCTTAAACAAGCAGAGTCTACCTTAGGATCATATAAATTCTTATTAAGGCCAAATTTAGAAAATTTATTATTTATAGAGGAACACATTAACATTAAAAGTTTTATTAATGGAAAGAACTTAGTATTTATTTTGGAAGTTCCATTAGTAGATATGTATGATTTTGATTATTATAGATTGTTATCTATTCCTGTATATCATAATGTAAGTAAAACTTATGTAACCATTTTACCACAGAGTGATTATCTATTGTTAAACGATAAATTTCATACTTTTACTAACTCTCGATGTAAAACTGTACATGAAAAGTTATACATTTGTAAAGACTTAGTAATTCATCCAATCACTATGGATTGTTGTGAAACAAATTTAATACTACATCTAAATTCAAATAATATATGTAAAGTTAATCAAGTCAATTTAAATGATATATATGTAAACAAAATTGACATAAACAAATGGATTATATCTAGCTCAAGAATATTAGTTACAGAGAGTTGTAATGACAATAAAAAATTGTACTATTTAGAAGGAACTAATTTAATTCAATTAGATAAAAATTGTAATTTAAATTTTAATAACTATGTACTAAAAACTCTCTCTAACACTAACATGTATTATAAAAATATAGCCATCCCACAAATGAGTATACCTGAGCAAGTTAATTTTAATAATCAATCTAAATCTTTAAATTTACATCCCTTAGATCTTCAAATTGGAAATGTACTCCAAGAAGTAAATTATCAAAGAGAAATATTATCTCAAATGTCAGACCCTATAAATTTTAAACGCATAGACATTTACAGTAACTTCTTTATTGTTAGCTTGGCCCTAACCCTTGTTATATTTGTGATATTTAAATGTTTTAAAAAGAAAAAGATAGAATCAACCCCTTTGACAGATTTTGGACATTCTCCCCAAAATCTTCAATCTCAGGTGGGACGAGTTATAATATGATATATTGATGACTAAGACAATACTTAGACACACTGACACACACATACATTCACAAGCTAATCTTGACGTCAGAAGCATTTTCCTATATAAGCTGACCACACCCAAGACTAGCTGCACTTCACTTCATTTTCATTCATTTCTTTTGCCACTGTATTATTTAATACTTTTAAGGTAAGACGTTGGTGTCTCCAACTCTTACCAAATATATAAGAGACAGTTTATGTAGTTTGTAATTTTGTATGTTTATCTCAAAATAAACTTTTTAAAAAAACAGTTCAGCGAGTGGTTCACTTAATTCGCGCAACGCTCGCGTAAACGTAAGCTTTAAATTTAAAATTGGAATTTTAGGACGGGAAAACATTCTAACTTCATCTATTTAATGAGACGAACAACTTTTTATATAATTTTTTTCCGTAAAATGAACACCGACACTGCTATGAAGTGATAAAGATAGCTACATTTTTTAAAGTGGACCTAAACGTTTAAAATAATGAAAACAACGTTTTTACCAATATCTTACGTTCTAACGTAACGATTTTAACAAAACTTCTTACACATCGTCTAAAGTACATCAATTTCTTTGTATCTGACTAAGTCTACTATAAGCATTAAGTCCGAGAATTGGAGTCAAGCCTTCTTTCACAACTAAAAAATATATTAAATAAATTTTGTTGCTTTACTTAGTGGCGAGAAAAATCCGATTTGCAATGAGAATAGAAGAGGTGTATACATTATAACGTGCGGTGACTGTGATGTGGAATACGTCGGGCAGACATACGAGCGAAGGAGCACCTACAGCGTTCTACTAGAACTAGAACATCCAACCAACACCACACCGAGTATAACCACGTACACGCTCAGCACAAGAACAGGTTCCTCCACTTCCCGGAGAAAGGGCGTAAGCTAGATTCATTGGAGAACTTGGAAATCCTACGGATTATACGTAGAGCCGGTGATACAAACATTAATGATAGAAGGCAGTCTTCGTATCTGAAAAGGACACTGACCTCCTTACCTGTCCACATCAGTCTCTCGCTCATGTCGATCTCCGACATGAAATAAGCTTGCCTCCAAAATAAGCTCTAAATCCTGTTCCAGCGATATGCTATATGTCAAAAACGTATTTATATTTTCAGTATTATTAACTGTCAAAGTTTCAAAATTAAAAAAATTAATAACTTCATAATGGCGGCTAATATTAAAATGAAATTTGGTGGGCAATAATGGTGGCAAAAATATTTGCTGACTCAGCAAACTGAGTTCAAGATGGCGGAAAAAATTGATTTTCCGGGCGGCACCACTACAGGTAAGGACTGATTTTTCTGCCTTATCTATACATACATACACGCATAAGTCATGCTGAAAACCACTCAGGAGGTCTTAAAAACACCCAAAACGGATAATTCCGATGAAACCCCGAAAACAAATTTTTGGGTGAAAACAATACTTTTCCTATATACCTTCGGAGAAGGTGAGGAAAAGTAAAAAAGTAAAATAAATAAAACACACGTAATAAATAGAAGGGCTCGTTGTGAATTGAACAGCGAGTGTGTAAACACTGAGCTCGCCTCGCGTTGCGAGCCTTTGCCTCGTGCCAGGAAACCGCTCCAGACACGAGCGCCACGACTGGCGAGGTGATTGACGGGGCGAATGACGAGTGAGTTGTTTATAAATTCGCCTCGCCACTTGTGCGAATGTGTAGATGCGGCATTAGGTGTTGTTTAGGGATGTTTAGAGGTGGTTACTAACTAGGATTCCATATTAAAAGCGACGTCGGCCGACCCCTTCACTTTGGCAACCACAGACGGCCGCCTGTCCTTTGCGCAGCGCCGCCCTTACAAAGGAATAAATGTTATTCTCCTTGGTTTGTGTAGTCTCTAATAAAGGCGAATACCTTGGCCCACAATACTGCAGGGTATAAACATACCGGGGAGACAAGGACCATAATTATATAGAACAAGAGAAGCTATGACGTCAGACCTTCTGACCTTATCAACTGAAGCTTTAGGCTACATACAAATGCAACAGTAGTTGAAAGCACTTTAGTTCCTGCAGTCACTGTTTATATATAGTAGCTAAGCTCAGAGTTAAATAATAGATTACTGGAGACGGAAATAGAAATAAATGCCACCTAGATATTTCTCTCTGGTGTTGACAATACCACGGAGTCAGGTGTACAGGCCTCGAGAGATTTGATAAATCTTTTATCTTTTAGCAGGATAGATTCTCTTCAGGTCAATTCCCTCGACAACTGAGACCAATTTCACCAGAGTCTGACTCTTCAACCACACAAACACACACTACTAACTAAAATCCTAGATTGAATAATTCCAACCAGAAATCTTCCGCAAATATCAATTCACTGGTGTTGGGTAAAAAGGGCTTAAATAATGATCATAAGGACTTAAAGTACCCTAGCTTTAAGTCTAATGGGCTTAAGTAGGCCTAAAATAAATAAATTAATAATATTTATTTAAATATTGAATTTCACTAAAATGAATAGTCACTGTTAAGATAGTATAGTGATTCAGGAAGTAAAAAATACTTAGACATGATTTATAATGATTTTTCAAAAGTTTGGTAAATCGCCCTGAAAACTTCATATTTCCTGACTTAAGCCCTTTTTACCCAACACCAGTGAATTATGTATTTGTTTTTATTATTAATTTATAATTCTTTCGTAGGAAACAAATTCATTTTAACTCTTGAAAACGTATATAATATAGAAGGTCTAGAAGTACCCAAACATTTTGATTAGCGAGTCTGTGCGGTTTGTTTTACGGTGGGTCAACCTAATTATTTTAGATTATGTTTTATATACTTTTTTAACATTGTTAATAACTTTGGTTCTACTCAATACGTTTAGATGTAACCAATCCACAAAATGCGCAACATGTTGCACAAAAAAATTGTCGATTTCATTAGCCAGTTTTGTGCCTATAAAGTGTGTCTGGGGCGACAGGCACACACACAAACACGAAAAAAGTTAAGGCCGGATTCGGTTTTTGGAATGGATAAAATAAAAAAGTATCCAAATAATTTTCAATTCTGACCAATGTACGGACAAAACTTTAATGTTTTTAATTAACTAAAAAAATGTATTTAAAAAGTTGTTTGTCTCTTTAAATAGATGAAGTTTCCCGTCCTAAAATTCCAATTTTAAATTTGAAGCTTACGTTTGCACGATCGTTGCGCGTGAACGCTTGGGTGGATAACGTCCATCGAACTCATCCTGGGCATTGGTAAAATGAACGTGTACCAAATTTTAACTAACTCGGTCACCTTTACTCCAGTTATCGTCATTGGTAGATTTCGTGACCCTTAGTTTTGTGACGCTTGGTTTTGTGACGGTGATTTTGTGACGGTCGTTTTTTTCTTATTCACTCCCGGGCTCCAGAACGTAGTACCATAAGGAACTTCGTTCCAATAACACTAATGCAAACCTACCTTAATACATACCACTACCAGCACATTTCAGACAGTCCATATCCTGTTAGAATTCTTAGATAAATAAATAAATAAATTAATGTCAACGGCCTTAATGGCGTATTAAATTAAATCAACTTTCATGCTTCCTAAAATTAAATTAGCGGACCGTCTTAGCACCTTGGTAAATTGAAGTTACTGGATCTAGATACCACACAATGTATGATGTACTGAAAGGCGTAGGAAGTGGGAATTTGTTGGACATGCAGGCACGTGGTGCAACCTGTAGTGTAGCTTGAATTTCATAGCTGCCCCCAAGGGTATAGTATACGTGTCCTTGCCCTTAGACTACAGTACAAACACACGTGTATCCAATTAAGTTAGAAAGTGCCATATCTTGTTTCCAATTTTCGTTCCTTCTGTCTACAACTTACTTTCCTCTATCTTCTTATTCTTCAATATTATCACCACGTCATCTACCATACGTTAATACATCATTGAAGACCTAGGCTTCACAGACAGTAATTATCTTTTTGTGATTACATACGAGTACAGTAGCGTACACAGAAATTTTTTTCGGGGGGGGGGGGCCCAACATAATTTAACTTATATGCGGGTTTAGCATACCCCATAATTTATTATAATTGCAATTTCTCCCCCTTTTCAACACTCTAATTTCAATTTCTAACCTCATATTTAATTAAATTAAAATCCTATGAGGTAATACCTCACTATGTGATGTGATCGTTCTAAAGAACGATTATGTCTCCGATTCCAATAATTCCAAGACAGAAATCTGTTCCGAGTTATCAGACATTTTTGATCCCGTTTTTGGCTGTTAGTCTGTCTCTCGCTCAATCATTGCGAACAATTCTTAAAAACTACTCTTTCGATTTTAATGAAATTCGGATGGCAGTTAATTAGCATATAAAAAGTCCATTGTTGGACCTATATAAGGTCCAATCTTCTGGTCCCATTTCCCTCCACCTCATTTCTCCACCTGCCACCATTTCTCTTCCACATGTGCACACACATACATTTAATTTACACCTTATCTTCAAAAATATTCATCTGATTTTATAAAACTTATCTGATAGAAGCTCACAGATTAATTTTAACTGTCTTCGCTGTTTAAATTTTGGTAAATTGATACTTTAAATCATGTAAAAATCAAACCAATTTTGACTAATTTAAAAAAGGAGGGAAAATTGAGTAAATTTAACATGAATAACGTATCAATATAGCAATATTTTAAGAGCGCAGACGGTTGAAATTATTCTTGGGTTATCTGCGGGCTACTTTAAACAAACCATTAAAATTTCATAAAAATCAGATGAGTACTTTTGAAGACATAGGTGTAAATAAATGTATGTCTGTGCGAATGTGGAAGAGAAATAAATAGGTGCAGAAGATTGAAACTTATACGGGATCAGCAATGTTATAACCTGGTTAATTATGACCTACCATCAACATTTTAATAAAATTGGACTAATAGCTTTTAAGATATGTTGGTTCGCAAAAATTGAAGGACAGGCGGACACGGGACCCAAACTGTACCCTGATGTTGAACAGATTTCTGTCTTTTAATTTTTAAAATCGGAGACATAAAAATTGTTCGTTCTTCAGAACTGTCACATATCTTCCGTTTCCTTTGGTAAGCTCGGAAGCAAAACGTGATCCATACTGCAAAAGCAAACGTGGATTTGGAGCACATACGAATTTCAAATTTTTATCTAGAAGAGAATTCTTCTCTAAGAAAATTAATTCTTCTTAAAATTAATTCGCTGGGTAATTACATGGGACATTTAACATCAAATGTTTTCTGAACGCTTTTTGAGTTTTTAGATTTAAATTTACTATATTACTATGTAATATGAATCAGTTTTTTCACAAAATGATAAACCGATTTATCTATATTGCCTCTGTTTTCCCACTACATGTCGACGAACACTAGTCCGACCTGAGTCAGCAAGAGGGGAATGCCGCATAGACAAGAGGACCCACGTAGCGTTCTACACACAATCCTGGTCCGAAACAAAAATTTGCTACTGAAATCCTCAACCATCATTTTCCCGTTTAAGCCAGTCTAGTGTGCATATTTTAATTCAATTAATTTAATTCCGTCGGAAAAAGTTCGAGTTTACTCGGGCCTCATTTAATTTAATGTGCTTAACACCTAGGCCGAGCCGGCAATCGGGTCTATTATTGAACGCATCCCAATTTATTTTGACGCATAATTTCCATCGACAAAATCGGGCCTACTAGCAATCAGGCCGATTCATTGTACTCATCCTAATCAATTCACTGCACTTAATTCTATAGCAAAACATCCGGGCCTAGCTGTCAATCGGAGCAGACTATTTTTACGAATCCAAATTCAATTCATTGCATTAGGATTCATAATGAATTGATGCTGTCCTATAATTCAACCTATGCTATTGAACTGGACTAAAACCACAAAAAAATCATTGAATTCAATTGGCGAAAATCGGGCCCAGCCGAAATCGGGTCGATCAAGTTTAATGTTTGTAGTTCCACTGGCAAAAATCAAGGCCTAGTCGGCAAATGAGCCGATTTATTTCATGCATCCTAATTTAATTCAATGAATCTAATTCCATCGGCCAAAATCCGGGCCCAGCCGACAGTCGGGCCGGTATAGTGTTTAATAAATTCAATTCCATCGGCAAAATCCGGGCCCAGCCGACAGTCGGGCCGGTATAATGTTTAATAAACTTAATTGCATCGGCAAAATCCGGGCCTAGCCGACAGTCGGGCCGGTATAGTGTTTAATAAATTCAATTCCATCGGCAAAATCCGGGCCCAGCCGACAGTCGGGCCGGTATAATGTTTAATAAACTTAATTGCATCGGCAAAATCCGGGCCTAGCCGACAGTCGGGCCGGTATAATGTTTAATAAACTTAATTGCATCGGCAAAATCCGGGCCTAGCCGACAGTCGGGCCGGTATAGTGTTTAATAAATTCAATTCCATCGGCAAAATCCGGGCCCAGCCGACAGTCGGGCCGGTATAATGTTTAATAAACTTAATTGCATCGGCAAAATCCGGGCCTAGCCGACAGTCGGGCCGGTATAGTGTTTAATAAATTCAATTCCATCGGCAAAATCCGGGCCCAGCCGACAGTCGGGCCGGTATAATGTTTAATAAACTTAATTGCATCGGCAAAATCCGGGCCTAGCCGACAGTCGGGCCGGTATAGTGTTTGATAAATTCAATTCCATCGGCAAAATCCGGGCCCAGCCGACAATCGGGCCGGTATAGTGTTGAATGAATTTAATTATATCGGCAAATCCGGGCTGAGCTTATTTGGGGTGATTAAGTGTATACACACCATAAGATAATACTTAATTAATTTCTTTAATTGGAAAATATTTACAGCCAATTCGATTGCATCTGTCATTACTGTGTTTTTTTGGTTTTAAGTGTATGGCGGGTCTTGGGTATGTAATCATTTCGGGGGGCCTAGCCGACAGTCGGGCCGGTATAATGTTTAATAAACTTAATTGCATCGGCAAAATCCGGGCCTAGCCGACAGTCGGGCCGGTATAGTGTTTAATAAATTCAATTCCATCGGCAAAATCCGGGCCCAGCCGACAGTCGGGCCGGTATAATGTTTAATAAACTTAATTGCATCGGCAAAATCCGGGCCTAGCCGACAGTCGGGCCGGTATAGTGTTTAATAAATTCAATTCCATCGGCAAAATCCGGGCCCAGCCGACAGTCGGGCCGGTATAATGTTTAATAAACTTAATTGCATCGGCAAAATCCGGGCCTAGCCGACAGTCGGGCCGGTATAGTGTTTGATAAATTCAATTCCATCGGCAAAATCCGGGCCCAGCCGACAATCGGGCCGGTATAGTGTTGAATGAATTTAATTATATCGGCAAATCCGGGCTGAGCTTATTTGGGGTGATTAAGTGTATACACACCATAAGATAATACTTAATTAATTTCTTTAATTGGAAAATATTTACAGCCAATTCGATTGCATCTGTCATTACTGTGTTTTTTTGGTTTTAAGTGTATGGCGGGTCTTGGGTATGTAATCATTTCCGGGGGGGGGGGGGGGGGGGGGGCAGGGCCCCTTCGGCCCCCCCCCCTGTGTACGCCACTGTCTCTATGGTTTTAATTGAACTTTGTAAACAAGAGAAGGTTATAACTTGTGAAAAAATGCGTTCCTGTATAGTATCTTACAAGTTATGTTATACAAGTACTGTTTAGTATTTTTTCTTTATGATAAATTCTTTATAAATTAGATATTCAAGAGCCAAGGCAAATTCGGTTTATTGCGAATATCTAGCTTCCTATGGCTCGGACACCAATGAAGGTGGTAATAGTAATTAAAGATAACAAAATTTCCCATAGAAAAGTCTGATTCATTTTTACTTACAATGGACGGTTTACGAAATAAAGAGCGAAGAATATCTATGAATATTTAGTATCCGTCGCCGCACGACTTTTTACCTACATATTTTTACAGATATCTCGCTTCCTATAGCTCGGAGACAAATTATGGTGACGATCAAAAAGAAAGAATAATAAATTTCCCATAAAAAGGTCTGATTCATTTTTTACGTACAATGAAAGGTTTAGCAAAACCTATAGCTTACTATAGCTTGTGTAGTGTTTGTGTTTGCACGACTATTTACGTATTTTTGCGAATATCTCGCTTCCTCTGGTTCGGAGACCAATTAAGGATCAAATCAAAATTAAAGATTATAAAATTTCACACAGGAAACATTATGTTCATTTTTTAGTTACAATAAACAGTGTGGATAATAAATTGCTCCGAAATTTCTGCACAAGGCGTAACAACGACCAATAACTTAGGCTTTTCCCTGAGGCAACTCCATGGTAGGATCTGTTATTCTATATCTACGAGCGACATTTCAAGTTTGTTCGGACGTGGATTAAAAATATTAGTCTGCCAGTGATTTAATATTTTATAAAGGTAATTGTTACGGTGACAATCGCAATAGCGAAACATTGTTTTATGTGTAACGAGCAGGTCCCACCTTGCAGTTAAAAATTCGGGAGAGTTACTGAGCTACTTATTAAGAGGGAAACCTCCGGCGGAGAGTAGACTGCAAAGTTGGCGTTTGACTTCTAACAACTCTTCTAAGGTATCACAACCTACAAGATAATCATCAGCTACAGACGAATCTAAAATCACGGAGCAAGCAAGCGGGTATTTGTCTCCTTCGTGGAGGGTGAGCTGTCTAAGAACGCGGTGAGCCAGAAAAGATGAAGGAGATAGGCCGTATGTAACAGTGCGAAGTTCGTACTCTTCTAAGGGTTCGCCAGGGTTTTCACGAAACAGGATGTGCATAAAAGCGCAGTGTTCATCATCTACCAGGATTTGCCTATACATTTTCGAGACATCACAACAAAATACATATTTATGTAACCTAAAATTTAACAAAACATCCGGAACATCGTTTTGTAGTTTAGGACCTGGCAATAAAACTTCATTAAGCGCAACACGAGAGCGTTTAGCGGACCCGTCGAATACTACTCGAGTGGGGGTATTAAATATTATACATATTTATGAAACTATAAATATGAAACGCGAGTGGAAGAAAACTTAGTTTTAACCTGATATAATTGTTCACATTCTTCTTTATCTTCTATGGTTATAACCAGTGGCGGCGATTAGGGGGGCGGTCGCCCCCCCCCACTTTCTGGGAAAAGGTAACTTAATAATTTTGCTTTGAACACTGTTTTTGTTTAATTTACCTTTTGTTGATGCAATTGTTGCATTTACTATTTTGCGTACAACAAAAATTACAGTTAATGTAAATATATCTATTTACTTATTTTCTATTTACTTTAAAAATCTTATGGAAAGTCTCAGTTGTATTTCAATGTTCCCTTCTATATTTCGTAATCTATAGGCCTATTGGTGCGTTAAACAGAAATATAGTGTGAAATAATTGGTTTATTTGGGTCAAAATATTTTTTTGCTAATTCATAAGATTAAATTAGCCATGTTTTGTTGCAAAACACAATATATTCTAGCAGGTTATTAAAATAATATTGTACTTTTATATTTATTAGACTAATGGGCCTGACGTTTTCAGTTCTTACCCATGACGTTATTATGTTATTTTAAGAAGTTATAAGCAATAATTTACTTTTAGTCATGGCCTAGGCCTACTATTATGCTGTTAAAAATTCTAAACTTTTAAAAACATGACCAAAAATTTTGTTTAAACTTTATTTACGAAACTTTTAAATTTCAAATACAAATCCTAAGAATGAACCATCTAGAAAATTAGCCTCGAAAACTCTTAAAACACCATTTTGCTCCTAGATTGTAAACATTTTCATTGTCCTCCCCCGGACCCCCCCCCCTTTTTGGTGGGGGAATTTCATACCCCCAAACCTCCCGGTGTTACAGGCTCGCCCCCTCACTTTTAAAGTCCAATCGCCGCCACTGGTTATAACGATACAGGAAGGTAATCTATCCTACTAGATTTTTCAAATTCGTGGCGACACTTTTTTCTCTTAGTTCTCCATCCCTATTTTATAAGATCCTTGACTTGGCCACCATGTAGATATCACTACTTTAATAATGTGACTTTTTTGTGTGGGGGTCTGGAACTTGGTCCTTTTTTCACTGTTAGGTTCTAGCTAAAGATTTAAATTTACAGATATATGTACTAAGATAGAGAAATATCTTTTAATATATTGAATATTATCGAACTGTAAGGTATTTTAATAGACTTAGAGGGAAATATGTTATTGGAATGTTGGTATTCTTCACTCGAGATATATGAATTCGAGGGATATTATATGAAATGACGATGATATTTTAATAATTCTGTTTAAGAATTTTATTCTAGTATTTAAAATTAAATAATATTTATGTAGCAATATACTATCCAGCATAACAAAATAGACTAAACCTGTACGCACTTACTTGGTGCAAGCACATAAAATATATATAAGGCCGCTCTTATAGTGTCCTTTATATATCCATTTTAAAGCTATGGAGGACAAGAAGTCTTCTTTATGCATAAAAAGCCATTCAAAATGTGAAGTTTTTTAATATCGTACCAGGAAGTAAGGATTTAACAGGAGATCGATTGCTTTTTTTATTAAGTCGTGGTCTTGTAAACAGAAACACCTTATAAAATTTTTATATTGTAAGTTAAAGCTCGACCAAGAAGTGATGGCACTCAAGGAAAACTGTAAACTTAGCTTCGTTTAAAATCGGAAGTGCCGAGTATTGCCGAACTCAGTACAGTTTGGTTCTAATATTTGATATTTTATAAATGACAGCTCTACATGACAATTAATCAAACTAAAAACAAAAAGTAGAAGTTATCAAAAATAGACTGCCAATTAGTGTGGCACATAGCTTCCTCGCATCCTAGAACGTACTTTATTGGTTTTATGCTTTTACAAGCCATTATAGTCAGTTATTATTATTTTAACTGTTTCCCCCGATTTTTTTTTAAACTGTCAAAATTATTTTGATTTTTTACATGAATTCTAAGAGTAAGGAAGGGGTAGAGGGAACAATACTATAGAATCGGGGTCTCAAAAACTGGTTCATTATGCTACACCCCTATACTAAACCTCCCAAGCGGCAGTTTGGTGAAACAGTATCGATATCTCGATAAAAACTCGAAATTTATCTGATGTCCCCTGATAAGGATAAGAATAATATGATATTTTCTTACGACATTTAATATCTTAATACAGTTTTCTTTATAAATACATGTGTACTTTAATGTTTGTTGTTAATCGTATTAATTATCAAAAGAAAGTTACGTTGATAATAACATGTAATAGTTCTTGATAACCAAAAGCAATCTTATATCAAACAAAATCGTCTTCTAAAGCAATCACATCAGATTTTTCTCTTACATATTTAATATTTTGAGATATTTGACATTTAGATAATAAAGGTTAAAGGTTTTGTTGACAAGCGTCCGTGGGCACGGAAGGACAAGGAATAGACCAATAAGACAAGGACCAGTGACCACGTGATCGTGCTGTTGTCACTTTAGTTCGGATTGAGCTCGCTTGAGAGGTTTAGTATATGGGTGTCGCATAATGAACCACTTTTCAAATCACATTGCTCCCTCTACCCCTTCCTTACTCTGAGCATGAATTAAAGTATCAATTAAGCTAAAGTTAAAGAGCGTAGACGGTTGAAAATAGTCTGTTGCTATTTGCAGTCTTCATTCGACAAATCATCCAAATTTCATAAAAATCAGATAAGTACTTTTGAATGTATGGGTGTAAATAAATGTATGATTGTGCGCGTGTTGAAGAGAAACAAATGGACGCAGAAGGTTGAAACTTATAATATGGGACCAACAATGGGCTAATTATGACCTACCATACTAAAAATTCAGACTTGCAGTTTATTATATAATAAGTTGGTTCACAGACAGACCGATAACAGTCACGGAACCAAAACTGTTACCTTATGTCAGAAACGGATTTTTTTTTTTGAATTTTTTAAATCGAAGACCTAATAGTTATTTATGTCACTAGGCAGCAAAATGGAATTTTGCTGACAAGTTTTTTAAGTTTTAGTTCCGAGGCGAATGCGAGGATAGGCTAAACATATTTACTGCTGAGGCGAAGCCGAGGCAGGAAATTTACTATTTTACTGACGAGGCGAAGCCGAGTTAGGAAAATTACATTTTGAATGACGAGGTGAAGCCGAGGCAGGAAAACGTTAATTACCTGCTGAGGTGTAACCGAAGCAGGTAATCTATAAACGAGTCAGGAATGTTTCCTTTGCTGCATAGTTACATACAATATTTTATCTACAAACGGCAGAAAAATTACACTAACGATTTTAGTACCTGATTTAGAGCGCAATAAACATTCCTTGTATGATGTTACAATATTTGCAATTTCGGGTGGTGTGTTATCAAACAAGTCTTCAACGTCTTGCACAATTTTTTTTTGCATTATCATCCATATTTTTATTTAAACTTAATTAACAAATTTATCAAAATAATAACAGAAAACTATTAAATTATCTTTTTTTGATAGATAAAAGATTTAAAGCAATAAAAATTGTAAAAATCGAATGAATGACTCGATAGTTTGAGTAAGTGTAATGACTCGAAAGTTAAAACAAAACAAAGACAAAAGAATCAGTGTTGCCACTTTCTTTTATTAACAGCTGTTTTTTATCTCAATTTTTGGCGATTTTTTAAAAATAATCACTGTAAAGATAATAATAATATTAACTAATAATATTAGTTTTAATATTATAATTTTTAAAGGTATTTTCAAAAAACATAAATATTTAGCAGAATATTACGCTTAAATGTACAAAAATGAACAATGTGGGAGAGTTCATAATCTGAGATGTACTAACTTTTTCTTAAAATTTGGCAGCCTGTTTGTTATTTTGCTGACACTTTGATATTTTGCTGCGTGTTTTTTTGACTTGTTACAAAAGAATCAAGAAAAATTACATTTTGCAGACTGAAAACAGTTGAACAATGCCTAATTTTGCTGCCGTGAGTAGATAATAGTTATTTATGTCACTAGGCAGCAAAATGGAATTTTGCTGACAAGTTTTTTAAGTTTTAGTTCCGAGCCGAAAGCGAGGATAGACTAAACAAATTTACTGCTAAGGCGAAGCCAAGGCAGGAAATTTACTATTTTACTGACGAGGCGAAGCCGAGTCAGGAAAATTACATTTTGAATGACGAGGCGAAGCCGAGGCAGGAAAACGTTAATTACCTGCTTCGGTTACACCTCAGCAGGTAATCTTTAAACGAGTCAGGAATGTTTCCTTTGCTACATAGTTACATACAATATGTTGTCTACTAACGGCAGAAAAATTACACTAAAGATTTTAGTACCTGATTTAGAGGGCAATAAACTTTCCTTGCATGATGTTGCAATATTTGCAATTTCGGGAGCGTGTTATCAAACAAGTCTTCAACGTCTTGCACAACATTATCATCCATATTTTTATTTAAACTTCAAAAACCTAATTAACAAATTTATCAAAATAATAACAGAAAACTATTAAATTATCTTTTTTTGATAGATAAAAGATTTAAAGCAATGAAAGTTGTAAAAATCCAATTGATGACTCGAAAGTTAAAACAAAACAAACACAAAAGAATCAGTGTTGCCACTTTTTTTATTTACAGCTGTTATTTATCTCAATTTTTAGCGATTTTTTAAAAATAATGACTGTAAAAAAATAATATTAGTTTTATTATTATAATTTTTAAAGGTAATTTCAAAAAACATAAATATATAGCAGAATATAACGCTTAAAAATACAAAAAATGAACAATGTGGGAGAGTTCATAACCTGAGATGTAGTAACTTTTTCTTAAAATTTGGAAGCCTGTTTGTTATTTTGTTACGGATCTCGCCAACACCAAATCTAAACCGTGCCATTGATATGCCCCTGTGTAGTGTGTAGGGACAAGTAATAGAAGAAAAAAAAAATGTGTACAAGTAAAGAAGTACAGATGCAGAAAATTTAAATCGATACCTAGGACACAAGTGTAAACAAACCTGGTTGTCACACGTCAATTAATTAATTTCTTTGTTTACTTTTCCTTTTTCGTTGTCATTCAATTTTAATCTCTTAATAAAAAATCACAAATTTGAAACCCGTCAAAATGAAGATTGTAAATATGGGACATGTCAAAAACAAATAAAATAACTTTATTATTAAAATTTGCTGAAAACGAATTAAATTTTGCTAAAAGATGGCTAAAAGTATTAAAATAATGCATTGTCATCGTGTTCTGAGCTATTCTAAAAGTTGTAAATATCTAGCTACTCGGGAAGTTAGTTAAAAAACTATTGCAAGATTTGTTTTGGATCAACAAACAAACAAACAAGAAAGCAAGCTAATAAAAACGTAGAAAAAAAAGTTGTATCTCATTGAATAGATGAAGTTAGAATTATTTCCCGTCCTAAAATACTTAAACGCTTGGGCGGATAACGTACCAAATTTCAACAAAATCGGTCACCTTATTTTACTCAAGTTATCGTCATCGGTCGATTCGTGATGGTTGGTTTTAGAGTCGAAAGAAACTATCGTCACCGTTTTTTTCGGCTCCAGACGCTGTATACAGTACGGTGCCATAAGGAACTTCGTTCTAATTAATACCTTTATATTAAAATAGTATATAATTGAAACGTTTAATATAAAATGTTTATGACAAAAAAGTTACTAACTTTCAAAATTTAAATGACCTAGATGAAGTGGTTTCAAGATATTTCAATCTCAAAAGTTATTTATTAAATTCCGCCATTTTGAATTAAAATGGCAGTCCACAAATAAAACTTGCTTAGTGAACGTCTTAACTAATAAAGAAATTACAAAATTAAGTGTAGATATATGTTTTTTTAATTATTTATGTAGCCATAACTAAAAATATTAATGATAATAAGTGACTTTTGTCATAATTGCACACACTTTTGCTGAACACAGAAAATGTTCAGCGTATGCTTTGGAAGCGCCATCATAGTCATTATTGAACCCTGAAAACCTCATCTTTCTATCTATCATGGTTCCGGAGATATTTCGCTGTTTCATATTAGCTGGGACACCTTAGATATGAAATAGCAAACTCAATACTTTGATTTCTTTTACATACTTCCTGATAATTCAAACTACCACTATAAAATTTTTTATAATTCGACATTATTTTATGCTCCCTTGGGCTTGGAAACATTGTGAGTCGACTGTGACTGTATTATATACTCGTACTCAGAACTTTTCATCAGACCTTTTTATGGGAAATTTATTATTCTTTCTTTTTGATCGTCACCATAATTTGTCTCCGAGCTATAGGAAGCGAGATATCTGTAAAAATATGTAGGTAAAAAGTCGTGCGGCGACGGATACTAAATATTCATAGATATTCTTCGCTCTTTATTTCGTAAACCGTCCATTGTAAGTAAAAATGAATCAGACTTTTCTATGGGAAATTTTGTTATCTTTAATTACTATTACCACCTTCATTGGTGTCCGAGCCATAGGAAGCGAGATATTCGCAATAAACCAAATTTGCCTTGGCTCTTGAATATCTAATTTATAAAGAATTTATCATAAAGAAAAAATACTAAACAGTACTTGTATAACATAACTTGTAAGATACTATACAGGAACGCATTTTTTCACAAGTTATAACCTTCTCTTGTTTACGAAGTTCAATTAAAACCATAGAGACAGTGGCGTACACAGGGGGGGGGCCGAAGGGGCCCTGGCCCCCCCCCCCCCCGAAATGATTACATACCCAAGACCCGCCATACACTTAAAACCAAAAAAACACAGTAATGACAGATGCAATCGAATTGGCTGTAAATATTTTCCAATTAAAGAAATTAATTAAGTATTATCTTATGGTGTGTATACACTTAATCACCCCAAATAAGCTCAGCCCGGATTTGCCGATATAATTAAATTCATTCAACACTATACCGGCCCGATTGTCGGCTGGGCCCGGATTTTGCCGATGGAATTGAATTTGAGAGAGATCGTTTATACGAGTTAATAACACATTAGATAATGTTTTCTTTATTTGACAAAGAGTGACAGAAACGTCAAAATAATATTTACAAAAATAAACTAAAATATAATAATTCAGAAAATAAACTAAATTAATTATTTGTGCGGATGGCACAGGACTCCCCCTCCCGGAATTGGATATTTTTCCTTGGCTGGAAAGCTGGTTTTAGTCGATCCAAGCTGATTCGTTCTGATTTTCCATTCCTTAGAATTTCGAAAGTTTTTTCATGTTTTTTCTGTACCAGGAACGGTCCATCGTATGGAGGGGTTAGAGTAGGCTTCAAACCTTCTCGTCTTACGAACACATGTGTGCACGTTTTCATTTCGGTAGGGATAAAGGAATTTCTTGTCCTGGCATTAATTTTGGGTCTTATTTTCTCGAAATTACGTTTTAATCTCAGTACGAATGGTGTTTCTGAGAAATCTTCCTTACTCTCACTCTTGAGCATTTCTCCAGGGATTGCTATAGCTTCGCCGTATAGCAGCTCTGCTGGACTGTATGGACTGTCCTGCACGGTTGAAGCTCGTAGCCCTAGGAGTACAGTTGGTAGGATTTCTGCCCATCGTTCCGTTTGGTGGCAACGGATAGCATCTTTTAGACAACGGTGCCAACGTTCTACCTTACCATTAGCTTGTGGATGGTACGCAGATGTGAAGTAATGTTGTATACCGAGTAAGGAGTTTAATTTTTTGAATAGGCTTGATGTGAATTGTCGGCCTCGGTCAGATGTTATTATGGCTGGCACTCCGTATCTGGCTACCCACTGCTCATAAAAGGTGTTTGCTACCGTTTCTGCCGAGATATCTTTGACTGGGATAGCTTCTGGCCAAGACGTTGCTCGATCTATGATGGTTAAACAATATCGATACCCGTGGTTTGGTGGAAGTGGTCCCACTAAGTCTATATGTACATGATTCAGTCTTGCTGATGGTGGGAATGACTGTAGTGGAGACTTAGTATGTCGGGTGATTTTAGCTTTCTGACACGGTAAACATTCTTTTGCCCAATCTCTGCAGTCTTTTGAAATTGAGGGCCAAATAAATCGTTGAATCATATTTTTAGTAGTTCTACGAACGCTCGGGTGGGATAGCCCATGAATTTTTTCGAATAATTGCCGTCGAAATGCTTGCGGAATGAATGGTCTATTTCTTTCGTCACAGTAAATTTGATAATTGTGGCCTGGTACTGGCGTGAGATGTAGGGTAAGAGTCATGTTATGGTCCTGTAAAATTCTTTTAAGCTCTTCATCCTTCTCTTGTGCCCGTGCAACTTCAGCAAAGTCTACTTTTTCTCCGTTTGTTGAGATGGCTTCTAATCTTGAGAGATGATCAGCCACTACGTTGTCTTGCCCCGAGATGTGCTGGATGTCACACGTGAACTCTGAGATGAAGCTAAGCTGTCGCGCTTGTCGCTGCGATGCAGTGTCGTGCTTCTTTGAGAATGCAAAAGTTAGTGGCCGATGATCTGTCAAGATTGTTAGCTTGCGTCCTTCAATAAGGTGAGCAAAGTTCTTGACTGAAAGGTAGATGGCTAATAACTCGCGGTCGTACGTGCTGTATCTAGCTTGCGTGGGGTTTAATTTTTGAGAGAAAAAGCCGATTGGTCTACATTCTTTACCGATATGTTGTTCTATTGCTCCTCCGACTCCAGTTGATGATGCGTCGACTTTAAGTATAAAAATTGCTTCAGGCGATGATGATGGATGCGCGAGACATACTGCCTCTGAGAGCTTGTCTTTACAGCGTTGAAATGCTTCCTTGGTTTCGTCAGTCCATGGTACTTTAACATTTGTACCTTTGCCTTTCTGACCTTTTAAGAAAGATGTTAAAGAAGCTTGAGCTGTGGCAGCGCCAGGGATGAAACGGCGGTAAAAGTTTAACATCCCCAAGAATCTTCTTAATTCTTTGATTGTGTTGGGAAGCTGGAAATTTTTTATCACCTCAGTACGTTTAGAATTAGGTTGTACTCCTTCGGATGAAACTTCGTAGCCTAAAAACTCTACTTTTGACTGTCCAAACTCACATTTTGCTACATTTAAACTTAGTCCATGTTTGGTCATGCGCTCGAAAACTGTTTGGAGATGTTCCAGGTGTTCCTCAGGTGTTTTTGATGATATAAGGACATCGTCTATGAAGACAAAAACAAAAGACAGATCGCCGAAAACTTCCTGTGCAAACCTTTGGAACGTTTGTCCTGCGTTGCGAAGTCCGAAGCTCATACGTACGAACTCAAAAAGTCCAAAGGGTGTCGTAACGGCAGTCTTTTCGATGTCGGCAGGTTCTACAGGTATCTGATGGTAAGCCTTGACTAAATCCAGTTTGGAATAGATCGTTGATCCACTGAGGTGATGGTTGAAGTCGTGGACGTGAGGTAGTGGGTACCGATCAGGAACGGTCACAGCGTTCAACCTTCTATAGTCCCCACATGGCCTCCATGATCCATCTTTTTTAGGCACCATGTGTAGTGGACTACTCCAAGGGGATTTAGATGGACGACAGATACCTGCTTCCATCATAGTTCGGAATTCTTCCTTCGCTATCTTAAGTTGGTGAGGTGTTAATCTTCTTGGTTTAGAAAATACTGGTGGACCTGTAGTTAATATATGGTGAGTTGTTTTGTGCTTAGTATCTCCTGTGAATGGTGATGGACGAGTTATCTCTGAATATTGTGACAGTAATTCAGTATATTTACATTTTTGGACTACGGTGGTTACTTTTATGTCATCAGTTGATTTGAAAAAACGGGTGATAACGGATAGTTGAGTATTCCCGTCAATTAGTCTATGTTTATTTAAATCAACAAGGAGATTGAATTTACGGAGAAAATCAGCCCCGATAATTGGTCTTTCAACTGTGGTTAGTATAAAAGGCCAGTTGAACGAACGACGTAAACCTAGGTCTAACTTCAACCATTTTTCACCGAAGGTATTCATGGTGGACCCATTAGCTGCATACAGTTTAAAATCTGTTGGAGGACTTCTTTTGTGGCACTGATGAACTGGGAAAACGGATACATCAGCTCCAGTATCGATTAGGAAACTTATGTTTGTATTTTTATCGCGTACAAAAAGGCGGCTGCCTAATAATCTACCATGGCCACTCGCCGCTACGTGGTCCTGGTTTATTCGTTTCCCGAGTCGTTGGTAATATTTTGCCGTTTCGTGGTTTTGAATCCACATGGCTTAGTGCACCTACGTGCTGCGTCACCAAAACGTCTGTGATAGTAACAAATGTCATTAGTGTGTCCTGATTTGGATCGTGAAAGCCTTTGGAATCGGGAACAAGAGTTAGAACGTCGAGACGGACCAGGTTTATTTAGAGCTTCGATTACTTTAGTGAGTTGAGCTATGCATTGATTCAGATCAGTGGAATTATTAGTATTTGTTTCCGGATTATTGATCTGATTGATAGTTGGCGTGGTACTAACTAGTTTGTCGGCCAACTCAGCTAGTTTATCTAAGTTACCTTCAGCTACGGTGAGAATAGCTTGGAAATTGGTAGGTAGCCGTTGCATCCAAAGAGATTTGAGAACGCTCTCTGTGACTTTGTTTGCTGCTAAGCTACGCATGTTACGTAGTAGAGATGATGGTTTTTGATCCCCTAGCTCCACTTCGTTTAGCAGTTTTTTTAATTGTCTCTCTTCACTTTCGGAAAATACCGCTAATAATCTATTTTTTAAAGCTAGATATTTATCGACTAAAGGAGGATTATCTAAAATGTCACTCACTTGTACCAAGACTTCGGCATCTACTGCTCCGACAACTGAATAATACTTGGTGGCGTCTTGAGTTATTCCCGCTATGGTGAATTGGGCTTCTAACTGGTGAAACCATATTGAGGGATTGTCCTTCCAGAAAGGTGGTAATTTGACCGATACTCGATGGATTTCGTTATTACCCGTTGCAGCTGGTTGGTTGGGATTAACGTCCGGATTCATATTTAGTAGTCAGATCACCGCTGTTTGCTAACTCAATCTAACGTCGGGGTCGCCACTGAGAGAGATCGTTTATACGAGTTAATAACACATTAGATAATGTTTTCTTTATTTGACAAAGAGTGACAGAAACGTCAAAATAATATTTACAAAAATAAACTAAAATATAATAATTCAGAAAATAAACTAAATTAATTATTTGTGCGGATGGCACAGAATTTATCAAACACTATACCGGCCCGACTGTCGGCTAGGCCCGGATTTTGCCGATGCAATTAAGTTTATTAAACATTATACCGGCCCGACTGTCGGCTGGGCCCGGATTTTGCCGATGGAATTGAATTTATTAAACACTATACCGGCCCGACTGTCGGCTAGGCCCGGATTTTGCCGATGCAATTAAGTTTATTAAACATTATACCGGCCCGACTGTCGGCTGGGCCCGGATTTTGCCGATGGAATTGAATTAATTAAACACTATACCGGCCCGACTGTCGGCTAGGCCCGGATTTTGCCGATGCAATTAAGTTTATTAAACATTATACCGGCCCGACTGTCGGCTAGGCCCGGATTTTGCCGATGCAATTAAGTTTATTAAACATTATACCGGCCCGACTGTCGGCTGGGCCCGGATTTTGCCGATGGAATTGAATTTATTAAACACTATACCGGCCCGACTGTCGGCTAGGCCCGGATTTTGCCGATGCAATTAAGTTTATTAAACATTATACCGGCCCGACTGTCGGCTGGGCCCGGATTTTGCCGATGGAATTGAATTTATTAAACACTATACCGGCCCGACTATCGGCTGGGCCCGGATTTTGGCCGATGGAATTAGATTCATTGAATTAAATTAGGATGCATAAAAAAAATCGGCTCATTTGCCGACTAGGCCTTGATTTTTGCCAGTGGAACTACAAACATTAAACTTGATCGACTAGATTTCGGCTGGGCCCGATTTTCGCCAATTGAATTCAATGATTTTTTTGTGGTTTTAGTCCAGTTCAATAGCATAGGTTGAATTATAGGACAGCATCAATTCATTATGAATCCTAATGCGATGAATTGAATTTGGATTCGTAAAAATAGTCTGCTCCGATTGACAGCTAGGCCCGGATGTTTTGCTATAGAATTAAGTGCAGTGAATTGATTAGGATGAGTACAATGAATCGGCCTGATTGCTAGTAGGCCCGATTTTGTCGATGGAAATTATGCGTCAAAATAAATTGGGATGCGTTCAATAATAGACCCGATTGCCGGCTCGGCCTAGGTGTTAAGCACATTAAATTAAATGAGGCCCGAGTAAACTCGAACTTTTTCCGACGGAATTAAATTAATTGAATTAAAATATGCACACTAGACTGGCTTAAACGGGAAAATGATGGTTGAGGATTTCAGTAGCAAATTTTTGTTTCGGACCAGGATTGTGTGTAGAACGCTACGTGGGTCCTCTTGTCTATGCGGCATTCCCCTCTTGCTGACTCAGGTCGGACTAGTGTTCGTCGACATGTAGTGGGAAAACAGAGGCAATATAGATAAATCGGTTTATCATTTTGTGAAAAAACTGATTCATATTACATAGTAATATAGTAAATTTAAATCTAAAAACTCAAAAAGCGTTCAGAAAACATTTGATGTTAAATGTCCCATGTAATTACCCAGCGAATTAATTTTAAGAAGAATTAATTTTCTTAGAGAAGAATTCTCTTCTAGATAAAAATTTGAAATTCGTATGTGCTCCAAATCCACGTTTGCTTTTGCAGTATGGATCACGTTTTGCTTCCGAGCTTACCAAAGGAAACGGAAGATATGTGACAGTTCTGAAGAACGAACAATTTTTATGTCTCCGATTTTAAAAATTAAAAGACAGAAATCTGTTCAACATCAGGGTACAGTTTGGGTCCCGTGTCCGCCTGTCCTTCAATTTTTGCGAACCAACATATCTTAAAAGCTATTAGTCCAATTTTATTAAAATGTTGATGGTAGGTCATAATTAACCAGGTTATAACATTGCTGATCCCGTATAAGTTTCAATCTTCTGCACCTATTTATTTCTCTTCCACATTCGCACAGACATACATTTATTTACACCTATGTCTTCAAAAGTACTCATCTGATTTTTATGAAATTTTAATGGTTTGTTTAAAGTAGCCCGCAGATAACCCAAGAATAATTTCAACCGTCTGCGCTCTTAAAATATTGCTATATTGATACTTTATTCATGTTAAATTTACTCAATTTTCCCTCCTTTTTTAAATTAGTCAAAATTGGTTTGATTTTTACATGATTTAAAGTATCAATTTACCAAAATTTAAACAGCGAAGACAGTTAAAATTAATCTGTGAGCTTCTATCAGATAAGTTTTATAATATCAGATGAATATTTTTGAAGATAAGGTGTAAATTAAATGTATGTGTGTGCACATGTGGAAGAGAAATGGTGGCAGGTGGAGAAATGTGGTGGAGGGAAATGGGACCAGAAGATTGGACCTTATATAGGACCAACAATGGACTTTTTATATGCTAATTAACTGCCATCCGAATTTCATTAAAATCGAAAGAGTAGTTTTTAAGAATTGTTCGCAATGATTGAGCGAGAGACAGACTAACAGCCAAAAACGGGATCAAAAATGTCTGATAACTCGGAACAGATTTCTGTCTTGGAATTATTGGAATCGGAGACATAATCGTTCTTTAGAACGATCACATCACATAGTGAGGTATTACCTCATAGGATTTTAATTTAATTAAATATGAGGTTAGAAATTGAAATTAGAGTGTTGAAAAGGGGGAGAAATTGCAATTATAATAAATTATGGGGTATGCTAAACCCGCATATAAGTTAAATTATGTTGGGCCCCCCCCCCCGAAAAAAATTTCTGTGTACGCTACTGTACTCGTATGTAATCACAAAAAGATAATTACTGTCTGTGAAGCCTAGGTCTTCAATGATGTATTAACGTATGGTAGATGACGTGGTGATAATATTGAAGAATAAGAAGATAGAGGAAAGTAAGTTGTAGACAGAAGGAACGAAAATTGGAAACAAGATATGGCACTTTCTAACTTAATTGGATACACGTGTGTTTGTACTGTAGTCTAAGGGCAAGGACACGTATACTATACCCTTGGGGGCAGCTATGAAATTCAAGCTACAGGTTGCACCACGTGCCTGCATGTCCAACAAATTCCCACTTCCTACGCCTTTCAGTACATCATACATTGTGTGGTATCTAGATCCAGTAACTTCAATTTACCAAGGTGCTAAGACGGTCCGCTAATTTAATTTTAGGAAGCATGAAAGTTGATTTAATTTAATACGCCATTATGGCCGTTGACATTAATTAATTTATTTATTTATCTAAGAATTCTAACAGGATATGGACAGTCTGAAATGTGCTGGTAGTGGTATGTATTAAGATAGGTTTGCATTAGTGTTATTGGAACGAAGTTCCTTATGGTACGTTCTGGAGCCCGGGAGTGAATCAGAAAAAAACGACCGTCACAAAATCACCGTCACGAAATCTACCGGTGACGATAACTGGAGTAACAGATGACCAAGTTAGTTAAAATTTGGTGCACATGTTCATTTTACCAATGCCCAGGATGAGTTCGTTGGATCCCCAAGCGTTCCCGCGCAACGCTCGCGTAAACGTAAGATTCAAATTTAAAATTGGAATTTTAGGACGGGAAAAAAATTCTAACTTCATCTATTTAAAGAGACAAACAACTTTTTAAATACATTTTTTTAGTTAATTAAAAACATTAAAGTTTTGTCCGTACATTGGTCAGAATTGAAAATTTTTTGGATACTTTTTTATTTTATCCATTCCAAAAACCGAATCCGGCCTTAACTTTTTTCGTGTTTGTGTGTGTGCCTGTCGCCCCAGACACACTTTATAGGCACAAAACTGGCTAATGAAATCGAAAAATTTTTTGTGCAACATGTTGCGCATTTTGTGGATTGGTTACATCTAAAAGAATTGAGTAGAACCAAAGTTATTAACAATGTTAAAAAAGTATATAAAACATAATCTAAAATAATTAGGTTGACCCACCGTAAAACAAACCGCACAGACTCGCTAATCAAAATGTTTGGGTACTTCTAGACCTATCTTCTAGACCTTCTATATTATATACGTTTTCAAGAGTTAAAATGAATTTGTTTCCTACGAAAGAATTATAAATTAATAATAAAAACAAATACATAATTCACTGGTGTTGGGTAAAAAGGGCTTAAGTCAGGAAATATGAAGTTTTCAGGGCGATTTACCAAACTTTTGAAAAATCATTATAAATCATGTCTAAGTATTTTTTACTTCCTGAATCACTATACTATCTTAACAGTGACTATTCATTTTAGTGAAATTCAATATTTAAATAAATATTATTAATTTATTTATTTTAGGCCTACTTAAGCCCATTAGACTTAAAGCTAGGGTACTTTAAGTCCTTATGATCATTATTTAAGCCCTTTTTACCCAACACCAGTGAATTGATATTTGCGGAAGATTTCTGGTTGGAATTATTCAATCTAGGATTTTAGTTAGTAGTGTGTGTTTGTGTGGTTGAAGAGTCAGACTCTGGTGAAATTGGTCTCAGTTGTCGAGGGAATTGACCTGAAGAGAATCTATCCTGCTAAAAGATAAAAGATTAATCAAATCTCTCGAGGCCTGTACACCTGACTCCGTGGTATTGTCAACACCAGAGAGAAATATCTAGGTGGCATTTAGTTCTATTTCCGTCTCCAGTAATCTATTATTTAACTCTGAGCTTAGCTACTATATATTTATAAACAGTGACTGCAAGAACTAAAGTGCTTTGAACTACTGTTGCATTTGTATGTAGCCTAAAGCTTCAGTTGATAAGGTCAGAAGGTCTAACGCCATAGCTTCTCTTGTTCAATATAATTATGGACCTTGTCTCCCCGGTATATTTATACCCTGCAGTATTGTGGGCCTCCAAGGTATTCGCCTTCATTAGAGACTACACAAACAAAGGAGACTATAACATTTACTCCACTGTAAGGGCGGTGCTACGCAAAGGACAGGCGGCCGTCTGTGGTTGCCAAAGTGAAGGGGTCGGCCGACGTCGCTTTAAGTATGGAATCCAAGTTAGTAACCACCTCTAAACATCCCTAGACAACACCTAATGCCGCATCTACACATTCGCACAAGTGGCGAGGCGAATGTATAAACAACTCACTCGTCATTCGCCCCGTCAATCACCTCGCCAGTCGTGGCGCTCGTGTCTGGAGCGGTTTCCTGGCACGAGGCAAAGGATTGCAACGCGAGGCGAGCTCAGTGTTTACACACTCGCTGTTCAATTCACAACGAGCCCCTCTCTTTATCACGTGTGTTTTATTTATTTTACTTTTTTACTTTTCCTCACCTTCTCCGAAGGTATATAGGAAAAGTATTGTTTTCACCCAAATCGGGGTTTCATCGGAATTATCCGTTTTGGGTGTTTTTAAGACCTCCTGAGTGGTTTTCAGCATGACTTATGCGTGTATGTATGTATAGATAAGGCAGAAAAATCAGTCCTTACCTGTAGTGGTGCCGCCCGGAAAATCAATTTTTTCCGCCATCTTGAACTCAGTTTGCTGAGTCAGCAAATATTTTTGCCACCATTATTGCCCACCAAATTTCATTTTAATATTAGCCGCCATTATGAAGTTATCAATTTTTTTAATTTTGAAACTTTGACAGTTAATAATACTAAAAGTATAAATACGTTTTTGACATATAGCATATCGCTGGAACAGGATTTAGAGCTTATTTTGGAGGCAAGCTTATTTCATGTCGGAGATCGACATGAGCGAGAGACTGATGTGGACAGGTAAGGAGGTCAGTGTCCTTTTCAGATACGAAGACTGCCTTCTATCATTAATGTTTGTATCACCGGCTCTACGTATAATCCGTAGGATTTCCAAGTTCTCCAATGAATCTAGCTTACGCCCTTTCTCCGGGAAGTGGAGGAACCTGTTCTTGTGCTGAGCGTGTACGTTAGGGTGGGTCGAATTTAACTTTTTTTAAAAATTCTGAACTACGATGGGCTAAAAAGTTGACCGTTGGTATGAAAATACCAGGCAAAAAAATTGGGCTCATTTGAACAACCCCTAGGTGGAGCACACCAGCCCTGAAATTTTGATATTTGGGGTAATCCTTAAAAATAGTGATTTTTGTGAGTTTCTTACGTTTTAAGTGTTTTAATGGTACACTGTTGACTTAAAATTCATTTTAACAGGTTGTGCGCATATATTACAATAAAAAAAATCACAAAAATAAATGATGGGGGGGGGGGAGATTTCTATTTTCTTATATTTACATCAAAATTTTAAGCTATTTTTAGTCTTAGATGACAGAATATAAGATTTAATATACAAATATTTGTAGCTCTCAGCTATTTCAAGCAAATGCAAAAAATTAAGGGGGGGGGGGAGTTTTCTAATTCTGTATCAGTTTGCTGCAGATTATGAAATTAAGTTAGTTACATGAAACAAGTCAGGTTGTAAATATCTGGTTTTAAATATGGTACCTTATACTTCCTTCCATGCTAATAATTTATATTACTGTTTTTAAAGTGTTAAAAAAAAGAGAAATCACTGAAACATGTTTCATCTGAGATGAGGTTACCGATCACTACTGTAGCCGAAATAGCTCAGCGAACGCACATTTCTAATAGAGCAGGAGCAATGATTGCTTCGACCTCACTTTTTGATTCAGGATTAATACCAAGTACTAGTCAAACCAACGTAATAGATAAATCTTCGCAGAGCAAAGAATTGAGTCTTCAAAAAATGGAAGAAGAAACTATAATATTAGAACTTCTAATATTATGGTTTCTTCTTCCATTTTCTAATTTAGAAGGGCTTTATTTTGATGGCAGAAAGGATGCCACTATTAAACTTATACAGAAGAGAGCCATACATCATAAAACTCTAGTAAGGGAAGAGCATTTTATTCTTGTACAAGAGCCTTCCTCAAAATACATAGGATTTGTTAGCCCTTCATCAGGCACGGCGGAAAGTGTTTCATCAGCAATCGTTATACGTTTCTGCGAATAAATAAAGCGGATACATCGAAATTATGTGTCATAGGGAATGATGGTACCAATGGGAACACTGGAGTAAGAAGAGGAATAATTATACAGTAAGAGTGTAAATTTGAAACACCTCTTCTATGGTCTATATGCCTGCTCCGTGGCAATGAACTCCCTTTAAGACATCTATTTCAGCACATAGATGGTAAAACAAAAGGACCTAGATTTTTTGAAGGAGCAATAGGAAAGGCTGTAGAAACATGTGAAAGTTTACCAATTGTAGAATTTGTAGCCATCCCTACTACAATTACGTCGAATTTATATATCAGTGATTTAAGCACGGTCCAAAAATATTTGTTAGAAATATGTCTGGATGTATTTGATGGTTTCTGTTCCCCAGAATTAGCCAACAGAAATCCTGGAAAAATGGCACACAAAAGATGGCTAACAACTGCTAATAGTGTCCTTCGTTTTAATGTCACTTGTGATGAACCATCTAAAGAACTTATAACAATAGTAACATTTATTCAACGAGTTTATTCTCCTTCCTGGTTTAATATTCAAGAAAACTATTATGTGAAAGATGGAGCAAAACATTGGCAAACCTTTCGGCTTTTTTAATCAATGCACTAGATTTTTTTTGTCAATGGAGCCTAATATCGTTCTCCTAACTGTTCTTTGATCTATAAAAAAACTCCTGTTCGTTTAAGGGCAATTTCTTATATTTTGCACCACAAGAGCTAATAAATCCCTTATCTTTTTTATCTGCCCACGGTTAGTTTCCGTTAAACTTGTCTTAAAATCAAAATTATAAAACACTTTAAAAACAGTAATATAAATTATAAGCACGGAAGGAAGTATAAGGTACTATATTTAAAACCAGATATTTACAACCTGACTTTCATGTAACTAAATTAATTTCATAATCTGCAGCAAACTGATACAGCATTAGAAAACTCCCCCCCCCCCTTAATTTTTTGCAGTTGCTTGAAATAACTGAGAGCTACAAATATTTTGTATATTAAATCTTATATTCCGTCATCTAAGACTAAAAATAGCATAAAATTTTGATGTAAGTATAAGAAAATAGAAAACACCCCCCTCCTTAATTTTGAATTTATCAAACACTATACCGGCCCGACTGTCGGCTAGGCCCGGATTTTGCCGATGCAATTAAGTTTATTAAACATTATACCGGCCCGACTGTCGGCTGGGCCCGGATTTTGCCGATGGAATTGAATTTATTAAACACTATACCGGCCCGACTGTCGGCTAGGCCCGGATTTTGCCGATGCAATTAAGTTTATTAAACATTATACCGGCCCGACTGTCGGCTGGGCCCGGATTTTGCCGATGGAATTGAATTTATTAAACACTATACCGGCCCGACTGTCGGCTAGGCCCGGATTTTGCCGATGCAATTAAGTTTATTAAACATTATACCGGCCCGACTGTCGGCTAGGCCCGGATTTTGCCGATGCAATTAAGTTTATTAAACATTATACCGGCCCGACTGTCGGCTGGGCCCGGATTTTGCTGATGGAATTGAATTTATTAAACACTATACCGGCCCGACTGTCGGCTAGGCCCGGATTTTGCCGATGCAATTAAGTTTATTAAACATTATACCGGCCCGACTGTCGGCTGGGCCCGGATTTTGCCGATGGAATTGAATTTATTAAACACTATACCGGCCCGACTATCGGCTGGGCCCGGATTTTGGCCGATGGAATTAGATTCATTGAATTAAATTAGGATGCATAAAAAAAATCGGCTCATTTGCCGACTAGGCCTTGATTTTTGCCAGTGGAACTACAAACATTAAACTTGATCGACTAGATTTCGGCTGGGCCCGATTTTCGCCAATTGAATTCAATGATTTTTTTGTGGTTTTAGTCCAGTTCAATAGCATAGGTTGAATTATAGGACAGCATCAATTCATTATGAATCCTAATGCGATGAATTGAATTTGGATTCGTAAAAATAGTCTGCTCCGATTGACAGCTAGGCCCGGATGTTTTGCTATAGAATTAAGTGCAGTGAATTGATTAGGATGAGTACAATGAATCGGCCTGATTGCTAGTAGGCCCGATTTTGTCGATGGAAATTATGCGTCAAAATAAATTGGGATGCGTTCAATAATAGACCCGATTGCCGGCTCGGCCTAGGTGTTAAGCACATTAAATTAAATGAGGCCCGAGTAAACTCGAACTTTTTCCGACGGAATTAAATTAATTGAATTAAAATATGCACACTAGACTGGCTTAAACGGGAAAATGATGGTTGAGGATTTCAGTAGCAAATTTTTGTTTCGGACCAGGATTGTGTGTAGAACGCTACGTGGGTCCTCTTGTCTATGCGGCATTTCCCTCTTGCTGACTCAGGTCGGACTAGTGTTCGTCGACATGTAGTGGGAAAACAGAGGCAATATAGATAAATCGGTTTATCATTTTGTGAAAAAACTGATTCATATTACATAGTAATATAGTAAATTTAAATCTAAAAACTCAAAAAGCGTTCAGAAAACATTTGATGTTAAATGTCCCATGTAATTACCCAGCGAATGAGCGAATGATTCTTTTGTTTTGCAATAGGTATTTAATTTTCTTAGAGAAGAATTCTCTTCTAGATAAAAATTTGAAATTCGTATGTGCTCCAAATCCACGTTTGCTTTTGCAGTATGGATCACGTTTTGCTTCCGAGCTTACCAAAGGAAACGGAAGATATGTGACAGTTCTGAAGAACGAACAATTTTTATGTCTCCGATTTCAAAAATTCCAAGACAGAAATCTGTTCAACATCAGGGTACAGTTTGGGTCCCGTGTCCGCCTGTCCTTCAATTTTTGAGAACCAACATATCTTAAAAGCTATTCGTCCAATTTTATTGAAATTTTGATGGTAGGTCATAATTAGCCAGGTTATAACATTGCTGATCCAAATATAAGTTTCAATCTTCTGCACCTATTTATTTCTTCCACAATCGCACAGACATACATTTATATACACCTATATCTTCAAAAGTACTCATCTGATTTTTATGAAATTTTAATTGTTTGTTTAAAGTAGCCCGCAGATAACCCAAGAATAATTTCAACCGTCTGCGCTCTTAAAATATTGCTATATTGATACTTTATTCATGTTAAATTTACTCAATTTTCCCTCCTTTTTTAAATTAGTCAAAATTGGTTTGATGTTTACATGATTTAAAGTATCAATTTACCAAAATTTAAACAGCGCAGACAGTTAAAATTAATCTGCGAGCTTCTATCAGATAAGTTTTATAAAATCAGATGAATTTTTTGTGTGTGCGCATGTGGAAGAGAAATGGTGGCAGGTGGAGAAATGTGGTGGAGGGAAATGGGACCAGAAGATTGGATCTTATATAGGACCAACAATGGACTTTTTATAAGCTAATTAACTGCCATCCGAATTTCATTAAAATCGAAAGAGTAGTTTTTAAGAATTGTTCGCAATGATAGAGCGAGAGACAGACTAACAGCCAGAAACGGGATCAAAAATGTCTGATAACTGGAACAGATTTCTGTCTTGGAATTATTGGAATCGGAGACATAATCTTTCTTTAGAACGATCACATCACATAGTGGGGTGTTACCTCATAGGATTTTAATTTAATTAAATATGAGAAATTACAATTATAATAAATTATGGGGTATGCTAAACCCGCATATAAATTAAATTAGTTTGGGCCCCCCCCGAAAAAATGTTCTGTGTACGCTACTGCATAGAGAATAGATTGTAACCTTTCGGCACAAAAATATGGTAATAAAAACGCGGTTTTTAGCTTTTTTCATACCGTCCCGTGTTTTTGTTTACCTTATAGGTTAACTTTTTTCTGCATCTGTACTTCTTTAGATGTACCCGTACAAGGCCAAAACCTAATCAATTCCCTTGATATTGGGCTCATTTTTCTTCTCTCCCCGTCCTCTACACGTGGACATATCGTTGGCTCGATTTTGATTCGGCGTTGGCGAGATCCCAGGTACAAAGTTTTGTGCTTTTATAAGTTAAAGATTCTGCCACAAGTCAAATCCTTATAGATTATTTCACTTCCCAGGGCATTTCTTTCCATTTTGCCTGTCCGCGGGCCCCCCACATGTCAGGTCTCGCTGAAAGTAACATTAAAAATGTTAAGTATCACCTGACCCGTGTAGTAGGAAACCAGGTTCTTACTCTGGAAGAATTTTTTACTATTACCGCTCGAGTAGAGGCTATTTTAAACTCTCGCCCTCTATGTGTTGACTCCCACTCTCCTAACGACCTTAAAGCTCTCACTCCCTCTCATTTTTTGACTGGAGGTCCTTTAGTCTCCGTTGCCGACGACGATTTTGAGGACACTCCTATTGCTCGTCTATCTCGCTGGGGACTAGTTTCTCAAATTAACCGCTCTCTTTGGCACCGTTGGGAGCAAGAATATCTCCATAGAGATGATTAGTGTGACGTCACAAAAGCTTTCGAAAATTTAACTCAGTTTGTTAGGTTCCTTTTTCTTATCACCTCTTATCAAACCCATGTAAAATGAATGGGAGAATTTTCTCAACTTTTTAAATAATTAATTATTAAATTATTATTGATTTATAAGAGTTTTCACTCTTTGAACATTGTTGTACCAAGTCTTTTTTAACGAGTGTAACAAAGAAAACATTACAAACTTTTGTTTCAGTTATTTAAAATGAGTATTTGTGTGAAGGGTCATAACATCGAAAAAGCTATTTGAGTTAATAATCTTTATACTTGATTTTTTGTATTTCCTGTTGCCATAAAAATTCACAGGGTGTGTTCGTGTTCATATTGTGTGTCCGAAAATAAATTTTTCTCAAGTTTTGAAACTCAATGAAGTATACTCAGGGTACAGGACTTGTAGAAAGATAGTGATACTTAATCTGCTAGGTAATAAAAGATTATTTGCTAATAATAGTTTGTTCCTGGTTACTTACAATGTGCATTATATTTAACCGATGTTGGAACATAATTATATACTATACAATAGATTAATAGATCACTGACCATCATAGGAAAAAGACGTTGATGACGAGACAAAGAGCAGACTGTTATTACTATTATTATTTGTGTATTTTTTGTTAACTATATTAACGAGTATAATAATATAAGATATGAGTGTCTCGCATGTATACTTGTTTAAAATTTTGATTAAAAAACTAATTTAATACATTATTTTAATATTACTTAAGTACTCTGACATACTTTTACGAAGAATAGCTTTGTCCTCCGAAAAAAATGAAGTATAGATGAAATTTTCATAACGCTCGAGAAGGTGGAAGACATAATATACAAACTAAAATAGAAAAACGATTTAAAAAATAAACAATAAATAAGAACGGACCCGGACGGTATCACCACAATAAAACACACTCACAATAATACTTTTTTAAACCACTAGAACAGCAATTTTTAATGTTTTCTTATCTTATATTGTTAAAATAGACTTAGTATAATAACGTTCAAAGGTTGAAAAGTCTTATAAATTAATAATAATTTAATAATTAATTATTTAAAAAGTTGAGAAAATTCTCCCATTCATTTTACATGGGATTGATAACAGGTGATAAGGTAAAGGAAGCTAAACAAACCGAATCGAATACATATCGAAAGCTTACGCCATCTTGTGACGTCATTACTAATCATCTCTATACGCTACAGAACCGAGGCAAATGGTTCCAACCGGCCGCAAATATCTCTGTAGATCAGATAGTTTGGCTAAAAGAAGATGGATCTCCACCCCTGTCTTATCCTCTAGGGCGAATCATACAGGTTCATCCTGGTAAGGATGGAGTTAATCGAACGGCCACCATACGCACCAAATCCGGTGTGTATCCGCCGCCCGGTCCGCAAAATCGCCCCTCTAACCATCTCTTAACTTTGTTTTCCTTCGCATAGAAGTTTTTTCGCTTTTTATGTTTATTTTATTTTATTTTTTTTTTAAGTTTCCTCCTTTATTTCCTGTAGAGGCTGTTTTTTCTTTCGCTTTGCTAATCCTTTTATTTTGGATTTTTTGTTATATTTTCTTTTTTTGCTCGCCGCTAGTTTTCCTTTTATTTCGTCTTTCGTTTAAGGTTTTCATTTTATTTCTTCTTACTTAGGAAGTTTTCATTTTTTTTTAAATTCTGTTAAAGTCCTGCGGCACTTAAAGGAGGCGGCTATGGTGGATTCTTATTTTAATATTTACTATTTATATTATGCTATCTACTCATATTATCTTATTTTTTTATTTATTATGGAACCCAGCAGATATTGGGATAGTTATTTGACTCCAACTGGAGGCTGCCCTGCTATCTAGCGGTAGGTTAGCCTAACCTTTACCTCGCAAAAGGTCCGCAGCGCTAGTGTCGTCTTCGATGCGGCACCGTCTCGTAAGTGCGTAGTGTTGATTGGTCTTGATACAATAAAGTGCGTAGTGTTGATAGCTTGAATACGCCGCCTTCTTATGTCTTCGCCATCTCGCCGCCATCGCTTAGTATAAAAGTTCTTTTTAATTAAATTTATAATTTATTTTAGTTATCATTTCACCACATATTTAAGTCCGTTAGACAGTAGACCACTTCCAGAATCGGCCCCGCCACATCAAACAAGGAAACCCAGGTGAGCCCAACTATTTTATATCTCCTAGGTTTCATGCTATTTTTACTAATTATATCATTTATCTTTTGTAACTATTTTACCGCTATTTCCTATATACAGTCCTACCAAAAACCGCCTACCAGCCACTCGGTTGGGTTTCAGATAGCATATAATTTGCTAAAAACCCACCAAATGAATTTATAAAAAAATGATATTTATCTCCAATAGGGAGAAAAATGTATGATTTTGGATTAGTTTAGAGGGACTAAAGTAAGTCTTTTCTTCCCTGAACTCAAAAAGTAGGGAGAAAAAGGATTGCCAACGTAATTATTTTATAAATAGTAGAGAATGGATGTATTGAAGTTGTAGAAATCAGGTTGGCGACACTGCTTTTTCGACCTTGTTTGTCATTGTTTAAGTCTAATACCCTCAGCTTCGCCTCGGGATTTAGGAACCTAGTTCCTTTGGCTTCGCCTCAAGAACCAACTTACTCGCTCAGGGAATAATGGCTTACTTTACTCCCAACGTACATAAATAACTATTTGGATTTAAATTCAGAATTGCATAGTACATGAGAATTTTCTGCGCGAGTGGGTCGAGACTTTATTATTCATGATAGACACTTCGATGTAAGCTGTGGTTCTGCTCGTTCACTTACATGTCCTATTCTTGCTGGTTTACCGCAAGCAAGTATTCTTGGTCCTTTACTATTCTCCTTTTATACATCCGATACCCCTCAACTTCCGACTACCCAATTAGCTAACTTCGCCGACGATAAGTGTATATTCTCCATATCCTCTGATCTAATTTTTTAGGAAAGCGGTATTTTTTATTTTTTCTTAGAAGGAGATAAAAAATGGTTTGGTTGTGACAGGGATTCCGTTTTCTAGTTAATCACACTATCTGGTGGGGGGGGGGGGGGCTTACATTGTAACTGATATTATATAAATAATTTTAAGACAGATGAACGTTTCAGCTGTCTTCATCTCCAGGCATTCATCGTATTATTTATTTTAACAGATGTCCCAGACAGTTAGTTGTGCGTTAACAAGTTTATCTACGTCTTATAAGTATTTTTTTTTTTTTTTTTTTACTTTGAGTAAAATAAATACAACGATGAAGTCTATTTAGAAAATTATTGATACTTAGAAAATGATGGATAGTTATGAGATTATGAAGGATACTTAGAAAATTAAGAATAGTTAGAAAATTATGGATAGTTCTGCAGGAAAACTGAGATAAGTATTTAATAGTGCAGTTTTCAATGGTAACGTTTGTGACATAAAAATTAATACAAATAAACGTTAAAAAATCAGGCTGCATAGATCTCGCGTATAAAGACTAGTTTACATTGGTCGAGTAAATGGTCGAGTGCACTAGCTTACTTTTTAGCACAAGGGACGGTCAAGTAAAATGGTGGGCTGTTTTTTGGTAGAGTGAAGCCTAGTCTACATTGGTCGAGTAAACGGTCGAGTAGCTATAGGTCGAGTAGCATTCTACCAAGCTGCTAGCCTAATAGGAACGACACGGATAGTAAACTGTCGAGGATAGTGGATAAAATTTGGTCGAGTAAACAAGCAAGTGTGGTGGTAGAGTAGCTCGCCCGCCGAAGGGCGAGTAGACCCCCTACCCTACGTCCGTCCTAACATTGAATACCTCTTCTATATATTAATTGCGGGATTATTCGGAACTAAAAACGTAATAACCTCACTTTACTAAGGCTACTATCTCAAGCACGTGTGAACGACTTTAGAGTTAAGCCTAGTTTACATTGGTCGAGTAAATGGTCGAGTGCACTAGCTTGCTTTTTAGCACAAGGGGCGGTCGAGTAAAATGGTGTGCTGTTTTTTGGTAGAGTGACTAGTAGAGTGCTACTCGACCTAGCTACTTAACCGTTTACTCGACCAATGTAGACTAGGCTTAATTGCCCGAAAACATAATTAAGATAGTAAAGGGACTAAGGTGTATCAAAAATGTCGAAATTGTTTAACTTTTATTTTTTTTATTTTTCGGCATTTAGAAATAGCGAAATGCCCAATTTATTTGAAATCGACCCAATAATAAAAAGTCCAGTCATGCACCATGACTTAATGAGCGAATTTTCAAAGAAATCTGCATATTATTGGCTTATGATAATATAGGAAAATTTTGGTTTAGAATTTGCATGGGTGAAAAAAAAAATTGGTACACAGGGGTACGGGGTACAAAAGTCAAAAAAGTATTTACTCTTCAAGATGCATGTCGTTGGAAAGCTCTTTAAGAGTACAGTAATTGTTGTTATGTACACTTTTATTATATTTTCATATAAAAGGGGGTAAAATGGAAAAAACACGTTTTTATGCTATTTTTGACCCTAAATTGTAAAAATTTGACCCCTAAATGAACTTCAAAAATTCTGGCCAACGAACTCATCCTTTCTTTTGATATTATTGACATTTTAAAATTTGTTTGAAATTTTTAAGTGCATCCTAAGGGGAGATATCATCTGGAGTGACACATATATATACATACATGTATACATACATATATACATACATACATAAAAAAAAGTGTTACATTTTAGGAATCGATTCAGAATGGTCTAAAACGGATTTCCATGGAAAAATTTTTAAAAAATGTTGAAGCCATTGCAATAGCGTAATTTTCTTTGAAAATTCGCTAAAACAAAAGGAAAAACTACTCTTGGTCTTATCTCTCAAAACAATAACAAAAGGATTAACAGAAATAATTAGAAAAGACGGCTTCTAATTCTTATCTTGTGATAAACAATATCTTTAAATTCTTTTATATTAAAAATAAAAACAAATCATAATGAGTAACTTTTATAAGAATAAAAAAAAATCGGTCCGAGGCAACTCAGACAAACTTTCTCATATACGAGTTTATAATTACTTAGCCCAGTGTTTCCATTTATTAAATGTACATTTAAATATTATTGAACTTTTCATCAAAATTTATTATAAAAATAACTTCTCCTGGGTGGGGAATCGAACCCGGGTTCTCTCCGTCCGCGTTTTAAGCTAATTTCTCAGGAACTAGATTTTTCCCGGGGAAACGGCTTATATCGTTGGATTCGTATTCAAATGGACTACATTTTAGAATTTTTTAATCAAAATCGTCGGAACCTTTTTCGAGAAATAATTTTTTTTCATGTTTTTTCAGAGTTTTTGGGGGGTAGCGCCCCCAAATTTAGAGCTAAAATTCATTTCTTGATTTCGCCTTGGGGTATGATTTTTCTGGACATGTATGCCAAATTTCGTCAAAATCGGCCCAGTAGTTTAGGCTCCAGGCGTCTGCACAGACGACAGACGACGGACAGACATTTTTTAAAAACCACTTTTTTGGACTCAGGGGACCTCAAAACGTGTAAATCCATCACAATCACAAAATCGAATTTTCGCGCCATCACAATACTTTCTCTTTACATGAGAAAGTAAAAATGCAAAATTAAAAACATAAAAGTTTGACTCCTAAACACAGGGTGAAATCAAGAAATGAATTTCAGCTCAAAATTTAGGCCCACTATCCACTCAAAAACTATAAAAAACGTTTTCTATGATTTTGAATAAAAATGTTTAAAAAGTGGTCTGCATAAATAGAAGTCCTACCATATAAGTTGTTTTACCGGGGTAAATCCAGTTTCCGAGACATTGATGAAAATATATTTGATTTTGTTGAAAATCGAAAACAATACCCTGTTTAACATTTTATAAAACTTTTCTTTGAATTAAATTTATAAAATGAAATATTATTATATTAGATTTCATACAGTATCAATGTCTAAAAGATAAATTTTTTGTTCAATTTATTTGAATCCCTCCCCCCTTCAAAACACATTATATTAGATTAATTTTGTGTCGCTTTCTATGTGTTTATTTATAAAATAGTTTACCTTTATGAAACTGTACTTCCCACATATTATTATGTTCTATATAATAATTAGTTTTCTTCCCACGGTCAGATTGAAAAACTAATTATTACAGAAGGAAAATTGGATTGGGAATTATTAAAGTCGGAAAATGTATCAGTTTAAATGTCGAGAAAATTAAAGTATACAAATACCGCGTTTATTTTCTAAAAAACTAATATCAGTATCAGGTATACATTTTCGAACCAAACATAATTAGAAAGGTTGACCCCCCCCCCCTCCTTACCCTTGGTGGTAAAAGGGTTCATGTGACATGTTGAATCTTTTATAATGTAATTATAAATTTATATTAATAAAAAACATTCGTTATAGAGGATCCGTGTCAAATACTTAAGGATGTCACACTAACCTGTAATCTATCTCACTTAATTCGAAACCAAGAAAGGTGACAGTCTCACCTCGAGTATGACTTGTCTTACCTCAAGTATGACACTTCTCACCTCGAGTGTGACATGCCTCACATTTATTGTGACATGTCTCACCTCTAGTACGGCATGTCTTACCTCGAGTGTGACAAGTATCCCCTTGTGACATGTCTCACCTCTAGTACAGCAAGTCTCACCTCGAGTGTGACATGTCTTACCTTTTGTGTGACCTCTAGTACGGCATGTCTCACCTCGATTACGGCATGTCTCACCTCGAGTGTGACATGTCTCACCTTTTGTGTGAACTCTAGTACGGCATGTCTCACCTCGATTACGGCATGTCTCAACTCGAGTGTGACATGTCTCACCTTTAGTGTGACATGTCTCACCTTTAGTACCGCATGTTTCACCTCGATTGTGACAAGTATCACCTTGTGACATGTGTCACCTCGAGTACGGCATGTCTCACCTCGATTACGGCATGTCTCAACTCAATTGTGACATGTCTCACCTTTAGTGTGACATGTCTCACCTCTAGTACGGCATGTCTCACCTCTAGTACGACATGTCTCACCTCGAGTGTGACATGTCTCAGTCTCACCTCTAGTACTGCATATCTCACCTCGAGTGTGACATGTCTCACCTCGAGTGTGACATGTCTCACCTCTAGTACGGCATGTCTCACCTCGAGTGTGACATGTCTCACCTCTAGTATGACAATCTCACCTTTAGTACGGCATGTCTCACCTCGAGTATGACAATCTCACCTCTAGTACGGCATGTCTCACCTCGAGTGTGACATGTCTCACCTCTAGTACGGCATGTCTCACCTCGAGTGTGACATGTCTCACCTCTAGTACGGCATGTCTCACCTCGAGTATGACAATCTCACCTTTAGTACGGCATGTCTCACCTCGAGTATGACAATCTCACCTCTAGTACGGCATGTCTCACCTCGAGTGTGACATGTCTCACCTCGAGTGTGACATGTCTCACCTCTAGTACTGCATGTCTCACCTCGAGTGTGACATGTCTCACCTCTAGTACTGCATGTCTCACCTCGAGTGTGACATGTCTCACCTCTAGTACTGCATGTCTCACCTCGAGTGTGACATGGATGGAGGTGATACATCAATTGGATGATGACATCAAGTAGAAGTGTGAAGTGGTCGATGCCTTTGTCCTGTAATAGCTTCTGCTGTTCAGAGCGTTAAAGATAAAAAATAGCAAATAAATTCTAAATAATGAATTTACTATTAAAATATTTCCATACAATCCTCGACTGTGTTTTTCTCCAATGTGTGATAGTGACTCATCACGAAAAAGATGTTGTTCAATAACTAAATAACGTCTGACTGATGAATCTACTGATTAATTGATTCATCATGTTCTGAAGTGCTTTTTTCTGTATGACATGCTTCACCCAGACTATCTTTGGAACGATGTTCCTTATGGCACGTTACAGCGTCTGAAGCCCGGGAGTGAATCCGAAAAAAACGATCATCACAAAACCAACCGATAACGATAACTTGAGTAAATGATTACAGATTTAGTTGAAATCACGATGTACCTTGTCAACGTTCTGATTGACTTCCCCAGGGTCCAGGGTTGCCAACCCAAGCTCATCTATTCTCGTAGGCTTTTTTTTTTTTTTTTTTTAAAAATGATCGTATATTCTCGTAACACTCAAATGAAATGTTCGTATAATTGCCCACAACTTCTCATTCTGTTTCTATTCAAAGATAAATATGGTTGTTTCCACGAGGAGAAAATTGATGCTGATCACCGGGAATCGCCTGAATCCAGTGAACATAAGCTACATTTTTTCCGGTCCACTGGGAACTAGGCTTTTGTTTTTACAATTTCGTTTTAGGTAGCTCACCACAAGACAATACATTTTTTCACAGAAAATTAGGATTGAGGATTAGCCGTAACATTGGGGTAACTAAACTTGCCCGAATTATTAAGAGGATGTAGTAAATAAATCATTTAACATGTAAGTTGCTTCTAGGGTACCCTTAATAATCTTAATTTAAAGTAGTGGATCCATTTGGGTAGAAAAAAAAGACCAAATCTTTACATTTGCGGCAACGTTTCGGCCTAGCCGGCCATTTTCAAGCCTAAAACAAAATATATTTGTTGATAACTACAATATTGAACACGAATAAACCATACAGTAAGGACTAGAATGAATAATAAATACCTTCCAGTTTAACTGGAGTCAGTGAAGTCACAGGTACATAATGAGAGTAAAATTTTAAAAACTAAGTAGGAACTATACAAGGCAGTTCCGCCGTCTAAATATCACTATTTCCACTGACTCGTAAATCATTTCTGGCTTATTACGTTCCATTTTTTTTTTTTTTTTTTTTTTAAATGAAAAATCGATATAATTTTTCGGCGATTATCGTATTTTTGTCTGGCAATGAATAAATTACCACGCTCGTATCCGACTATAAGAATTAACGTTTACTGTAATTACCGTACAGTCGGCATCTCTGCCCCAGTCCAAGGCAGAAGGCGACAATCTTTCCGCGGCAGACAGTCTGATTTCTGATTGAACTAGTCCACGATGGACGGCGGACAATCTATCCGCTTCCTGTTTGACCAGGCTTATAGAGAAAATTATTCTCTTGACTACGCCACGGGGTTAGATTTCCAAATTTCTTGGAAATCAAAATCGAATCTAGTAGTTTAGGCTCAGGGCGTTTGCACAGATAAACGGACAGACTTTTTTTTTTTTTTTTTTTTTTTTTTTTAAATGTTACCTCGAAGGACCTTTAAAGTGTGTTAATCCATAAAAATCTTATATATCCACCATCACATAGCTTTCTCCTTATATATCCACCATCCTATCACTTCCTCTTTTGCTTTCTTTAAATATATATGTTTATCGACGGTAAATAGTCTAAAAGTTTCCAATAAGAAAAGCGTCTCCATTGCCATTAAAATGAGTCTACTTAAAGAGAAAATAGAATTTGAAATGTATAGATGAGTCGGTGTTAGGATTGGTTGTTATTGCAGCAGAGTGTTTTCCTCTGAGCAGAAGAAAAGTACAAAGCAGGAAAATCCATATTGAGACTATTTCCTTTGTCTTTTCTTACATTACTACCAACCAAAGCATTTTTTTCTCTTTTTTTCTTTTTCAGTTTCCTTGTAAAGCTTTGGCAAAATTGTCTCCTTTTCTTTTATATTATGTTTTTTTTGTCTCTCAACAAAATGCCAAACAGCTGTTATTATGCCTTCATCTTTCTAGTCTTCTTTATAAACCAATATTACTTTAATACTATTGATTTTATATTAGTATAATTTTTTGATAAACAGTAATGTTTTAATTAATTATATATAGTTTTTCTTAACAAATTATTTAAATTTGTTGTATTCAAGTAAGGGACAAATTCATTTCTATTAATTTTATAGTTAAGCAGTTCTTATATTTATTTTTACTTTCTCATACACGAAGTTTATAAAGAAAGTATTGTGATGGCATGAAAATTAGATTTGGATAGATTTACACGTTTTGAGTCCAAAACAGTGGGTTTTAAGGATACACCACGTTGACGTCTGTGTAGTCTGTGCAGACGTGTGGAGTCAAAACAAATGATCCGATTTCGATGAAATTCGGCCTTTTCAGAAAAATTAAACCCCGAGAAAAAATTGAAAATAGCTTTAAATTTGGAGACTTTATAGCTCTAAATTCAAGAGCATACCCCCAAAACTCTGAAAAAGAAAACTCTCGAAAAAGGTTCCACATTGTTTTATTTAAAATAGACTGCCAATTGGTATGGCTCATAGCATCCTCGCATCCTATCACGTACATTATTAATTTTATATTTTATGCATTTACAAGCCATTATTGTTTAATTGTTTCCTCCGTTTTTTTAATCTGTCAAAATTGTTTTGATTTTATACTTGAATTAAAGTATCAATTAAGCAAAAGTTAAAGAGCGCAGACGGTTCAAAGTAATCTGGAGCTATCTGCAGGCTACTTTCGATAAACTATAAAAGTTTCATAAAAAACAGATAAGTACCTTTGCAGCTATAGGTGTAAATTAATGTTTGTTTGTGCGCATGTGGAAGAGAAACAAATGAGCGCAGAAGGTTTAGACTTATATGGGACCAACAGCGGGCTACCCACGACCTAGCACCCAAATTTCATTAAAATTGGACGTGTAGTTTTTAAGATATGTTGGTTCGCAAAAATTGAACGACTGACCGACCGACCGACAGACAGATACTGAACTAAAAATGATCCCTGATGTCTGGAACGGAATTCTGTTTTGGAATTTTTAAAATCGGAGACCTAAACATTTTTCGTTCTTCAGAACGGTCACATAGCTTCCGTTACCTTCGGTAAGCTCGGAAATTAAATAATTTAAAAAACATAGAAAAATTAAATCAATTTGACAATAGAAGGGGCACTTTTTTACTTTAGGACCCCCCCTTGGTTCTAAACAATAGTCTGCCCTACAAAAGTCTCAAAGGTTTGTGTGTTCGTCTCCCCAAGACATTGAGACTCCTGGGGCAGTTTTATATTTAATATTCCTTTATCATTATAGTTGATTAGACTAAGAGATATAATCACATTTTAGACAAGTGTGACATACCTTTGTCCCAAGGTACATTGGACTAATTATCCCTTTGTCTTAATAGTAATTTAGACTAAGGAATATAATATGCTAGTCGGTATATGTTGCTTTGTCGAAATAACTATTAACACAAAGGGATATAGGGGGGTGCTAAAGTAAAAAAGTACCATAATGGGTTTTAATAGCATAAAATCATTAAAGTATACAAAAAAAAAACGTGAGGATGCTATGTGCCACACTAATTGGCAGAGTATTTTTAAGAATGAATTTGGCTAGAGACTTTGGATTAAATTAATATACGTATAACACGTCATTGTAATAAATGGTTCAAAAATTATAGCTAAAATCAACTTTTAAATGCCCTCTTGATACGACTGGGTCGATTATGCTGGTTAACGAACTTGAATCTATTTTGTTAAAATGCCTGCAGACTCTTTGTGTGTGCTGATGGCACATATTTGGCCAATCTATATAAATAAAAATGAATGTCTATCTGTCTCTTATAAGTTTATAACTGCTTAAACCGTTCATCCGATTGCGATGAAACTTTGGGGAATAGTTGGACGCATGCCCGGGAAGGTTTCAGAGTTAGTAAAACTATGTTCCGATTTGGTACATAGGGGTACGGGGTACAAATGTCAAAGTAATGAAAACCCTTCATGATTACTATCGTAGAAAAGCTCTATTAGAGTACAGTAATAGTTGGATCCATGCCCGGGAAGGTTTATGAGTTAGAAAAACTGTGTTTAAATTTTGGTACACAGGGGTACGGGGTACAAATGTCAAAGTAATGAAAACCCTTCATGATTAATATCGTAGAAAAGCTCTATTAGAGTACAGTAATGGTTGGACACATGCCTGGGAAGGTTTCTGAGTTAGTAAAACTATGTTCCGATATTGGTACATGTTGGTACTATGATGCGGGGTACAAATGTCAAAGTATTGAAAAACTTTAATGATGAATATCGTTGAAAAGCTCTTTAAGAGTACAGTAATCGTTGTTATGTACATTTTTTTCATATTTTCATTTAGGAGGGGGTAAAATGGAAATAACAGGAAAAATAATCTATATTTATATAAATAAAAATTAATGTTTGCTTAATTGCATGTCTCTTATGTGATATTGTATATTGTACAAGTATGTATTACAGATTTTAATAAAAAAATTTCATCTAAGGCAACAATATTTAACTAAATAAACTACCTATAAGGTTTTTCAAAGGTAGCAGCTATACATTTCTTTTGTTATTAATGTTCATTAGGCAGTACGAAGTTCGCCGGATCAGCTAGTTTATTATAAATTAATATAAAATCAAGAATTTAAAGATAAAAAAAATAAATCGAGCGTTTTACATCGGTCGATAAAATTCCCTGCTTCGATTGTATTTTTTTTTTCAAAGATATAAAATTAATTAAACTGTAATATCTCTCGATTCAATATAATAACGGTAGATTGGGTTGAGTACGATAACAAAACCAGTGTAATTCCCAGTCTTTCGATAAATCAAATATTTCAACTAATATAACCTGATCAATAATCAATTTAAAAATTCCCATTTTATTAAACCTGAAAATTCAACAAATATTCAAGTCAACAATTTTCATTTACTTTCCTGATAATAAGGAAAATATTAATATTTCCTATATATCGGTGGGAGGGGGGGGGGGGGGACTCTCAATTGACTATGAATTTGGGTGAAAAAAAAAATCAATTTGAATGAATTCTAAATGATAAAGGTAAAAAGATCAAAGAAAGAGGGGAATTACATATTGCAGCGATAAATCAACACTGTGTCTCATTTAGACCGGGGGGGGGGGGGGGGTTAAATCAAATCCACGGCACCAATTCTCTTTGAATATCAGATCTGATTTTTCTGTATAAACGTAATTAAATTCCTCGCTCTCCGGCTCTTCTCCCCCCCCCCCCACCCATATTTTCATCTAAAATGTCAATTTCCTTCACGTGTTTAGAGTACTCCTACCATCTCAATTTTCATCATTCCAAGGTAGATTTAATAAATATAATAATTAAACAACTAATGACACATGTGGAGTAATGTTTTTTTTGATTACGTCACCTAGGAATATATAGCAGAGTTATGTATTTATACTAAACCAATTTTACTTTCTCATATAAAGAGAAAGTATTGTGATGCTACGCGAAAATTCGATTTTGAGATTTTGATGGATTTATTTGTTTTGAAGTCACTTAAGTCCGAAACGTGTTTTTTAAAATAAATGTCTGCCTGTCGTTGTACTGTCTGAACAGGCGAGTGGAGTAGGGTGGGTCGAAAACTATTTTTACCTTTCCTCACTACCTATAGTAGGGAAAAGTACTGTTTTCACCAAAAACTTTTTTTTCGAGATTTCAACGGAATTATCCGTTTTGGGTGTTTTTAAGACCTCCTGAGTGGTTTTCAGCATGACGTCTGTATGTATTTGTGTGTGTTATCATCGTAGTGCCCAAGGTATTTAACCTAGAGAGTTGAAAATTGGCAGAAAAATCAGTCTTTACCTGGAGTAGTGCCGCCCGGAAAATCAAATTTTTCCGCCATCTTGAACCCAGTTTGTTGAGTCAGCAAAAATTTAAAACAATCGTAATAAATCGACAATGGTCCTGATCGGGGTGAAATTTGGCACGAATATACCTCTCTGTATGACAAACAAGCCCACTAAATTTCATTTTGATATTGACCGCCATTTTGAAGTTATCAATTTTTGATTTTTTAAACTTTGTCGGTTAATAATACCGAAAGTATAAATAGGTTTTTGACGTATAGCATATCGTTGGAACCGGTAAAAATTAAGGAACAAATATAAAAAACCTCGATGAATTCCATTAATTAGTTTAAAAGTTATACGCGAATATAATTATTTATTAGTGCGATAATTTTGATGACGTCAAAGTTTGTTTTCATCTGTCAATGCCGCCAAACTTCAAATAATTAAATAAAATATAGGTATTAAAATAAGGTTTTTTTGAAGAATAATAATAAATCAGTTTGTTCAGAATGGTCACCCATCCACGTACTGACCACGTCCAATGCTGCTTCCTCCTGCTGCGAAGCAGCAGGAGAGGCCACTTTAGTGGCATCTGTAGTTCCGAGGTACCCTGTACTTACCCGATTTTTTTTTTTTTTAATTTAGAAACATGTAGTGATAAAAACTTATTAATATGCTAGAAACAAAAGATCCCAAAAGTTGGGTTTATTTGAACAGCTGTTAGGTAGCGCCCCGTAGCTTTGAAATTTGATGTATGTGACATTCTTATAAAATAGCAATACTGTGGCATTTCGTATATTTTTTTTTTGAAGTTAAAATATACTATCCTTGTAGTTCCACTGTTAAATATATCATATTATAGACATTTAGCTTGTGGAAACTACATAATTTAAATAATTAAGTTGTTTAGTTTAGCCAGTAAGTGGTGAGATATATATTTTTTTCAAAAAACTTAAAAGGAACATTATGTTTTCTTAATTTTTTATTATTCGTAATCGTCATATGTATAGCTCATAAAAAAAAATCTAAAAATTTAATTGAATTTATGATATCAGTATTTTTAATGAAATTACATTTACAACAGTCATTAAGTGAAAGCAAATACGTAATAGAATGCATCAATGCTAAACCAATACCATTTTTTTTTTTTTTTTTTTTTTTTTTTTTTTTTTTTATCTTACAGAAAAACTAATAACATGTTTTTAACTAATAATTAAAAAGTGTATTTTATACCCCTCCTTAATACCTTACCCCTACCTTAATGTGGGGGGGGGGAGGGGGTTGTAAAGACGTTAAAAACAGCAAATACTTCTCTATATTATTTAACTTACCTATATATAATAGTTTATGTGAAATGTTATGTGCAGGTAGAAAGAAAAAGCGCTTAAATGAGTACTGCTAATGAATTCCCGAACTGAATTATGATACCGTGAACCATACTCTTGTCCCTTGCCCTATCTACTATCTTACCCTTTAGCCATACTCTCACTCAGTATCAACAATACCTTGCTAGTGTTAACTACTATAATTCACTTCTGTATTGTGACCTTTCTTGTTGAGAAATATACTTTTTCAAGTTAAATACATACCTAGCTTTTAATGCAGGAAGTTTTAGAGAAATAGGGGAAAAGAAACATCACTCAAGACATGTACCTAAAGGCAGGGCCGTTTCTACTAATAGGCGAGACTAGGCGGCCGCCTAGGGCGGCAAAATTTTAGGGGCGGCAAAAGCAACATATAAAATATAGAGACAATCAATGAGATAATATAGAGCAAACAATATAGAGATAATTTACCAGATATTATATATATAAACGGAGAAGTGACAGATAATATTGAGAAGCAATCAAGCAAAAAATCGGTCCGAGACAACTCAGACAAACTTTCTCATGTACGAGTTCATAACTACTTGGCCCAGTGTTTTCCATTTATTAGTTTTCGTTTGTACATTTAATTATTATTGAAAATTTCATCAAAATGTATCATAAAAATAACTTCTCCTGGATGGGGAATCGAACCTGGGTTCTCTCCGTCCGCGTTTTAAGCTATTTTCTCAGGAACTATATTTTTCCCGGGAAAACGCCTTATATCGTTATAGATTCATATTTAAATGGACTACATTTTAGATTTGTTTAATTAAATCGTCGGAACCGTTTTCGAGAAATAATTATTTTTACGTTTCTTCAGAGTTTTTGGGGGGTAGCGCCCCTAAATTTGGAGCTAAAATTTATTTCTCGATTTCGCCTCGGGGTATGATTTTTCTGAATATGTATGCCAAATTTCGTCAAAATTGGCCCAGTATAGTTTAGGCTCCAGGCGTCTGAACAGACAGACATTTTTTAAAAACCACTTTTTTGGGCTCAGGGGACCTCAAAACGAGTAAATCCATCAATATCGAATTTTCGCGCCATCACAATACTTTCTCTTTACATGGGAAAGTAAGTACATGGGGGAAGTAATTGAGTGAGCTTTGGTTGATTCAGCTAGCAGAAGAAATAAATATTGAAAGCCAATTTTTAAGCCAAAAAAAAAAGAAGAAGGAAAGGAAATTGTTCGCTTATGAATTAGCAGATGAAGCCATCGCTGACCCCAATGTTTCAGAGTAAAATACTATTTTGCAATATTTGATGCGGCAATTAGCTCTTTACATGAACGATACATACAGTTTAATGAAATTAATTGATTTTCTATACAATATAAGTGACCTCAAGATTCAAGATGGAAACCATGAGAACTCATGGATTTGTTTATCAAATTATTTATGATACTGCTCTAACCAACTGTAGCCCTGGAGAAGCCTAATCTTTCCTAAAGGACATTTCCGTGACAGCTTTCTGTTCTGAACTTTCAGGAATAAGTAATCAAATACAAAAATATGCAAAATCTGAATATGTGCTGAACTATCTGTGCCAAAGCAAGTTAGAAAATGCGGTTTTCCTAAATTTTTTTCGTTTTTCATTGTATCCTTTTACAAAGAACTGAAGAAGGGGGGGGGGGGGGGGGGGGGGGCAGCATTTTTCAATTCTCGCCTAGGGCGGCAAAATACCTAGAAACGGCCCTGCCTAAAGGAGTTGAAACCATCGTCAGCTGTTATAATGTTTAAGGAACGTGTAAGTCATACATTTTCATCTTCATCTTCTACAAGAGAAGAATCAGATAGTGAGTTTGACGACCAAACTTATATATGTAACCTTACTTAAATTAGAAGTACTTTACCAACTGTAGTAGAAAAAAGGCTCTGTGAACCTGTACTTCAGCAAGAGCAACAGCTTTGACAGCCACTGCTGCACTAGTCGATGAAGGAATAGTGTCGTCATCAAACCAATAAATATACATGAGTGGAAGGTTCGGAGAGCCAAACCAAAGAAGATAAAACAAATTAATCAGACCTTGCAAAAGAAGACGATCATTTTAGAAAGCATCTACTTTAATAGAAGGATTTCCCGCCGAGGAGAAGTTATTTTTATGAGAATTAGAATTTGATAAAATGTTCAATAATAATTAAATGTACCTACGAAAATTAATAAATGGAAAACACTGGGCTAATTAATTATAAACTCGTATATGAGAAAGTTTGTCTGAGTTGTTTATCAACTATTCTAAAAGGATAATATTCGATTCACTGTTGAAAGTTTTCTTGTTTTTTAACAATAAACTTTTGAAATAGATTAATTTACTCTGTAGTTCATGATTATTCCTTTTTAAAATTCTATGCATCAGAGATAATTTAAATGCAAGTAAATGCATTGATAGTATGAAATTATGATCTTTCATTGATATCTTCAAGCAGACATTATTAAAGAACTTACAGTTTTCTTTTAATGTGAGGGGGAAGAATAATATATCACGAAACTACGTTAAAAAAAAGAAAAACTAGATTTATTTTGCCCAAAGATATCGCAACAATCCTTTCCCTTCGAATACTAGGGAATAAACAATACAGTTATCATAGAAATATTAATTTTATAATAGTATTTAATAATATAAAATGCATTATTACATTGCAATCATTACTTTTGCTTCCGAGCTTACCGAAGATAACGGAAGCTATGTGATCGTTCTGAAGAGCGAACAAATTTTATGTCTTCGATTTCAAAAATTCCAAGACAGAAATCCGTTTCAGACATCAGGGAACATTTTTGGTTCTTCTCTTTACATTGCTTAACACTTAGCCAGTTCCTGAATGAGGCATTAAACAAACTTGGCCGCAATGTAGCGATCATTACATTGATAGAATGACTTATATTGGGTAGGGGTCCTGAACTTTTACCATTTCTTCTGAGTTCTCTCCTCCCCATTACCCACGTTACTCTTATGTGATTGCACATGATACTGATGTTTTATGTAACAATTTTTTTTTTTTAAATAAATAAATGGCAAAGATTTAAAGTACAAATCGAGGCCTTTCAAATGGTATGCAACACAAATAACAAACTTTTAAAAAGGTGGTCACGTGATTCGTCACTCGGGAAAAAGTTTACTCTCATGTTCTCAGCAAATAAGACGAATTTATAAAATAATAAATACTCGATTTAAGGAGCATTAGAGTGAGATTTGACTCTTCTAATCAGAAATGAAATCGGTTAATAATGGCGGATGCATATGAGAGGTTGTGACAAGCACATTAATTTAGATGTATGCCCAGCTCAGTTGGTAGTTGGGGTGGGTTTTAAGATTAAATTGAAGTAAAAAAATAATTAACATAAATAAAATGAACTTATATTTGAGAGCGCCAGGTTCTTTTATTGTAAAAGGGGAGAAGAACCAACCCCATTAAAGTTATATTACATATTATATTGTCTTGAAATTAATTTAAAAAAACAATGGTCATAGCTGTGAATAAAAAAAAATAGGTGATGGTTGATGCTGATGGTCTGTGAACTCGGAAAGTTCGGCCCTGGGCAAACTACCCTTCACTTGAAGGGTTCGGATGTGGTTTCTACATGTAGAAAATTAAGGAAAAAGATGGTTTGGGAGTACCACTGGTATTCCTTACTTGCAAACACTTTACACACTCAAAACTAGTTTAAAGAAAGTACTTTTTCTCTATAATTGCTGAGGTCTGGCCTCACGGCCAAAGCCGCCGGCCGCCACGCCGTTCCAAGAGCCTCTGCCTGGGTCAAAGCCAGCATGGCGTCCTCAGACCACGAAAAAAAGCTATACCGACTAATTAATAAAAATTATTAAAGGTTAAAAATAACCTTATAAGAAAACTTAAAAATAATAACAAAAAATCACAGGGAAGTACTTGCGTCCAAGTACTTTTTAGGGGTTTGTAGATGATTAAGCATACCCGTTATGTAATTATGATTTTTTTTCTTCGATCCTAAGGGTCCCGGGTTCGATCCCCCGAGAGGTCACAATGTTTTTTATAGGTAATAACGACAAGATAAATTACATTTTTTAGGAAATTTTCATCGCCCATCCCTACGGTGTAACCATGAATCATTTCAAAATTTTAAGACCAGCCATTATATAAAATTTGGGGGGGGGGGATTTTTTTGGGGGTATATTTTGACTTATAAAACCAATAAAGAATTAAAAATTTAAAAAAGCAAATATATATTTGTATCCTACTCTTCAGCAGCTTTCATTTGATACCCAACTCAAAATTTTTAAAAAATAAAATTTTGGGCGCACTCCAAATTTTCGCGCACAAAATTGGTAATTTTTAAAACCTGGGAATGAACTCCTGGAAATATCATCGCCCCACTATAAGGTATTAGTATGAATTATTTCGAAATTTTAGCACCAGCCGATCTATTGTGGTTGGGGGGGGGAATTTTTTTGGGGTATATTTTGATTTTTTTCCCCTATAAGGAATGCAAATTTTAAAAATACATATATATATTTGTGTCCTACTCTTCAGCAGCTTTCATTTAATACCCAACTCAAAATTAAAAAAAAAAAAAATTTGGGCGCACTTCACTTTTTCGCGCCCAAGATTAACAATTTTTGAAAATTTGGGATGAACTCCCGGAATTTTCATCGCCCCACAATAAGATATTAGCATGAATTATTTCAAAATTTTAGCGCCAGCCGATCTATAGTGGTTGGGGGGGGGGGGGGGAATTTTTTTGGGGTATATTTTGATTTTTTTCCCCTATAAGGAATGCAAATTTTAAAAATGCATATATATATTTGTGCCCTACTCTTCAGCTGCTTTCATTTGATACCCTACTCAAGAATTAAAAAAATATAAATTTTTGAGTTTACCACATTTTTTCGAATTGCGCAATTGCGCATGCGCATATCTAATTTTGAATTTCTGTATATTTTTCCTGTGTTTGGGTCAAAAAGTTGCACCAGTGTTTTAAATTTCAGTACTTTCGCTTAAACGGTTCGGGCCCTATGAACCAAAGAGCGACGGACGGACGGACACATCACCCTCGGTATAAGGGTTTTGAGAAGTATCTACAAAACCCTAAAAAGAAACACGTACGTGGGATTTTTCCAAACCCAGAAAATCGAAATAATAATGAACCTACAAAATAAATCTTAACTGGCCAACCTGATCAATTTTCCGCAACAATTAAATCAATAAATGTGCATAGAAAATTGACCCAGATTACCAACCGTTACAAGGTCAAAGCCAATAATTAAAAAATATTAATCGTACCTGGCTCCAACTAAGGTACAACCGATGGAGGTACGAAAAAAGTCATAGAATCTAACTTGTAGACCTTCAAAAATCAGTAACTGTTTGTGCAATCAGTGTTTTGATACGACTTACTAATAATTCACAATGACATCTTTAACGTTACGTCCGCCAATTTTAATTTCTTTGGGGAGGGGGGGGGGGGATAAGAATGAAAAATTTAAACTTTTTGGATTTTTTATGTCAGTTACACGGCTAGATCTACAAGTGTACCAAATTTCAAGTTTATAGTTAACCTGGAAGTCGCTTAGGATGTTATTTTGATGATGAGTGAGTCAGTAACATAAATGCAAACTTTCAAACTTAAGTAAAGGCTGAATATTAAGGGCTAATTTGTTTACAGTGTCCTAAGCCACTTACGCCTAATCTATGTTTCAAATTTAGCAGAGATATGAGGGTGAGAAAAACCAGGTGAATTGGTTGGAAGTATAAATATACACACTGCATGCTTACTGCAACTTGGCCTTGCGCTTGCGCACTATTGTGTTAATATATTTGTTATTGTCCTTGTCCACCAAACTGTTAAAGTAATTATGTTCTACCATCAATCAAATCAAATATCTCAGTCAAAAAAATCTTCAATCAATCAATCAAAACAAATCTTCCTACCATAAATTGTAATTAATCAATTTATGGTTCACACATGTAGAAATAATAAAAAATAAATCATTTCTCCACCTCATGGAAAAAGATTCAATCATGGATAATATGTTTTTGTGTTCGGTCAATGTGGCGAAGTATAGTACTAAAAACAAAATTGTATTTTGACAGTAGTCTATTTTATTATGTACAACATAATATGATATAAGAACAACAATACTAGTGCTACCATAACTTCTTGGTTGACCTTTTAGTGGGGAAATATAGTACTAAAAGCAAAAACTAAACAACCTCCTGTTAGATTCTAACTTACTGGTACTAGAGTCACTTTTTTGATGGAGACTGGAGAACGAATGAGAAACAACCAAGTTAAGTTGATCTTTTTCCCAGTTGAAAAACAGCTGGTGTTGCCATGCCACCATTTGATAGTACGCACCTGGGCAATTTATTTATTTTGCTCTCTCGACACCTTTTAAGCTCTTATTTTGTAGAAATTTGCTCCCTCGGAAATTGCCCTTTTTCAGCTCTTTTTATTTTGTAGAAATTGCCGGATCTAAAAATAAATCTTGTAACAAAAATTGAATAATGTATTCTATATTTAGTGAATAATATATATTTTAACTTACATTGGGACCAGTACCGGGGTATTTTAATAGACTTTTTCGAGACCCATTGAAATCGAGAAAAAGCCGGAAATTTTTAACAGGGAAGATGGGTTCAAGCTCTCCAGAACTTGGAAACCCCTAATCGCCACCCTCAACACAGGTAAGGACAAGGATCAACCTACCTACAACCCAGTGAGCAATCCAATCCATCAGGCATCTCCTACACCTGCTCTGGTTGATGCAACACGCAACAGATATTGCCTTAGACCCAGAATTGAAGATATTAACTCCAATGTTGACCATTCTCTCTAGTCCACGTTGTCCCTTGCTTAGAGCATCATGTACAACCCTGAAGATGCCTCCAGCACAGGAGGCGAAACGTCGGAAAACTCTTCGAACATGACGCGGTCACCACCGGAAGACCTAGAACTTAATGATGACATTAACCGTGGAAGCCTACGCAATAACGTATTTTAACTTCCTGCGTCACATTTTGCATGTCGTGTAACTACAACCCACCTATCGTCAAAGAATTGCTCTATAAATGAAAACCTATCGATCTCCTGTTAAATTATAACTTCCTGGCAAAAACATACCCGTGTTAAAATAGATCGGTGTTCTTTACATATAATTTTATGTAATAGAAGGAATAATGTGTAGACTATTTTATTAAGGCTATATTTACACAATTAGTAAGTATCGGACCACTAAGCTAAAATAATAAATAAATAGCCATTATCTCCAGTAGGGAATAAAAGTTATGATTTTGAACTAGTTTAGAGGGACTAAAACAGGTCTTTTCATCCCTGAACTCAAAAAGTAGGGAGAAAAAGTAAAAGTAGGGCGAAAAAGAAAAGTAGGGCAAAAAAGTAAAGATTATAACTTAATTATTTTGTAAATAGTAGAAAATGTATGGCTAATGTAATGAAGTTGTTGAAATCAGGTTGGCGGCACTGCGCTTTTTTGACCATGTTTATCTTTGTTTACAAAATTATAGCCTGCATCTAAATAACCTTCTATTTGAGTTTAATTCCAATTCTTATTTGTTTTTAATATTGAATCTCTTATATCTGCTATTAAAAGTTCTAATAGTTATTGTTATTTATTAAAATAATAAATAAAAACTGTGCTATTGACGAAAATGTGTATTTTAATTCCTACTGGAGATAAAATATTGAATGTACCTCGTGAGTAAAGTGTCATTATTCCCCTCGCGATAATTATCTCCCTCGGCTGCGCCTCGGGAGCTAATTAGAGTTATTCCCTCGGCTGCGCCTCGGGAATTGATGAGTCTAATTCCCTCGGCTTCGCCTCGGGATTTAGGGACCATGGTTCCTTCGGCTTCGCCTCAAGAACCAACTTTTTTTCGCTCAGGGAATAATGGCTTACTTTACTCCCTAGGTGCATAAATAACTATTTATTGCAAGAATACAAAATAATTTACACTTTATAAAAAAATAACACAAAACTTCCTATTAAAAAATCACAAAAAAAAACCAACCAACATATTTTGTAAAAAAAAATTAAATAACATTTGTCTCTTCTCGCAAATCGGCATTTCGCCGTGGCACCTTTATAAGGTCGTGAGTTGCTTTATGCAAGCTGATAATTTTATTTATATACTACATTTACTGTTTTAAGTATTCTCAGTATGAATTGACAGTTAACCTTTCCTAAAATAAGGTTTGTTCCAACCAAGCTATTTGTATCGTCCCGCCGATCCTCTGACAATACCATGTACTGGTTTGTATGACATGCGCAGTTATGTCAATAATTACAAATATCAACAGGAAGGTTTCCTAACTGTTAGGTTTCCTTAATGTTTTTAATACAGTGCGAATAATAGTCCTAAACTCGTTCCAACCTGACATGGATTTTATTACAGTACAATGTTAGCGCATGCGTATAAAACCTGTCCTAAACGATTCCCGAACGATCCGCGGGACGATACAAAGCTAAAATAATGCATCCTAAAATTGATCTATATTATTATTAGTATTTAATTATTTTTTTTTATTCCCTCTTCGAACTTATTTTAAAATTTATTTTCAACAAGATCTCAATTTTCTTTATTTTCAATTTATTCTTTAAAGGTAATCGTCTATATTTGAATAGAGATAAAAGAATAGAAATTGTTTTTATAGATGTATTTATTGTTATTAATTAATTATAAAATTAATAATATTTGGAATAAAATCTATTCATCTGAAATTTATAAACATTACATCTTAAAAATGCTCCCCCCCCCACCATTTCCCTACAGAAACATTTGAGTTGAACAAAAAGTTGCCCTAAATTTAGAATAAAAGTTATTTAATTCAAAACTAAAATGAAAGTTGATCAATTAATAATAATTTGCTCGAGGCTTGGGAATTATTTTGTAGCTGAACCGTTGTTCTCTTGTTATTTCAATGAATCTATGTAAATATTATATAACTATGTACATAAGTTACATTGTTTCAAACCAACCTTACAATTCTTCTATAGACTTGCTAACTATATTCTGTTTTGTTTGTCTGCGAAAGGGGGAGAAATAAGAAATAATAGAACAATGTTAAATATAAAAACACATTCTACATTTTTTTTTTACATTTTAATATTCCAGGAGATAGCGTGGATAAAAGTGACTGACTAACATGAAGCTAGAATTTTTTGTGTCCTCCAATAATATGGAAAAATCGTCTGTGGAGCATAGCTTGGCCATAAGCTATTACAAAAACAGACTGGTGGAGAGCGGCCATGTCCCCCTCCATTTTGCCGGACAATGTGATTTTGGTGATCCTGAGTACAAAATTTGTAAGTAAAGTCAAAATCAAGTTGATATTGGTTTGAAAGTTACAAACTAGGTTAGTTATTAAAATATTTTTCAAAATAAAATGGTAAATCAATTGGTGGAAAAAGAAATTGTCTTTGCGTTATTACCGATAAAAAAACATTATGACCCCCCGGGGGAACGAACCAGGGACCCTTTACTCTATTTTAACTTGTTTTTTGGGGCCTTCTACCAATAGTCCAGGAAATATTTTGCAAAAACGTGTCTGACTAACATCAAATTTTTGTACAGTCAATCTGTCGCGATAAAAGGCTGTCTGCAACAAAAATTCTAGATTACTTTTTCTTCACTGATCACTTGGAACAGATGAGAAAAGGTTAACTCTAACTTTGCGGGACCGTCCAGAAGGCGAAAGTACGGGGTACGGGGTACAAAAGTATATACCATTTATGATGCATGTCGTTGGAAAGCTCAGTAATTATTGTTATGTACACTTATGTCATATTTTAATTTATGAGGGGGATGAAATAGAAAAACAGGATAAAATGCTTTTAGTTAAAAATTAAACAATTACTATTTTTGATCCGATATGAATGATACTTGGTATCCTGATTTAAAAAAAATGACGAAACCCTAAAAACAGTGAGGTTTCCCCCCCCCTCGCCTTCCGGACCGTCCCGCAAAGTTGGAATTAAGCTTTTCTCAAGTGATTCATGTAAAACAGTTCCCTAGAATTTTTTCGCAGATAGCCTTTTATCACGGGAGATTGACTGTACTAATAGTATTATTTTTATTTTTAAAAATAATTTTTCTCCTGTTTTCCATTTTACCCCCTGTCTTAAATGAATATATTACAAAAGTAATTACTACAATTACTGTAAACTTAAAGAGCTTTCCAACGATTTGCATCATGAAGGGTATGTACTATATATACCATAAGGGAGCCAGTGTGACCGAGCGGCTCTAGGCACTCGCCCAGCTATCACTAAGTCGAAGTGACTCGAGGTTCGATCCCGTACCATAATACTCTGAATTCCATCTATGAATCGCGGACGGTGCAGGGCTAGGGACACCCCCTATGGCGCACTCTTCCCCCACGCTTTGACGCCCGCTTATATAGCTCACTAATGACCACACCATACTCGCTTCGGCGGTACAATGTACAAATGTATGATCTGGGAAGTAGTTGGAACTCTCCACCACGGGGCTAGTAAAATGGGCCTAAAATATTGCCTAATTGCTAGGTTTGAAAGAGTGGTTCGTCCTACCCGTTCTAGGAGGACGTACTAGATTACTACTATATTATACTATATACCATTTTGACTTTTGTATCCCGTAATTACACTTACTTTTGTAATCCGGAATTACAAACAAAAAACCGAAAATGGGCCGCCATTTTTCAATATGGCGGCCGTAGCACAACTTCGATTTTAGTGGACTTTTAGTACATTCAACAGGAAGCATATCACAACATCTCTACCTAGTTTCTTGCTTGTAATAATTTTTTCGAGGTCAAAACCTATTTTTACTGCACTAGTGTGTGAACACTAAATTGATTAATTACAATTTATGGTAGACAGATTTGCTTTGATTGATGGGCAGAACATAATTACTATAACAGTGTGAAATAGTGGTTGACAGGAACAATATCAAATATATTAACAATATAAATTCTAAATACTAATTTCACCTAATAGAAATTTTATTTTACTTCATTGCAGCAAAATTATATATATATATATATATATATATATATATATATATATATATATATATATATATATATATATATATATATATATATATATATAGATATATTTATATATATATATATATATATATATATATATATATATATATATATATATATATATATATATATATATATATATAAATATATATACATATATATATATATATATATATATATATATATATATATATATATATATATATATATATATCTATTGTTGACGTCTCCATTGAAAACCGGGACATATTGGGTTTAAAAAGTTTTTTCGGGACACCTGGATTTTAAGTCCAAATCCCGGAAAACCGGGTCGCCTAATAATATTTTATTTTTCCTAATTCTGTATTTTTTGTGTCATAATTTCAAAGATGTAAGGATTCCGACTTGGTTGATAAATTGTAACAAGAGCCGAAATTCTTTTGCTCTAATAATGGGGTCTTTTTATATTAAGCGATTTCTTTTCTCTCCTTCTTTGCTTTTCATTCTTTTCTCTCTGCTACATACTCCCTGGGTATCTTATAGAGGTATAAATTTAGTAAAGAATGTCGTGTCTTGTTACCTATCACTGTATCACTTTGTCACTGTATTACTGTATCTCTGCATCACTGTATGTCACTGAGATTTGTTCACTGGAATTTTCTCATCTGTACAAACCACCTTAATAAACCCCTCTCCCGGTTCAAATATTAAAATCAAATATTATATATAAATAAATATATATATATATATATATATATATATATATATATATATATATATATATATATATATATATATATATATATATATATATACATATATATATATATATATATATACTGGTTTTAAAGCGACGTCCTTTCATACTCAATACTATCTGGTGTCTCATTTGAGCAGTGGTTAGAATTACAAAATAACTAAAGTATATTAAAGGTTGCCAGCAACCTGCAAGTAAGATTCTGTAGTTATTTCACTTCAGTAAAATAGTTATACAAAATATTATATCTACTCACGGCAGCAAAATTAATCATTGTTGTACTGTTTTCAATCTGCAAAATGCATTTTTCTTGATTCTTTTGAATAAAGTGTCAGCAAAATATCAAAGTGTCAGCAAAAGTTCAAAGTGTCAGCAAAATAACAAACAGGCTGTCACATTGTAAGAAAATTTTACTAAAAAAAGGTTACTTCATCACAGGTTATAAACACTACCACATTGTTTATTTTTATATATTTAAGCGTAATATTCTGCTAAATAGTTACATCTTTTTCGAAAATAACTTAAAACATTATAGTGAAAAACAAATTTTACTATTTTACAAAAAATTATTTTTAAAAAAATCACTAAAAATTGAGATAAAAAAACAATTGTTAATAAAAAAAGGTGGCAACCCTGAATTGTTTTGCCTTTGTTTTGATTTCTTGATGACTCAAACTTTCGTTTTTTTACAAATTTAATTTCTTTAAATCTTTTATATATATTAAAAAGGGAATATAATAATTAGTGTAATTTTTCTGCCGTTAATAGGTAAAATATTGTATGTAACTATGCAGCAAAGGAAATATTCCTGACTCGTTTAAAGATTACCTGCTTCGGTTACACCTCAGCAGGTAATTAACATTTGCCTGCCTCGGCTTCGCCTCGTCAGTCAACATGTAATTTTCCTGACTCGGCTTCGCCTCGTCCGTAAAATAGTAAATTTCCTGCCTCGGCTTCGCCTCTGCAGTAAATGTGTTTAGCCTATCCTCGCCTTTGGCTCGGAACTAAAACTTAAAAACATGTCAGCAAAATTCCATTTTGCTGCCTAGTTACATAAATAACTATTACATTTGGAAAAAGATTGTCTTTTACTATATTAATCAATTGGCATCCTTTCACTCTTGGTTTCAACGTGGCATCCAAGAGTATATTTAATCCAAACTAACGCCTTCTTGCCGTCCAGTAGTACATTTATTTACAATTCGACGACAATCTGGCCTCCAAGCGAAGTTGCCAAATCTTCAGTTCTACAAGAGGAATGGGTTTGACAAGGGTTGGCACGAGCAGACCTACCGACGCGACCTTCATATTTACCCTCGTATTTAGGATGTTATGAACCACATTAATTGGCATTAATGTGGCACATTGGACTTTTAATGTGCATAGTTGTATATATTGTCTTTTTGTTTCTTAATTAGGTATTCATTGGCTTTATGTGCATCTGCATTTGTGTATAAGATATTCCAGTTCAATTCTTCAAGCAAGGTTGTTAGTTTTTATCTGATTTATATTATTTTACTATTTTGATTAAGAAATAAACTAAACATTATAACTGTAATAGTACTGTAATTAAGCATTTTTAAAAATAAAAATAATAATCTGTTTGAAAACGGTACTTATAAATTATTCAGTTTTGGAACGAAGTTCCTTATGGCACGTTTTGGAGCCCGGGAGTGAATCCGAAAAAAAAACGACCAAAATCACCGTCACAAAAATCACCGTTACAGAATCACCGTCACGCAAAATCCGTCACGAAACCTACAGATGACGATAACTTGAGTAAAAGATCACCGAGTTATATGAAATTTGGTACACATGTTCATTTTACCAATGCCCAGGCTGAGTTCGTCGAAAAACGTTATCCGCCCAAGCGTTAACGCGCAACGCTCGTAAACGTAAGCTTCAAAAGACGGGAAAAGTGTAATTAAGGAAGCCTGTTACTTGACTTGTTTTTGTTATATAAGTCAAAAATGTCACTTTGTTTTGTAAATAAATAAAATATAATCATGTAAAATTTCACCCTGATACAAGCAGAAGCTGTAGAGTAGGGAAGAGATTATTAAATTAATTGGCCGGGTAGTAGAAAACAGTCCTATTTCAATCCAAACTCCTTTAACAATCATACTCTTTCACTATAAACTCATCATGATCAACTTTTTTCTTATATTCAATATATTTATAGTAAGACGCTTGCTTTAATTATACAAATAATGATTTTCTTCTAATTTTGCTTTAACTCTGCTAGGTACAAACAGTTCGTTACTTTTAATTTTGTCTCTTTTCTAACTCCTCCATGTATAAGTAGTTAGCAATGTATACGTACTTAGCAGTGTGATTTTATGAACTTCATTCCTATCGGGTGTCCCGCGACACCACACGTATTTTTAATTTTAGTTAAACGTTTTAGCCATTAAAATATAAGTAAAGCCATTTATAATTATAGAGTATTCTAATATATTATGATTTTAATTAAATATTGTAATAAAAAAAATGCAGCATTGAAAAGATTATTTTATCGTCCCCACTCCATCAGAATGACTAACAATGAGTGAAAAAGAAAGAGGGAGAGAGACAAGGTTTAAATTTTATAAGTTATAGGGGGACCAAATTTTCAAAAGTTACGGGGGGCGCCGGATATCTTCGTTACGCCACTGCTACCCGCTGATTTTTAAAGTTGAAACCTTGATTTTTCTTGCATCATGCATGAAATTTATGAAAGAGTTGAGACCCCTCTTTAGGCTGCTGCTACACGAGCGTTTCTTTTAAACCGTGGTTCAGCGTGAACTCCCATTTTGTGAAAAAATAGCTGTAAAAATTCCCAAGGGTTGGGTGTGCACGGCCAGATTGTCGGTAAAACGCATCACGTGAAATCAAGGCGAAGCCGGCCACATGGGCGTTTTAACATGTAACAAAGCCCACGCCAGGGCAGTTTTTCACATCATCCAAATCGTCTAGCTTCAGTTACTATCATCCAGGAATCTTTCTTTTTATTTTGATTTTTAAATCGAGGTGCTTGATGTCATACAGCCATGGGTATACTTCTGCACTTCCAAAATAATTGAAGCGAGTGTAAGCGAGCTTCTTACATTTAACAAAATATGCATTCTGTCTTAATGTCTGTCAGTAACTTTTACGTGACCGATGATAACTTTAGCAAAAGTTGACCGATTTAGTTGAAATTTGGTATGTATGTTCCTTTTACTAATTCTCTGGCTAAGTTCGTTGGACAGCGTTCTCCGTCGAAGAGGTCGCGCGCAACTCTCGTGTAAACGTGAGCTTCAAATGTAAAATTGGAATTTCAGGGTGGGAAAATATTCTATCATTACTTATAGTGAGACAAACATTTTTTTATTAAAACCTACAAAGAGATTGAAGTAAGTAGTGAGTGAGTTCTATGAAGTAATAAAGACCGTTAAAATTATTAAAGCGGGCCTAAACGTTTAAAGTAGAGAAAACAACGTTTTTATCGATAGGCGGGACCGCAAAGTATACCGTAAGTAGAAAAAAGTTTGTCATGGAAAGGAGTGCACTTAGATACACTTAGACTCTCACTAAATATCCATTTTTTTGTTATTTCACAAAAAGAAAGAATTTTTTTGTTAGATTCACGTTGACAGGCTGCGCGCGCATATTCTTATCTAATTTTGATGTATAATCACATGAAAAGGGAGGTACAAGGTACAGAATCAACCCCCTTATCACTTTTAGCAGCAGTTTCGGCTGTTACTCCGAATTTACGCAAGTCGGGATAACGTTAGTCGGGGTATTACGTATTACTGTAGTTGAAATGAAGATGACCGGAACATGTATGTTATGAAATATGTAGAAAGGCACCCTTCTCCCCCATTACATGGCTCTCTATTACAATAAATCTCTTTAACCATCAACTCATCATGATTAACTATTTTCTTAATATCTAACTAGGGGGCTCCGCCCCCTACTCGCTTCGCTCGTCAACCTCCGAAAAGCGGCCGCTGCCACGTCGAGGCACTCTAAAGTGAAGCATTAAAATTGATCTCATGTTTCTTTTCAATGTTGACAAAATAGTTATTTACGCACCAAGGGAGTAAAGTAAGTGATTGCACCCTGAGCGATGATGTTATAATGTTCACTCCCGAGGCGGAGCCGAGGGAGTTAATTATCGCGAGTGTGCAAGTGATTTTTACTCCCGAGGTACGTACAAGATTTCATCTCCAGAAGGGAGAAAAAAATATGGAAAGATTTTAATTTAAAATTATTTTATTCAACAAAAAATACATATTTTTAAATTTATTTAAAACAAAACAAAACAAATAGTTAGATATAATATTAAAAATTCTCTAAATATGTTTAATCACGTTAAAATTAAATTATAGATAATAATTATTTGAATTTCAATGCTAAAATTTAATGGGAATCAGCTGGAAGCTGAGTCGTCTATTGAATGATGTTTTTAAATATGGATTAGTTAATCTAAATTTAGAAATTATGATTTCACTTTTAACTTTTTTGTTTCTTTTACTGATGAATCTTTTACTGATTTCGTATTTAATTCTATCGTTATCGTAGGTCATTATATCGTGGGACACTCTATCGTATAACGCTATATCGTAAGGCACTCTATCGTATGACGCTATATCGTAAGGCACTCTATCGTATGACGCTATATCGTAAGGCACTCTATCGTATGACGCTATATCGTAAGGCACTCTATCGTATGACGCTATATCGTAAGGCACTCTATCGTAGGACACTGTATCGTAGGACACTATATCGTGGGACACTCTATAGAAATGTAATGGTATTATGTGGGTGGCCAGTTTATTGTGCGATTACTAGGTAATCTAAATAATTCAACAATAAGTCCGGTCGTGGAACCAGACTATTATCGCAGGTGATTAATTTGCACAAATTAAAAAATGTAATGAGGATCTATTGTATTTTCTCATTAAAAATTTGATTAAACACTGAAATGTTGATACTTGGTAATAAAACAGTTAAGTCTGAAACCGACGCTTTTATACATTCAGCTTTTAATCATTGCAGCAAAAAAAAAGAACAACGGAAACTGTTATTTTAATTTGGTATAATGAAACGAGGAGGCAGATGTAATGCCATTCCAACCCTGGTGAAAAGTTTACAAAATTAATGATTCCAAAAACAAATGGCATACTTCAACATGGAGGAATGCTGCAGTGTTTCTGTAGATCACGTTACATTCTGCCAACAGATATGTTCTAAAGGGTTTTCTTCTCATTATCAAGTGGCCGAGTATTTTTAATGTTTTCCTCGTACATTATTTATCAGTTCGAGGAAAAACTCTGATAACCAGATATTTAGTTTGTTTTTCCTTCGTTTATTGAAAATCCCCTTTTTTTAATTAGTTAAAATTATCAAATAGAAATACACATGTGATCTTATATCAGATAAAAAAAATGTAGAACTAAAATTATTTTTTTCTGCCGCAATGTTAATAAACTTACTCATAGTAACTTATAGCCCAATCAAATTATACTTTTGGTGTCGATTAATTGCGACAAAGCTGAGATTAATCCGCTTTGGGCATCCCAAATAAGAGTAATATAAGTTTGCGACGGATTGTTAGGTAAGCTAATATTTTGGGAGCCCAAAAATAGTATATTATGTTACTAAACTGTGAAGTGAGTTTTTTCTTTACAGCGGCAATTACATTTACTGTCGAGCGAAGCGAGACAGTAAATATTGCCAAGGTAAAGAAAAAACACTTCACAGTCGCGTAGCATATGCTATTTTTTCCGAGGTAGCAGACAATGAAAAAACATTAAATATTAATAAATAATCAATATATAATAACAAATATTAGTACATACTTAAGATTTAAAAAAGAAACCTTAAAAAGAGGTTATACTATTAGAAAAGATAAATAAAACGTATTGACATCTAGCGGAATTAAATCGTACTAAGCATTTCTACAAAGACTGCAGCGCTACTAACGGAAGTTTTGACTACTGTCAGCAGTACAATAAAAACTTCTTTCGTCCTAGGATGTAAAAAAAAATTTCTTTACAGCTAGGAGTAATGAAAAGATTTTTTAAGTCCACGTAATGAAAAAATGGATTTTAGCTATGTTTTTTAGGCTCTAAAGTTACTATTTTACAGCCTACCACGGAAAAACAGATTTTATGCTTCTAAACCTTTTATTGTCAAATTTATTTAATATTCACCTTGATTTCCGATCTACTAACTAATTTTTTTATCCACCAAAATGTAAGACGCTCCTCGGCTTGATTGGCTCCGCCCTCTGCTGCTCTTTGGAGATGCGACACAGCAGCTTTTAGCTGCTGTGCCGCATCTCGAAAGGGGAGGGGGAGAATTGTAAGACGCTCCTGGGCTTGGTTTTGGGAAGCATGGTAATTTAACTTATTTTATTGACACGTGCCTTGTGCAGCTTAGGTCATTTACTTGTTTTTCCACTGTTTCAATAAACAGGATGTAGACTGTCTGAAGTGTGTTTGTTGTAGTGTGTCTATGTGTTCTCTTGGCATTGTGTTGGTAGCTGGGACCGTGGGATCAGCTAATCAGCACTTTGCTAACTTGAGAGTTTCAGCACAATTGTGCTGAACTTGTGCTTTGCAATCAGTTTCCAAGAGTGGGGACAGATTGTCAGAGGAGTGAGGGAGGAGCCTGCGGCCTGACGATCGGATCACTTTGGATCAAGTCTCAGAGGAGAACACAGGTTGGTTTCTGGTAATATCTTGCAGGGTTCTGTCTATTAGTTCCGTCTATCATTTCTGTCTTATACTTCTGTCTATTATCTCTGTCTAGTGTCGAGTCTCACAACACTCTTTTGACGTCTTAACTTATTTATATTTCTTAATGTTGTGCTTCTCACAACAAGAGCTTTTGTAGTCATGTTTCACTTGTAGTCAGTTTGCTTGAGTATTGACCACAGGTCCCTCAGACCTAGTCTGGTATATTGTCTTATTCATTGGCCCTGTTGCCTATTTATTATTCATATTTTATATTATACATATTTATTGAGAAGTCTAATTCTTGTGTTATTCACTTCTTATTATTTCCCTGTTTCCCAGAGTTAGGGGTTGGGGTTTTTTCAACCCTTACAATAATTTGGCGGGACATGCCGCTCTCCACCGTTTTTTTTTTTTTTTTTTTTTTTTTTTTTTTTTTTTTTTTTCAAATGCCTATAGCCGACCACATATTCTTAAAAGGCACTAAACGATTACCTTTTAATATGTAGCTTGATGTTAGTCAGACACTTTTTTGCACGCTCTCTCCTGGACTATTACTTTTGTAACGGAAGCTACGTGGTATCAAATATTTAGGTCTCCGATTTCAAAAATTCCAAGACAGAAATCCGTTTCAGACATCAGGGAACATTTTTAGGTTCCGTACCTGTCTGTCAGTCTGTCATTCAATTTTTGCGAACCAACATATCATAAAAACTACACGTCCAATTATAATGAATTTTTGGTGGTAGGTCATTGTTGGTCCCATATAAGTTTCAACCTTCTGCGCCTATTTGTTTCTCATCCACATGCGTACAAACATACATTTATTTACACCTATAGCTTCAAAAGTACTTATCTGATTAGAATAAAACTTTTATAGTTTATCGAATGTAACCCGCAGATAGCCCCAGATTAATTTGAACCATCTGCTCTCTTTAACTTTTGCTAAATTTATACTTTAATTCATGTAAAAAATTAAAACAATTTTGACAGATTAAATAAAAAGGGGGAAACAATTAAACCAATTAAATAATAATGGCTTGTAAAAACATAAAATCAATAAAGTACGTGGATAGGATGCGAGGAAGCTATGTGCCACACCAATTGGCAGTCTATTTAAATTAAAAGAATGGGTTTAAAATGAAGAACAAAAACATAAAAATTTGAAGAGTTCTTGAAGTGAAGGTTTCATACAGGTTTTAAAGTGGCTCCGCAAAAAGGTGGTTTGGAACCAACCTTTTGTTTATCCGATGTAAGAATGCCATAGAATCTATGGCCTTCTTCCGTACCCATACACACTTACCACCTTAAAAGGCTATAACTCTGGAACGGGTCGAAACATTTAAACAGTACTTACCAACTTGTTTATACGCGTAGCATCACCTCCTAAAATATTAACAGATGGTGTAGAACACAGAACACTCTAGTTTATGTGTGTGTAATACAGGGTGGGCCAACAAAAAACCGCACTCTTTTGAACACTTATAGCTGAAACACTACAGCTTCTGTAGTAGATAGAGAAATGGGGTGTACGGGGTCTGAAAACTAAATTCTTCTATACTTCAAATCATATCTATATCTTTTAAAACTATTGGGTGAAAGCCATACAATGCCGGTTTGAAATAGGGTCTTAAAAAAAATCAAGTTAAAGTTGTCCGGGTAGTGATCTTGTCTGGTATTATACTTATGATAGAATAAATTACCATATGGTAGAAGTGGGGGGGGGGGGGGTTCTTTGTAGGTAAGGGGTGGAGTACCTCAGTATTATAACAAACATTGAAGATGGGTTAAGCATAATGTTGCCTGAAATTAAAGATCAAATGCTAAATTACACGTTTATGCAATATGTTACCCCGTCCCATCGCTCCTTGCAAACAATTCAATACTTGCAAGAGAATTGCCCAGACTTCAGGCAACATTGTTCTTAACACATCTTCAATATTTGTTATAACACTGGGGGACTCCTCCCACTTACCTACAAAGAACCCCCCCCCCCCCCCCTTCACCATTTGGCAATTTATTCTATTAAAAGTATAATACCAGACAAGATTACTACTTGGACAACTACTTTTTTTAAGACCCTATTTCAAACCGTAATTTCATGGCTTTCACCCAATAGTTTTTAAAGTTATAGATATGAAATTTAAAGTAGAAGAATTTAGTTTTCAGAACCCGCAAACCCCATATCTCTATCTACTACAGAAGCTAAGCTATAAATGTTCAAAAAAGTGCGTTTGTTTTGTCCACTCTGTATATTATATAATGCTGTGGTGTTTTACTGTCAGCAAAAAGGAAAGAAAGTAATAACTACCAAAGCGAAATGATAAAGGGAACAAAGAATGAAAGATGCTGTTGATGAAAACGAGACTGCTCGAGTTGAATAAGGACAAAATAAAAGGGGGGGGGGGTGTTGGGGCAAAGAGATCGATAGTGAAGGGGCAACAGGTTGATGGGCCCGGCGTGACCGTGTCTGCCCTGGATACCGAGATCTGGGGCTGCCATCAAACTCTCGTAGAATTACGTCTAAACTGCGTTCTAACAACTCACCCACGTTCCTTCCTTTAACATACTCGTACACATTAGAAAACCCATTTTATAAACTCTAAATACCTTTAACACTAAACAACCGACATTTTCATCATCGTCAAACATCCTCTCCCCAATAAAAAAATACGTGTGGTGTCGAGGGTCACCCCGTAGCAACGAAGTTCCTTACGCTTTTCATTATACAGGGTGGGCCAAAACAAACTGCACTTTTTTGAACACATATAGCTCAGCTTCTGTAATAGATAGAGATATGTAATTTGTGGGGTCTGAAAACTATTCTTCTACTTTAAATTTCATATCTATAACTTAACAAACTATTGGGTGAAAGCCATGAAATAAGTGTTTGAAATATGGTCATAAAAAAAGTTGTTGTCCGGGTAGTAATCTTGTCTGGTATTATACTTTTGATAGAATAAATTACCATAATATGGTGAAGGGGGTAGGGGTTCTTTGTAGGTATGTGGGAGGAGTACCTCAGTGTTATAGAGTTCGGATTTTGCATATTTGCATATCTTTTTTTTATTGCCCCAAGTGATTTTTCTTTACGAATTATGATGTTTGGAAGGCACTAGGCCACTTTAAATTCAAATGTAAAAATGCATATTTTGCATATTTCGGGCATTATTGCATATAATTGCATATTTCTGGCATAAGTGCATATTATTTCATATTTTCGCATAAATATTCTCCTTTTTGAGAGAAATTTCCACTAAAGTGCCTATTTCATATGATATTTCTATTCAAACATATACTATTTAGGTACTAAAACCTTTTAAGGATTAGAAGACATTCACTGTCTAACGGTGCAAGTAAACCCCCTGTCTTATATAAGCTTCTGCTAGGCCAGGGGGTTTACCAGTCCCTACTGGTTGGTACCCTAAGCAGGCTTGTTTTCTTGTTTTTCGACTTAATCCCGGACAAAGCTACCTACCGCTGACGATTCATAGAGTGCTGCCCTTATTATCGGATTAAAATGGCTTCGATACCCAAATGAATTCACAATACGTGCATTACGTGTGTGTATTACATTAAGGTCATAGAGGGCTTCGAACCGCCAAGTCAGTCAGAGATTGGCATTTATTAAAGCTCATTTCGGGGTCTTTCCAAATATAATTAAAAAACTCGAGACTCGCGGTTTAGAGCTGACCAAAGCTTTAGCTCTCCTCGAGGAACTTAGGAAAGGAGTATGGGTTGCCGGGTCCGATTGGGGAAAGACTTCGACCAAAAATTGACGCTGTTATCCACCGTAATCCGGGCTGGACCACTGTGGAGAATGTCACCCGAATCCTGGAAGAGGGCGGTGTAGTGTAGAGACGAAATAGGAAATCTAACCCCAGCTGACGTCGCTGCCCTAAAATATGTTCCAGTAGTGTCGTGCGACGTTGAGAGGACGTTTTCACATTTCAAAATGGTTCTTTCCGACCGCAGACGAAATTTTAAGATTACAAATTTAGAGAAAGTCTTAGTTGTTCAGACAAATGTTTGTTCTTTTTCGTAAATTTAAATAATTTATAAAAAATTAATTGTAAATTTTAATTGCTTTAAAAATATAGTCAATAACTCTATTTTTTTGTGGTTATTCTTGTGTATTTCCCAGCCTAATCTTCAAATATCAGGTTTTTGGGTATTTTAAACCCTCGAAATGCACCTTACATAGCACTATTCAATATATATAGCTGCCTATTGGACTTTATATATTAGGAATAAGTGCATATTTGAGTGCATATATTTGAGTGCATATTTTTAGGGATAAGTTGCATATTTTATGTACATATTTTGCAATTTTCAAATGCATATACTAAGGGTTTTAAGTGCATATAGATCCGAACTCTAAGTTATAACAAACATTGAAGAAGTGTTAAGCACAATGTTATCTGAAGTCTGGGCAATTCTCTTGCAAGTATTGATGTGTTTGCAAGGAGTGATGGGACGGGGTAACATCTTGCATAAACGTGTAATTTAGCATTTGATCTTTAATTTCAGGCAACCTTGTGCTTAACCCATCTTCAATGTTTGTTATAATACTGAGGTACTCCTCCTACTTACCTACAAAGAACCCCCCCCCCCCCCCACTTCTACCATATGGTAATTTATTCTATCATAAGTATAATACCAGACATGATCACTACCCGGACAACGACTTTTTTAAAGACCCTATTTAAAAAAAAAATCCCTGGGTTTCACCCAATCTTTTTTAAGTTATAGAAATGAAATTTAAAGTAGATGAATGTAGTTTTGAGACCCCGCAAACCCCATATCTCTATCTATTACAGAAGCTGAGCTATAAGTGTTAAAAAAAGTGCGGTTTTTTTTTGGCCCACCCTGTATATAAATTATAAAATCACACTGCTAAGTTATACTATACATACTAACTACTTATTCATGGTGGAGTTAGAAAAGAGACATAATTAAATGTAACTAAACTATTTGTACTTTGCTGAGTTTAGGCAAAATTAAAACAATAACTTTTTTTATCGTTGAAGCGAGCGACTTGCAATAAATATGTATTGAATATTGAGATAATAGTTAATCATGATGAGGTGATAGTTAAAGAAGATGATTGTGGTACTGTATAGAGGCGAGTAGTGAGGGTACAGGACTATTCCCTAATCCTCACGCCCTGGCCTAAACCATTTAAAATATATCACTTCACTACACAAAATCTTCTGCTTGTATCAGGTTGAAATTTTACATGCATCTTTCAATTCCACTTTAGACGATTTACACAAAGTTTTATTAAAATCGTTACGTTAGAACGTAAGATATCGGAAAAAACGTTGTTTTCTCCATTTTAGGTTTCTGTACGAAGTACGAAAAGAAACCTTATATAACGGCTCTGTCTGTCTGGCCATTTTTGTCTGTCCGTTGGTATGTTTCAATTCATAACCTACTATAGCTAGGAACATGAAATTCGGCACACAGGTGCATCTCGGCATTTGAGGTAACTGTACACTTTTTGGAGTTTTCACACTTTATATTTGTAAGATGGCGTCCAATATGACGGGCGACTAAAAAAAAAGTTTTTAGTCACCGTGAAATGCTATGTTATTAACTAATATTATTTCTAATTATTATTAATATTATTATTTAATATTTCAAAAATAAATATTGGTGTAATTGGGAGCCGGGCCCTATAGGGGAGGTCCGGGCCCCCCGGCATCAGCCTTACCTGCAGCCCCTTGTATATCATGTCTGCCAAATTTACCTACCATGCTTATCAAGAAATTGTTTATAAAAAGTCTACTTAAAATGATATAAGTTTCCACACGAAACCCACCTGATTGCAGTGTGGGTTAATGTCTAAAACTCTTAAACGGCTGTTTTTGAACGTTTAATTTTTGAGAGGCAGCGCCCCCAAAATTAGAGCTAAAATTCATTTCTCGATTTCGCCACGGGGTATGATTTTTCTGAACATGTATGCAAAATTTCGTCAAAATCTTAACCCAGTAGTTTAGGCTCCAGGCGTCTGCACAGACGACAGACAGACATTTTTTAAAATCCACTTTTTTGGACTCAGGGGACCTCAAAACGTGTAAATCCATTAAAATCTCAAAATCAAATTTTCGCGCCATCACAATACTTTCTCTTTATATGAGAAAGTAATTATATGAGAAAGTAATTATATGAGAAAGTAATAAAAATGGTAAATAATGCAATATATCAAAGTAGGTGGAGAGTTTTCAAATTTTGTATTCTTACTCAGTTTTGATTTCTGAACAACTTTTTCTAATAACATTTTGTCTTATCTCCTAAAGAAGAAGCACTTTACTAGTGGGAAAAATAACTTTTTTGTAAATTTCCAAGACATACTTGATTTTTCGAAACTTAAATTATGACATAAATTAGTTTCTATCCAAGCAGGGCTGAACCCCAGAAGATGAAATTTTTAGTATTTTTCACCTATTCATGCGTCGATCCGGGGACACACGTACGGCGTATCCGGGGTTACCACTTCAAATACCCCCCCCCCCTCCCATCTTAACTGACTGAGAATGTGCTCCCCCCCCCCCCCCCCCCAGACCTAGCCGCTAGATACGCCACTGAGGAACTTCATTCCAAAATTTCTATAGATTTTCCTCTGAAAAGTTATAAAGGAAAATTGATGACTGATATGAAGGAAAACTACTAAAATATTTAATACTCTAACACTACCTTTCTATCTATACTTGAGTGTTAAAGCTGAAACTAGATTTCAGATGAAACCTGGTATTTCTCCGAACTCTAATCCATCAAAATCAATTCTAAAACTTGTTTAATTAAACAATAGTTAAGCTTTAGTAATTAATGGAGAGGTTTTACATTCTACATGTAATCCACTTACATGTGGAATACGTGGAATACTGTTTCAACAGATTCAACGAGAAATACACCGACATACATCACAAGTAATTCTATAATGCATTTCAAAGGATTTAGTTTTCAGTATAGAATTAGCATCCCACAATACACTAACAGTGTTTCTCTCTAATAATTTTATCCAATTATTACAAAATTTCGTAATCATGTTATACAACTGTTAAATTATATCTATAATAATTTAACAATAATATGTATATTTTGTCTGTATAGATAAACATATTAAACATAGTTTACATGTGAGGTTAGATACAGTAGAACCTCGCTTCACGACCCTCAATAAGACGACAACCTCAATTACAAGTGCAATTTTCAAATCCCCTTGAGATTGCCATAACACATAATGTTAAATTAACCACTATAATGCGACTATTATTATCCAAACAACCTCAATAACACGGATTTTTTTCCAATTCACAACGTAACTCAGAACCTCTATAACAGGGGTGCCCAACCTTTTTTAATCAGGGGCCACATTGTCAACATTCAAAGGGAAGGCGGGCCGGGGGCCGGTGGTGTACCGGGGGGGGGGGGGGGGGGGGTCCTCCCCCAGAAAATTTTAGAATTTTAACCCTCATAAAATACGTTTTTATGCTTCCTAGAAGGTTAATTTTCCGTTTTGGTTTTAGCTAAAACACCATGTTAATAAAGTTTGTTTTTCTGTTACTAGCCTAGTTTTACTTTGCAGAAAATAAAACAACAATAACAGTATGAATTACAAAAAATTTAGTCTTTCATTTTACAAAGTTATTAATCAAAATATCAAGTTTCTATGTAACTTAGCTTCAGTGAGATGGTTGAAACTGCTTTGCACTTGTACTTAAAATGTCTTTCCACTTAGGCTCAAACATGGTTGTACCAATCATTAATAACGATTTTAAGTGTTCATCTGTGAGGGAAGACCGGAATTTTAATTTAATGTAATTCATTTTTGAAAATGTTTGTTTGCAAACATAGGTCGAGCCAAACACTGAGAACATGGTACAAGCAAACATTTTTAAGTGTTTGAAATCTTCATTGGGCAAGGCGCTGTAGATGTAGAATGGCAACAGATCTCTGTTTTCCCCATTCTCCAATGTTGCTGGGCAAAATCAGCTGGGCTGTTCGGCATTAGGAAATTAATATATTTTAGATTCTCTGAATGCTTGTAAATTCTTCGTTTTTATGGCAACACGGCGGGCCACATCAAATCGGCTCGCGGGCCGTAGGTTGGGCACCCCTGATCTATAACAAGTCGTTTTGAGAAGTCAGCCTCTATAACGCGACACTTAACAGGAATAGGTCGACCTTGAACAAGTCTAGACTTGAAAACCCCGCCCATTAACCTTGATAACACGACTGATAGCGAAAATAACCTTGATAAAACGACCCTCAACAAAAAGAGCACCTTGATAACAAGACTGTTTCCCTAATCCCCTTGAGACACTTCTTATCAAGGTTCTACTGTACTTTGTTTATCAGGGACAGATGCATTCACAGATTTTTTTGTCCTATGGGATACCCTTTATCCAACAGCTTGGCGAATCTTATAATGGAGAAAACGATCACCCCTTCTCTCCGTATTTTGAATATAGAAGTTCGTATTTGCCGGCTTTTCGTAGATGATAATATGATATGTTCGCTCCCTATACATCTCATAGATCACACTCTTGAAGTGTTTCACTGTATTTACGACAGCATTAAGTTTACTATTGAGCTACCAGTGGACAACGCTATCCCTTTCCTGGATATGCTGGTGATTCGTAACAACGATGGCACCCTCTCCACTAAATGGTACCAGAAACCTTTTAGTTCAGGCAGAGTCTTACACTTCGCTTTTAAACATCCTCGTGAAACTAAATTAAATAGTGCTAGTAATTTTGTTAAGCGAGTGCTCGGTCTTACAAGCTATGAATACTTATCTGAAGCGAAAGATCTTACCAAAAGGATGCTTAATAAACACGTCAAGTGTGTGCAGCACACAGCGAGGGTCCGTAGGCCACACTATATTGTATTTAACTAAAAAGCTTATTTTAAACCATTCTAAGGTCTGATATTCTCAAAACACACTCTGATAAAGTATTTTTTTGCCACTGAACCGGACTACAACCATATAAATACATCGAAAAGACCATAATTATAAAAAAAAATGTATTTTGTCAATAAAAAATAAAATAATTTTTTTTTCGAAATTTCCAAAAAGTGGTATCTTTACTTTTGGTCAAAAAATGTTCAGGATTTTTTTCAGATTTTTTGCACTTCACATAAGCGAGATAGAGGGGAGGGGGACACGTTTCACACCCGCTTCAAACTCGCCTACGCTCGCCCTATCAAAGTTATATCAAAAAGATGTGGGTAGGTACAAGACACATACATGCCAAATTTCAAAGTGATCAGACGAAAAGTGTAGCCGTGAGAGCAGGCGACAGGACGGACGGACAGACACACGCAGGAAAATATAAGGGACCTTGGTTTTGCCTATGGACCCTAAAAATGACTCATTATAAAAAAAACTTTTTTGTTTCTTATTTTTCAATTTTCTTAAAAATGTTAGGACAGCAGATCAGGAGCGAACTAGGACTGCTCTAGCCGGTCACTGTTCTGATCTAAAACATCAGGCCAGTACTAGAGCTGAGGACACCCATGTCCTGCGTTCAGAAAAGAATGAAAAGAAAAGGAACATTTCAGAAATGCTCTGCATTCATTCAGCGATCTTTATAAACACCTATTAGATCCTCGTGTTAATGATAGCTCAGTCAATAAAGGCCAAAAACAGGCTGTACCCGCAACTAATTAGGGGAAATCTGGATTTTTTCCTAATGATAGACCATGATAAGAGGTACATTCTCTCAAAAGTCCCCACTTCTCCCCCTTGTGCTTTCCCCCCCTACCCCCTCTTAAAGTTCAAAATTTACTTATTTTTCACTTATTACGCGAAAATGTTTATTTTTTGAAGAGAAGTGTTATTAACAAAAATATTTCTCAATTAATTCTGCACAAAAAAGGTCCTATGCATGTTTGAAGTAAGACATACCGTTTTCGAGATATTGTTGATAAAAATTCCAATTTTTAGATGCGTTAAAAACAACACTTCTGATTTTAATAAAATTTGGATGGTACGTCATACTTAGCCTATTGTTGATCCCATATAAATTTCAACCTTCTGCGCCCATTATTTTATCTTGCACATGCGCACAAACATACATTTATTTAGACCTTTATCTTCAAAAGTACTCAACTGATTAATATGAAATATGGATGGTTTGTCGCAAGTAGCCTGCAGATAGCCCCAACTTAATTTCGACCGTCTGAGCTCTTTACATTTTCTAAATTGGTTCCCTTTCTGTCTGTCTGTTGATCAATTTTTTGTCTGTCTATTATGAATTAATGTATCAATTTAGCAAAATTTAATTTCATTAAAATAGAAAAAAAAAAAATCAGAAGTGTTGTTTTTAACATATCTTGATTCGCAAAAACAATAAAAAATGGATTTTTAATCAATAATATCTCGAAAACGGTATGTCTCAGTTCAAACATGCATAGGACCTTTTTTGTGCAGAATTATGTGAGAAATATTTTTGTAAATATCACTTCTCTTCAAAAAATAAACAGTTTTGCGTAAAAAGTGAAAAATAAGTAAATTTTGAACTTTAAGAGGGGGTAGGGGGGGAAGCACAAGGGGGAGAAGTGGGGACTTTTGAGAGAATGTACCTCTTATCATGGTCTACCATCAAGAAAAAATCCAGATTTCCCCTAATTAGTTGCAGGTAAAAACCTTTATTAACTGGGCTATGATTCTTAGTCAAATTCTTAACGGGGCTTTTCCTTTATTTATTCTTTCCTCTTTTATTTGATTTAAATCAGCTGTCTGTTCTTTCACATTCCTTCCTTCTCTCCATGCTCATTTTTGGTTTCCCCTCCGTTCTCATCTTTTTACTTAGTTCACTTTCTAGTACACCAGTTTCTCCGCTAGATCGCAGGGTTTTCCTGCTTATCCGACCTCCATCTAGTTCCTTTTCTCGCCGATAGGCCTCGCTCTTTCAACCTGTCGAAGCTTGCTTTGTTTACATCTTGCCCCGCTCCTTTATATCATATATTTAAAAAAGAAAAAAGTTTTTCGTACTGTTTGTTAAGAATTATTATGTTCATTCTTTTTTATTACTTATCAATTTAACTTCTAAATTCATGTAAGCTTTCTTTCTCATCTTGTTTTTATAATTTTTTCCGTTTTTTTTGTTACTTATTTTCGGCTCATGTCTGTTCTGTTTAATTAATTCTTTTATTATATTTTTGTATGTTAATAGATGCTCTGATAATGGTGTCATATTGCTAGTCACCGAAACGTTAGCTTTATGATAATCTGAAGTTATTATTGATTATATTGACTGCTTCCCGAGTTTGTGTTGTTGAGTGATCTTTATATAAAAATATATATATATATATATATATATATATATATATATATATATATATATATACATTTTTTTATTTTAATAAAATTCAAAGATTTATTAAAATTGTATAAAATATAAAAAATTGTTATTATGGAAACCGATAAATGAATAAATTAAATGAGCTTTAACATAAAATAAAGATACTTCTTATTCATTAAGCAAAAAACTTGTTACTTTTAACATATTTAGAACAAAGTAAATTATTTTTGATCCTTGATGTTTACATACCGATGCTGCACCTAGTATAGAGGCCATGTTAGTGTCATCGGACCACTCGACTCCGATGAGGTGTAGCGGTAAAAAGGTGGATCTTTGGGGCTGATACAATGGGCATCTTAGAAAGATATATGTGCAAGAGTTTCTAATTCTATTTTGTTGCATAGAGTACTAAGTTCATTTGTTGATATCTTGTAAAGATTTTGTTTGATAATTATTTTTATTTTGTCTGTGCAGGATGTTCGCAGCTGAGCCAGTATTGATTGTGTTATGAAAGATTTATTGTACAGAAGTATTTGAGTTGTGATATCTGATTATATTTTATATTATTTTTACCTAACGAGTCTAAATTAAGTAAGGGCGGTTGAGGCAGCGTTTTAATAAGCTTCGATCTTCTATATTCTAGGTCATGGACTTTATTTAAAAAAAATTAAACTTTACATTATTAAAATTGAATGCTATTTTAGGGGCTACATGTTTTAGATCGAGTTTTTGGGGGGTAGCGCGCCCGAATTTAGAGCTAAAATTAATTTCTCGAGATTTTACCTCTGGTTCAGATTTTTTTGAACATGTGTGCCAAATTTCGTCGAAAACGTCCCAGTAGTTTAGCCTCCACGCTTCTGCACAGACGACAGACAGACATTTTTTATGAACTACTTTTTTGGACTCAAGGGACCTCAAAACGTGTAGATCCATCAAATGTTAGCTCCAAATTTGGGCACGCAACCCCCAAAAACTCGAAAAACATTATTTTTTGAAAAAGGTTCTGACGATTTTGATTAAAAAATGTCTAATATATCGTCCATTCTAATTCGAATCTAACGATATAAGACGTTTTCCCGTCAAAAAGTTAGGTCCTGAAAAAATTGCTTCAAACGCGGACGGAGACGCCAGGTTCATTTCCCTGCCTAGGAGACGTTTTTTTTATGATACATTTTGATGAAATCTCCAATAATAATTAAATGTACCTACCAAAACACGAAAACTAAATGGAAAATACTGGGTTAAGTAATTATAAAACTCGTATATGAAAGTTTGACTGAGTTGTCTCGGACCGATTTTATGTTTTAAGAATTGAGGGAAAAAATAACTTTTTCGATTTCGCATCAGGGCATATTGTTTTTCTGCGAAATTTAATCAAAATTGGCCTATTAGTTTAGTCTCAGAATTTTCAGACATTCTACAGCCGACAGACGAGGAACAGCTATTTAAAAAAAAAACATTTTTTGTGGGCTCGGGGGACCTCAACACATGTAAATCCATTAAAATTACATTACACAATTTTCATTGCAATCACAATACTTTCTCTTTATATGGAAAAGTAAAAAGGGAGCTAAAATATTCATGGTTTAACTCCCGGCGTAGGAGTTTATTTTTTACTTCTTTTTTCTTCCTTTTACTAACTTCCCTTTTGTTTGATTGTTTGTATATTTGATTGTTTGTGATTGTTTGTTTATTTGATTGTTTGATTATTTGATTGTTTGATTGTTTGTTGAGTTGATTGTTTGTTTATTTGATTGTTCGTTTATTTGATTGTTTGTTTATTTGATTGTTTGTTTATTTGATTGTTTGTTTATTTGATTGTTTAATTGTTTGTTTATTTGATTGTTCGATTGTTTGTTTGTGCCTGAAGTCTGCCGTCTGTTGTCAAAATCTTTGGATCTCTATTGTCAAAATTTAATTAAAGTAGCACATAGACAATGTGCTAATACAAAAACAAACTATCAAATTATTTAATTAATTTGAACGAGCGTAGTGAGTTCTTCATTTCAGAGACTTGGGATTTGAAAAGTTTGTTTGTTTGTTTGTTTGTTTGTTTGTTTGTTTGTTTGTTTGTTTGTCTAACGATAACTGGAGTAAAAATTGATAAATTTCAGCGAAATTTGGCACGTAGATGCATCTCAGCATTTTTGAGAACTGTATAGTTTTTGAAAATTCCTCACTAAGCATTTCCAAGATGGCGGCCAATATGGCGGACGACTAAAAAAAAAGTTTTAAGCCAGCATAATGTGTTATACATCGTTTTGAAGGTCTTTAAGAGAAGGAAAAGAATATGTAACTAATCAAATTTCACACTTCATATTTTCAAGATGGCGGCCAATATGGCGGACGACTAAAATAAAAAGTTTTAGTCAGCATAATGTGTTATACATCGTTTTAAAGGTCTTTAAGAGAAGGAAAAGAAAATTTAACTAATAAAATTTTACAGTTAATATTTTCAAGATGGCTGCCAATATGGCGGACGACTAAAAAAAAAGTTTGTCAGCTTAATGTGTTATACATCGTTTTAAAGGCCTTTAAAAGGAGGAAAATAATATTGAACTGATAAAATTTAATACTTCACACTTTCAAGATGGCGGCCAATATGGCGGACGACTAAACAAAGACTAAAGTTTTTAGTCAGTATGACATGTAGTACATCAATTTAAAGGTCTTGAAGTTTAGGAAAGGAATATCTAAGTATTAAAAATGTCACTCATAATATTTTCAATATGGCGGACTATTAAAAAAAATTTAATCTGCTTGGCATGTAATACATTAATCAAAAGGTCTATAAAAGTAGGAATAGAGTCAATAACTTTTCAAATTTCATAATTTATATTTTCAAGATGGCGGCCAATAAGGGGAATGACAAAACGTTTTTCGTCAGTATGGCATTTGATACATCGTTTTAAATGGTTTAGAAGTAAGAAAAGAGTAAATAACTATTAAAATTTCACTCTATATATTTTCAACCAATTGTAGATAATTATTCTTTAGTATAATTATTGCATACTAAGCAGTTTAAACTGAAAATTTAGTTAAACGTTGTTTAATAGAGGTATTGCAGGCGCGCTATGATCGCACGTTTATACAGGAGTTGTAATAATGTTATTGTTAGCTCGCTGCGCTCGCCCTGTATAGACAGCATTTAAAATTAGTTTTCATTTAACTGGGTATATAATGAAGGTTCGCTACGCTCGCCTGTTTGATTCAGAATTTGTTGTAAATATTTATTAAATAAAGTTATTGCAGTATTTCTGGATAATGTTATGCCGTATAAACTTGCGAGCGCAGCGAGCCTGAATTAATTGTATTAAATAATGATTACGTACAAATACTTTATAAACAGGCGAGCGAAGCGAGCATACCATAACTTTATTTAAGTAATATTTACTACAAATTCTGAATCAAACCGGCGAGCGTAGCGAGCCATCTTTAACTTGATTAAATAATTACTATATTTACTGTATAAACAGGCGAGCGTAGCGAGCCTTCTTTAATTTATTTGATTAAATAATTAGTATATTTACTGTATAAAAAGTGAGCGCAGCGAGCCTTCAATAACTTTATTTAATAAATATTTACAACAAATTCTGAATCAAACAGGCGAGCGTAGCGAGCCTTCTTTAATTTTATTAAATAATTACTATATTAACTGTATAAACAGGCGAGCGTAGCGAGCCTACAATAACTTTATTTAATACATATTTACTACAAACGCTAAATCAACAGGCGAGCGCAGCGAGCCTGCAATATCTTTATTTAATAAATACTTACTACAAACGCTTAATCAATAGGCGAGCGCAGCGAGCCTACAATAACTTTATTTAATAAATATTTACTACAAATGCTAAATCAACAGGCGAGCGCAGCGAGCCTGCAATAACTTTATTTAATAAATATTTACTACAAATTCTGAATCAAACAGGCGAGCGTAGCGAGCCTTCTTTAATTTGATTAAATAATTACTATATTAACTGTATAAACAGGCGAGCGTAGCGAGCCTACAATAACTTTATTTAATAAATATTTACAACAAATTCTGAATCAAACAGGCGAGCGTAGCGAGCCTTCTTTAATTTTATTAAATAATTACTATATTAACTGTATAAACAGGCGAGCGTAGCGAGCCTACAATAACTTTATTTAATACATATTTACTACAAACGCTAAATCAACAGGCGAGCGCAGCGAGCCTGCAATATCTTTATTTAATAAATACTTACTACAAACGCTTAATCAATAGGCGAGCGCAGCGAGCCTACAATAACTTTATTTAATAAATATTTACTACAAATGCTAAATCAACAGGCGAGCGCAGCGAGCCTGCAATAACTTTATTTAATAAATATTTACTACAAATTCTGAATCAAACAGGCGAGCGTAGCGAGCCTTCTTTAATTTGATTAAATAATTACTATATTAACTGTATAAACAGGCGAGCGTAGCGAGCCTACAATAACTTTATTTAATAAATCTTTATTACAAATTCTGAATCAAATAGGCGAGCGTAGCGAGCCTTCTTTATTTTATAAAATAATTACTATATTTCCTGTGTAAACAGGTGAGCGTAGCGAGCCTGCTATAACTTTATTTAATAAATATTTACTACAAATGCTAAATCAACAGGCGAGCGCAGCGAGCCTGCAATAACTTTATTTAATAAATATTTACAACAAATTCTGAATCAAACAGGCGAGCGTAGCGAGCCTTCTTTATTTTGATTAAATAATTACTATATTAACTGTTGTAACGTATGCCTCAGCTCAGTCGGTCGGGTGTAGGTGTAATACCACAAAACACAAAAAAAAATGGAAAGGGAGGAATTAATTAAAGAGGAAAAATTAATATTAAACTTGAAAAGGACAAAGAAAAGGAACTGAGGAAATAGGACGTAATAAATAATAATGGGAATAATAGAAAAAAATAGGAGTAATGATAGGAAATAAAGAAAAAGGTAAGCGCCACTTCGTTTCTGATGTAAAAGGTAAGGCGGGAGGATAAACGAAGAAATTCCTCGGGAAAAAAAAATAAAAAGAAAGTACGGGTGGAGGGAAATACAAAAATAAATAAATAGAAAAAAAATTATTTAGATTACGTAAAGTGTAATAAAAGAAAATAACCTACAGCATCATATTACAAATTATAATAAGCTTAAAAAACAACCTAATAGACTTAGTTAAAAATAAAAGAAAATAACTATATATGCCTGAGTAAGTGAGTTTACTTTTGCGTCCAAAAGTAAACTCCGCAAGACTCAAAAAAAAAATTTACAAAAGAACTTATTCGCTATATTATATATTATAAGAATATATATTATAAGAAATTATAATAATAATTTTGCACTCCGGCCTATCCTACAATTTTTAATAACAGGGGTTACTACAAAAAAAAACTTTACACTTATTAACTTTAAATAAAATAAAACAATATCCAATTCCTGACAAAGTTAATTCTAGGTGGGCCCTTCTAGCTCACAAGGAAGAAAAAAAAAATATATATATATAAATAGGGGAAAAAATTGACTTAAAGGAAAATAATAACTTCACATTTAAAATAAATTATTAGGCTTTACTTTAAATCGCCCTTAAGGCCATAAGGAGTGTCCAAAATTTAAAAAAAAATTCTAATATGTTAAGGCCTGAAGGGAGGAAGAAAATAAAGAACAAATAACAAAAAAAAATATATATATATATTCCTGAAGGGAAAGAAAATTTACTAAATCAACAGGCGAGCGCAGCGAGCCTGCAATAACTTTATTTAATACACATTACTAGAAATGCTGAATCAAGAGGCGAGCGTAGCGAGCCTGCTTTAATATTATTAAATAAAGATAATGGACAAAATCATTTTAATGATCTTTTCAGGTTAAATAAGAATGTCAGGTTTTACTGAAATATTATCCTGATATCATTATTGAGAACATAGTATGGCTGATATAAAAGCACCTTTCTACGCGAGTTCTTTATGCACCGCATCACTAGTTAGAATTAATATTAAAATAAAAAAAATAATAATATAAAATAAAATATCGGTTACATGGTACCTCGGAACTTTTCCTCGCTTCAGAGGCCACTAAAGTGGCCTCTCCTGCTGCTTCGCAGCAGGAGGAAGCAGCATTGGACGTGGTCAGTACTTGGATGGGTGACCGTTCTGAACAAACTGATTTATTATCATTCTTCAAAAAAACCTTATTTTTAATACCTATATTTTATTTAATTATTTGAAGTTTGGCGGTATTTTGACAGATGTAAACAAACTTTGACGTCATCAAAATTATCGCACTAATAAATAATTATATTTGCTTATAACTTTTAAACTAATTGAACGAGCGCAGTGAGTTCTTCATTACAGAGACTTGGGATTTGAAAAGTTTGTGTGTTTGTTTGTTTGTGTGTTTGTTTGTTTGTCTAACGATAACTGGAGTAAAAATTGATAAATTTCAACGAAATTTGGCACATATATGCATCTCAGCATTTGTGAGAAGTGTATAGTTTTTGGAAATTCCTCACTCAATATTTTCAAGATGGCTCCCAATATGGCGGACGACAAAAAAAGAAAGTTTTAGTCAGCATAATGTGTTATACATCGTTTTAAAGATCTTTAAGAGAAGGAAAAGAATATGTAACTAATAAATTTTCACATTTAATATTTTCAAGATGGCGGCCAATATGGCGGACGACTATAAAAAAAAGTTTTAGCCAGCATAATGTGTTATACATAGTTTTAAAGGTCTTTAAGAGATGAAAAAGAATATGTAACTAATAAAATTTCTCAGTTCATATTTTCAAGATGGCGGCCAATATGGTGGACGACTAAAATAAAAAGTAATATCCAGCATAATGTGTTATACATCGTTTTAAAGGCCTTTAAGAGGAGGACAAGAATATGTAACTAATAAAATTTTACACTTAATATTTTCAAGATGGCGGTCAATATGGCGGACGACTAAACAAACAGTTTTTAGTCAGTATGACATGTTATACATCAATTTAAAGCTCTTGAAGTCTAGAAAAGGAATATCCAACTATTCAAATTTCATACATAATATTTTTAAAATGGCGGCCAATATAAAGAAAACAAAAAAAAGTTTTACATATCTGCATAACATGTTATAAATCATTTAAAGGAATTTTAAAGGCTACAGATTATGTACTAATACTGTATAAAAAGGCGAGCGCCGCGAGCCTGCAATAATATTATTAAATAAAGATTATGCAGAAATGCTTTTATAACAGGCAAGCGTAGCGAGCCTGCATTAATATTATTAAATAAAGATTATGCAGAAATGCTTTTATAACAGGCGAGCGTAGCGAGCCTGCAATAATATTATTAAATAAAGATTATGCAGAAATGCTTTTATAACAGGCGAGCGTAGTGAGCCTGCATTAATATTATTAAATAAAGATTATGCAGAAATGCTTTTATAACAGGCGAGCGTAGCGAGCCTGCAATAATATTATTAAATAAAGATTATGCAGAAATGCTTTTATAACAGGCGAGCGCAGCGAGCCTGCAATAATATTATTAAATAAAGATTATGCAGAAATGCTTTTATAACAGGCGAGCGTAGCGAGCCTGCATTAATATTATTAAATAAAGATTATGCAGAAATGCTTTTATAACAGGCTAGCGTAGCGAGCCTGCATTAATATTATTAAATAAAGATTATGCAGAAATGCTTTTATAACAGGCGAGCGCAGCGAGCCTGCAATAATATTATTAAATAAAGATTATGTAGAAATACTGTATAAACAGGCGAGCGTAGTGAGCCTGCATTAATATTACTTTTATAACAGGCGAGCGCAGCGAGCCTGCAATAATATTATTAAATAAAGATTATGTAGAAATACTGTATAAACAGGAGAGCGTAGCGAGCCCGCATTAATATTACTTTTATAACAGGCGAGCGTAGTAAGCCTGCAATAATATTATTAAATAAAGATTATGTAGAAATGCTGTATAAACAGGCGAGCGCAGCGAGCCTGCAATAATATTACTTTCATAACATGCGAGCGCAGCGAGCCTGCAATAATATTATTAAATAAAGATCATGTAGAAATACTGTATAAACAGGCGAGCGTAGCGAGCCTGCAATAATATTACTAAATAAAGACTATGCAGAAGCGCTTTTATAACAGGCGAGCGTAGCGAGCCTGCATTAATATTACTTTTATAACAGGCGAGCGTAGTGAGCCTGCAATCATTTTTTTAAATAAAATATTTACTACAAATGCATGTTATATAAGCAGGCGAGCGAAGCTCGCCTGCATTAACGTTATTAAATTAAGATTATGTGAAATGTTGTATAAACCGGCGAGCGTAGCGAGCCTGCATTTATATTATTAAAAAAATATTACGTACAAATGTTTTATAACCAGGCGAGCGCAGCGAGCCTGCAATAATTTTTATTAAATAAAGATAATGTAAAAATGCTATATAAACAGGCGAGCGCAGCGAACCCGCAATATTTTTATTAAATAAATATTATATAGAAATGCGGTATAAATTGGCGAGCGTAGCGAGCATGTATTACTATTATTAAATAAATATTAGTTACAAACGCTATATAACCAGGCGAGCGTAGCGAGCCTGCATTAATATTATTAAATAAATATTATATAGGTAACAACTGGTGAGCGTGGTGAGCCTGCAATGACTTTATTAAATATGGAATATGTACGGATGAATGGAAAACATTTTAGCTCCTGAGAACTTGCATCTCGGTCCTACAATATGACGATTAAAGAGGAAGATTGTAGTCAGAATGATATACCATACATTGTTTTAAAAGGCTTTATGAGTAGCAAAGTTTTCAAAAAATGTGACCGAGATGAGGGTGTTAAAAAGTAAGCTTATTCTTATTGCTGATTTTCGTAAAATGTTTTTAAACCTGTTTTCAGGTTGAATAAGAATATGTTAGGTTTTCACCGAAAAATTATCCTGGTAGCAATATTGAGAACATAGTAAGGGTGATGTACTCGTAAGACCTCAATCTATGCGAGTTCTTTATGCACCGCATCACTAGTTAATGGAATTTCATCGGGGGTTTTTATACTTCTTCCTTAATTTTGTCTATATCTTAATTTTGTGCTCTAAGTCAAAAACCTATTTATTCTTTCATTATTATTAACCGTCAAAGTTTAAAAAATCAAAAATTGATAACTTTAAAATGGCGGCCAATATCAAAATGAAATTTGGTGGACTTGTTTGTCATACAGAGAGGTATATTCGTGCCAAATTTCAACTCGATCAGGACCATTGTCATTACGATTTTTTTAAATTTTTGCTGACTCAACAAACTGGGTTCAAGATGGCGGAAAAATTGTATTTTCCGGGTGGCGCCAATACAGGTAAGGACTAATGTTTCTGCCAAGTTTCAACTCTCTAGGTTAAATACCTTGGGCGCTACGATGATAACACACACACATACATACACACATACATACATACATACAGACGTCATGCTGAAAACCACTTAGGAGGTCTTAAAAACACCCAAAACGGATAATTCCGTTGAAATCTCGAAAACAATTTTTGGTGAAAACAATACTACTATAGGTAGTGAGGAAAAGTAAAAATTCTATATAATATTAAATATTTTGATTTATTGTTAACCACAAGTAGGCAGGAATAAAACTAAATTAGATAGCGAGAACATTGTAACTAAAGTATAAATTAACAATATTAGTGAGAGAGGAGAGTAGAACCGGATGAGGAAAAGATGAAAGGAGTGAGGCACTGTAATATAATAATGAGATGTGAGGCTCGTGCCTCATATTGATCCTAACTCAACTCTCAACAACCGGTCAAACCATAATAATCCGCTTTATCATCCTAATTAGTGCCTCTCTCACTTGCCTCTTCTACTTATCTCATGTTACACGTTAGTGATGCGGTGCATAAAGAACACGAGTAGAATTGTGCTTTTATATCTGCCATGCTATGTCCTCATAAATGCTACAAGGATAATTCTTTTGGTGAAAACCTTATTCAACTTGAAAAAAGACCTGAAATTGTACATTACGCGTCTAGTGCGGAAAGTAGCATTTTGCATACGAGTGTGGAGTTTGCACCCGAGCGATAGCGAGGGTAGTAAAACCACACGAGCAAAGTAAAATGTAGTCTTCGCACGAGTTGCGTACCGTACTTTATCTACGATTGTTGGGTTTTAATACTAAATATAGAAAATCATTTAATTATACGTTGTTTATCCCTAAAAACAGTTACTTTAATTAAACAAACAGCAAATTTGTTTTGTTAAATGTAAACAAACACGCAAATCGTGGGATAAAGTGAAGAATTCTTCACCTTATAGCACGATTATAAAACGTACTTGTGCAATGAATACAACTACGAAAAGAATCACTTTCTACGCATCTAAACAGAGATAAAATGTTTAAATTTCGTATCAATCGTAGATAAAATTATTTTATCTACGATTGATACGAAATATAAACATTGTATCTCTGTTTCGATGCGTAGAAAGAGATTCTTTACGTACTTGTATTAATAGCGCATGCGCGTTTCATAATTCCTCTTTTTCCCGCCCTAGTGCGGTAAAAAAGAAGAATTCTTCACGTGCGTTAACGATTAGCGAGAGTTTTTTAGATTTTTTTTTTTTTTACATTTAACAAAACTAATTTGCTGTTTGTTTAATTAAAGTGACTGATTATATCGAGTTTTTAGAGAAAAAGAATGAGTACATTTAAGTTTAATTTAATGAATTTAAGTGATTATGACGAAAATGAAGAGATTAACGGTAATACGTCTACCGAAATAATTAATTCGGCACAAAATACAACTAATGAATTAATGTCATCTTTATCAAAGAGAAATGCTAACTTACATACAGGAAGTTTATAAAAAAAAAGTCGAACATTATAAAAATCGTTAAAGGTCGTTATTAATAAAATCGAACAATCGTATTAGATAAAGTACGGTACGCAACTCGTGCGAAAAGGGCATTTTGCTTTGCTCGTGTGGTTTTACTACCCTCGCTGTCGCTCGGGTGCAAACTCCACACTCTCATGCAAAATGGTACTTTCCGCACTAGACGCGTAATGTTCTATTACGTAACACGCCATATATGCATAACCCTACTTTTTAACACCCTTTTCTCGGCCAAATTTGTTGCAAAACTTTTGTATCAATAGTTACATATTCATTTCCTACTCATCAAGCATTTTAAAACGATGTATGGCAACCAAAATCTAGTTCTTTAGTCGCCTTTAATATTGGTTGTCAAAAAAATAAGTAGCAAGTTCTCGGTAAGTAAAAATTGTTTTCATTTCATCCGTGCATAATCCTTATAACAAAGTTATTGCAGGCTCACCACGCTTACCTGTTTTTATAGTATTTGTACATAATTTGTATCTAATAAAATTAATGCAGGCTCGCTACGCTCGCCGGCGCTGTTTGTAAAGGCATTAGTCTATAATATTTATTAAATAATATTAATGCAGGCTCGCTACACTCGCCTTTATTTATACAGTATTTGTACATTGTTATTGTTTGTTGTTTATACAGTATTTCGTACTGACTAAAAACTTTTTGTTTAGTCATCCACCATATTGAAAATATGAAGTGGGAAATTTTATTTGTTACATATTATTTTCCTTCTCATATTTCTTATTTAAAAGGCCTTTAAAACAATTTATAACACATTATGCTGACTAAATTTTTTTTTAATCCCACCATATTGGGCGCCATCTTGTAAATATTTAGTGAGGAATTTCCAAAAACTATACAGTTGTCGAAAATGCTGAGATGCATCTATGTGCCAAATTTCGTTGAAATTGATCAATTTTTACGCCCGTTATCGTTAGACAAACAATCACACAAAGTTTTCAAATCCCAAGTCTCTGAAATGAAGAATTCTCTACGCTCGTGCATTTTGAAGACTTTATATACTGTTGGAACGCCGAGAGAATGTGCATGGAAAAATGGATCTTGGGTCCAAGTTTCAAACTTACTATCGACTTTAACTCGAGATATGTCGATGTTCCTCCAGGCCCTAGGCAGAGTGCCCTCTAGGAATTACTTACTTATTTTGGAACCTCCTTTCTCAACATATGCCTGGGTAATGGGTAAAGTGTGAGGGAAAATACTTGGATATTCTTTATTTAGGATTACTTTGATTAATTTTATAATCTACTAGCCTTCACTAGGTATTAGTGGTTATGTTTCCTATTACCATGTAGACAGAGCAAATATATTAAAAGCCTGAATAGTTTTCTTTCCAAAACCTTCTTAGAATAGAATCAGGACTATATTACATATCATTTATTCCATTACTAAGAATATAATACTCTCCAATTCGTAGTTGGAAGTCTATTTATAATACGGGCCATTCGGAAAGTAACCTCCGATTGGCCACTGTGCGGGAAGTAGTGGGACTAGCTGCGCCATTGTTGTACTGAAGTACGCAGCAGGTCAGTCTGCATCAAGCCGTGGTCGAGTAAAGGTCGTACGAGCGCTGGTTTGGTTTTTATAGTATCTTGAAACATGCGCTCCAAAAAAACTCTCCGCCAAATGCAAAGTGCGAGCTATTATAAGGTTTTTTACGGCAAAATAATGTTCGGCAGCAGCTATTCATTGATAACAGTGCCGTGTATGGTGCCGTGTATGGACCAAGTGTTATGATTGAAGAAGTTGAACATGAATGGGTTGGCAGACAGTGAACTTGTTTCGATCTGCCGTAAACAGCTAGGACAACTGTGCAGCCTTGGTGGCAACATAATCATTCAGTGGATCCGAACTCACGTGGGAATCAGCGGAAATGAACGAGCCGATGACCTAGCAAAGGAAGGAACTGAGCTGCCGCAACCTATGGTCAACATTCCTCTGTCCACTGCCAGGTCCCTGATTGACGAGGCATCGCGCCACTGGCTTGACTACCACTATAGAGAAGTCTCTGCTGCGAAGAGTTGGGCCCGACTCCATGACCAAGGACCTCTACCACGCTCAACTCCTCGCTCACACGGAGTGGCCATGTTCCGACTCCTTACCGGCCACGTCTACCTCCAGACCCACCTACACAAAATGGGACTCGTCGCTAGCGACCAGTGCCCTCTCTGCAGGGAAGAACGACAAGACGCAGACCACCTCCTGCAATGTTATGCGCTTCCACTCCCACCAACCAACATCTCGCCTGATAATCAAAACCGTGGAGGCCTACTGGCTAGCAAGGTGTCAAATGACAGAGATAACAAGGACGGGCGTTGTCTAAACTAAACTAAACTATGAATAGGTTGGTTTATTTAAAAGTTGACGAAAAAACATTCATGATGAAGAGAGAAGTGGGTCACCGATGAACTCGTTCAGAAAATTGATGGAAACGTTTGTAAGAATCGACGTTTCACAATTTCGGAGCTGTCTAATGAATTTCTACAGATTTCTAGGACTGTGTTATACGAGATAGTGACAGAAAGGTTAGTACCGGAAGGTCTGTACTTGATGGGGGCCAAAAAGTTTTACTGAGCTCCACAAAACTCACTCAAAACTAGCACTTCGCATTTGGCGAGGATTTTTTTTTTTTTTTTTTTGGGTGAAGGTTGTACAAGCACTAGTTTGGTGATGCTCTAAAAACCAAACTAGTGCTTGTACAACCTTCACTCGATCACGGCTTGATGAAGACTGACCTGCCGCGTACGTCAGTGCATCAATGGCGTCGCTACTCCGACTACTTCCAGCACAGTGGCCAATCGGAGGTTAGTTTTCGAACGGCCTCGTATATTAAAAAAATAGCAAATCGTAACTAAGATATATAGTAATAAATAGCAATGCTCGATAAAACCAAGATATGCTAAAAAAGAGAAAATAAACGCAGTCAAAACCAATCAGACTGGGCAGTCTGATTGGAAAGTTATAGAATAATCATCAACCATTGGGTGCATTTAATTACTAGTCTCTTTTCGATATGGCAGCTGCACCAGTAAATGTTTAATAACTCTGGCTCTAGGACCAATTTATAAAATAATAAATATTCGATTTAAAAAACATTAGTACGAGGTTAAACCACCACAATCAGAAATTAAATCGAACAATTGCAATCGTCTACAATTGCAGACACCATAAGAGCTCAAAGTCAAATTTGTTTTATAAAAAAAATGATCACATTTATCTTTATTTATGGTAGAACCGATGAAGGTACGACAAAATATCAGGGGACCAAAGTTGTAGATCTTTCAAAATCAGCTACCGCTGGTGCAATCTGGTTTTCGATACGACTTACCGTTCAGCCACCAAAAAAAAAAAAAAAATAAAAAATAAATTAAATTAAATTTGCGCTCGCCATCTATAATTTTTTAAGGGGGTAACTGAATTACCTTGTTTCATCGGGGTTCTTATTTTATTTAAATGTTATATTTATTAATTTGAGCTTTTCAAAAGTAAAGGAAACATTGTGATCTTTCTGAAAAAACAATTGTTTTTATGTACCCAATTTAAAATATTCCTGGCCAGAAATCCATTTCAGGTACATTTTTGGTCTCGTGTTTGTCTGTCGGTCTGTCCAACATTTTTGCATCAACATAGTCATAAAAACTACTCATCCGATTCTAATAAAATTTGGGGTTGTTGGTCATAGTAGTTTATAATAATTGATAAAATAATAATATTGGCGTCATATATGTTTTAATATTCTGCGTCCTTTGATTTCACTTCATCATGCGAACAATGTTTTTTATTATTAACACCTACTTATTTAAAATTACACATCTAATTTTAAAGAAATTTGCATGTTTTGTAAAATGTTGCCTTGGTAGATGGCGCCATAATAATTTCACCTGATGTGTGAAAACTTTCGACAAGATTTCAAATCCCCCATGGATAAAAAAAAATTGCAAATATTCCTAATTAGTTATTGATTCCGACTGCAAATATCAATTAATCAAAATTTAAAGAGCACTGACGCATGACGGTTTAAATAAATGTGGGGCTATCTAGCTGCTTTCAACAAACCATTCAAATTTCATAAATTTTTTGTTGTATCCTTTCGAAGATATAGATGGTGTAAATAAATGCATATATTTGTGCACATGTGGAGGAGAAACAACTGGGTGCAGAAGGTTGAAACTTATATGAGACCAACAACAGACTCATTATGACCTACCATCGAAATTTCATTAAAATCGGACGTTTAGTTACTAAGATAATGTTGGTTCGCACAACTTGAGCGACAGACGAACACAGAACTAAAAATGTTCCCTGCTTTCTGAAAAAGATTTCAATCTTAGAATTATTAAGATCGGAGAATACAAATAAATTGTTTATATTAAATGATCGGAATCGTTGTTTATTTTCAACAAATTTGGGAGACATCACAATTAATTATTTTTTAGAAAAATTTCAACTCTCTAGCTATACTGATACTGTAATGGATGAGTATGAGAGTAGTATTTGGCTTCATAAGACCAGGAACATTACTTTAGTGTATCTTTTAATATATAAATCATATTCATCAATTAAAAATACACAACATGACGCCATTCAGATCACTTAGTAGTTCTGTACAAGCACTACACTTCTTCCTCCTGAGCTGTGCCTGGATACTCGTTGATCTTGAGCTGGTCAGCATGACACTTCATTGACTTCTACCATGTGCGATACAAGGTCTGTTTTCTTCTTCACTGTACCTTCAACGTAACCTTTTTCAATCTTCTTCTTACCCCATACTTCCTCTTCCACTCTAAAATTCTTGTCATTTGCCTTTTGGTCCCTTTACTTCTATTTTTTACTAGAGCTACTTCCATTTCAGGCGTAATATCTGGCTTTACAGGACTTAACTTTGTCCGTAATTTTCGCCTTAGAAGAACCTCCTCCATAGAGAATCTGGTGGTCATCTGGAGTATCATCTGGTGGAGCATCTAGTAGTTGTTGACCGATTTGTGAACAAAAATCGGTTTAGCTTCACCAGAAACGACCTTCTATCCAGAGCGTTACAATTGCCCTTAATGCACTCCCATTACTTCTGGGATTACTTCAAGGTCTTTTTTTTTTTTTTTTTTTTTTTTTTTTTTTTTTTTTTTTTTTTTTTTTATTTGAGTACTGCAACTACAATACATACTAATTGTTTTAAGCAGTAATGATCAAAGAATGTGTGACTTGAATTACATGATGTAAGAAACTATCCAGTGATAGCACTTACTGAATTATATAGGTTTTATTGATATAAAGAAAATAAACTAACTCGATTAAATGAATATACATATATCAGTTATCTAAGAGGTCGCGCGGCCACTGCCTCTTCAGACGTCTTGTAGGATTTTCAGGAATGGACTGGGAAAACAGACTGTGGACTAGTGGATTAGAATGGTGGGAAAGAGAATCGTGGAAGGATTTGTATCTGGATATGGCTAAATCTCGGACAAAGGGTACTTTGAGGTCGTTATGAAGGATAAAATTGTATACATAGAAGGGAGCGTCAGCTATTTTTCTTAGGATTTTGGATTGGAGAGATTGGATTCGATAGGAATTGGAGGGCTTGGTGCAACCCCAGAGTTCTATACCATATGTCCATATAGGCTTAATTATTGTGTTATAAATAAGTACTTTGTTCTGCATGTTGAGTTTAGATGTGTTGTGTAAGAGTCTATGTAAAAGTTTGTAGCGTGTATTGCATGTTTGGCGTATATGTTTAGTGTGGTGTGCCCATGTTAGACGTGTAGCCCCAGGTAGCGGATGGAATTGTAATGAGGAATAAGGATTTGGTTAAGGGTAACTGGTTCACACATACCGTGCCTTAGAGCGAAGGTCACGTGGGAGCTTTTTGTTTTATTTACTTTTATTCGCCATTTCTTAAACCAGGTTTCCAGGAGAAGAAGGTGCTGTTGGACATGATTGGAGGCTGTACGAGGAGACTCATTTGAGGATAAGTTTATCGTAAGGATACATTTATCGTCGGCGAAGGAAGCAAGAACTGTTGAAGGATGCTGGGGAACATCGGAAGTATAAATGGAATAAAGGATAGGACCTAAAATGCTACCTTGGGGCACCCCTGCTTCTACAGGGAGGATAGAAGAGATCGAGGAGTTATAGGAGACTTGGAAGGAACGGTTTTCAAGGAAGGATTTTAGGATGAGGTAATAGGTGAAAGGAAGGATACTCTTGAGCTTCCAAAGTAAGCCGGCGTGCCATACCCTATCAAAAGCCTGAGCTTCATCTAAGAAGACAGCCGAACAATACTTTTTTTGCTCAAGAGCAGAGGAAATCACATCCACAACTCTGTGACACTGTTGGACGGTGGAGTGGAGGGAACGGAAGCCAAGCTGGTGATCAGGAATGATTTTGAGGGATTCTATTACAGGGTTTATGCGTCGTAGAAGAAGCTTTTCGACTTCAAGGTCAAACCACATATTCAGGCGCAAACAACCAATGTATTGGTTGAGTGCTTCAAATTGTTGTGTTGGTTTGTTACTTAAAGATGATGTATTGGTTAGTTAGGTCATATTGTTGTGTTGGTTTGTGACTTAATGTTGATGTATTGGTTAGTTCCTTCATATTGTTGTGTTGGTTTGTTACTAAATGTTGATATATTGGTACGTTGTTTCATATTGTTGTGTTGGTTTGTTACTTTTGTTGTTGTATTGCATAGTTACTTCATATCTAAGTATTAATTAGTAACTTAATATTGATGTATTGGTTAGTTGCTTCACATTTTTGTGTGGTGTGTTACTTAATGTTGATGTAATGGTTAGTTGCTTCATATTGTTGTGTTGGTTTATTACTTAATGTTGATGTATTGGTTAGTTGCTTCATATTGTTGTGTTGGTTTATTACTTAATGTTGATGTATTGGTTAGTTGCTTCATATTGTTGTGTTGGTTTATTACTTAATGTTGATGTATTGGTTAGTTGCTTCATATTTTTGTGTGGTGTGTTACTAAATGTTGATGTAATGGTTAGTTGCTTCACAATGTTGTGTTGGTTTGTTACTTAATGTTGCTGTATATTGAAGTATTATTTAGTTGCTAAATACGGATGTATTGGTTAGTTGCTTCATTGTGTGTTGGTTGCCTTACACAATGTTGATATATTTGTACGTTATTTCATATTGTTGTATTGGCTTGTTACTTTTGTTGTTGTATTGGTTAGTTACTTCATATCTAAGTATTAATTACTAACTTAATATTGATGAATTGGTTAATTGCTTCATATTCTTGCTTGTTTTGTTACTTAAAGTTGATGTATTGGTTATTTACTTTATATTAAAGTATTAGTTAGTTGCTTAATTCTGAAGAAAACTTTGATATAAAGCAACTAATTAATAAGTTTGTTGCTTTATGAAGTATTAGTTAGTTGCTAAATACGGATGTATTGGTTAGTTGCTTTAAGTTGTTGGCTGAGAGCGCTGTATGTTTTGCAAAGAATTCATTGCGAGTTTTTTTCATCAGTGACCCTCAGAATTGTCACTGTAGAGGGTGGTCCAGATGGGTCTCAAATCTTCTCACTTTATATCACTGGATATTTGGGTGTATATAATATTTAGTCACTCGGGAGAATTTTCTCAGGTAATTTACGGTGACATGACCAGATGTGCTTTTAAAGTTAAGTACTTATTGGTTGTTATCACAGTGGTTATGTCACTCTGTAAGTCTTATCACTAAGGATTAAGTAGTTGCGAGTGCGTGTCACAGAGGTCGATGGAGGCCAAAGACCTGTTGTCGGTAGCCACCTGTTATATCCCTCTGTACATTCTTATAAACTTTTCACCGGATGTTGTTCTAGCTCGTGCTAAAGGCTATCAAATCCACGCCTGCACTTTATTCAACATAAAATCACCACTTTAACAATAAGCACCATGCGAAAAACTTTTAAGCTACCTTCAAAATAAACGTCTAAATTGAACACTATACACTTTAACTCCACTTAAACTAATTTCATTTTTCTTAAAACACCCAGCTAAGTCGAGCTCAGCCGTACCATCCTTTACTGGAGCCATCTCAAGGCACTTTAGACCCCCCCCCCTCTATTATCTTAATATAGATGCTTAGATAATTAAAATTAATTTTAAGTTAGAGTTTATTACAAATTGAACCAGAAATAAAAATGTTACACCTCTACCCATATTAGTTCATAAGATATAGGGGAAGGTCGGGTAGTATCGGACACTTTTTTAAAATTTTTGAACTTGTTAATGAATTAATTTGGTCATACTATGTACCAAAGGATACTAAAATATGTTATACAAGCACCTATAGAACCATTTATCTCTAGGAAATTTTTTCCCACCTTTCTGATGTAATTTAAAAAGACCTTTATTTTTACCTATGCAAAATATTGGAGGGTTAGTATCGGACACTACAAAATACAATTTAGAAAACAAAAAATTGTTAAACAAGTTTATATATTTTATTTATTTACAAGTTTATATATATATATATATATATATATATATATATATATATATATATATATATATATATATATATATATATATAATATATATATATATATACTATATATATATATACTATATATATATATATATAGTATATATATATATATATTTTTTTTTATTTTCATGAAAAAACGTAAAACGTTTGTCACAACCTGCAATTAACAAAAGGGACAATAGAAAATAAATGTATAAAAAATGAGAAAAAAAATCATTGTAATTAAAAAAAAATTGTTTTTTCCGTGGTAGGCTGTGAAATAGTAACTTTAGAGCCTAAAAGACATAGCTAAAATCCATTTTTTCATTACGTGGACTTATAAAAACTTTTCATTACTCCTAGCTGTAAAGAAAAAATCTTTTACGTCCTAGGAACTAAAAGATTTTTTATGTCCGGCGGGTAGTTGTCAAAACTTCCGTTAGTACCGCTGCAGTCTTTGTAGAAATGCTTCTAGTACGATTAAAATCCGCTAGATGTCAATGCGTTTTATTTATCTTTTCTTATAGTGTGACCTCTTTTTAAGGTTTCTTTTTTTAAGTCTTAAGTATGTACTAATATTTCTTATTATTATATATTGATTAGTGATTAATATTTAATGTTTTTTCATTGTCTGCTACCTCGGAAAAAATAGCATATGCTACGCGACTGTAAAGTGTTTTTTCTTTACCTTGGCAATATTTAAATGTAATTGCCGCGGTAAAGAAAAATTTCACTTCACAGCCTAGTAACATAATATACTATTAACTGACAACTGTCACATTCGTAGTCCAAATTGTGGTTTTCATAATCCGCACAATCCTCGTGGGCCCACCCTTTACATCGCTTACACTGAATCCAATCTTCCTCCAAAGTTTCATTACAAACGATGCAGTGAGTAACTGCATGTTTGACTGCCTTTTCTTCCAATTGAAGTTTTCTCCTGACTTTTTTGTCTGATATTTTTATTTTACTCGTTGACTGTCCTTTATTTCTGAGATTTTGCTCTTTCAACAGATTTTTAGCTTCTGTATTTTTTAATTTATCAAGTTTTATTTTGTATTTTTGAATGAGTTCATTTTTATAAGGAGGCGATGTCAAAATCTAACTTTTTTCGCCCCTGCTTTGTCTCAATTCTTATTAGATGTGATCTAGTCCCCACTATCTCTCTTTGTTAACCAACAACGGCTCAGAGTCTATTATCTTTATTACCTCAAGAACCTTAACCACTTGGATGTTTACAAGTGGAATTGGTCCAAACAACATGTCCAAAAATTGTAGATACCAGACCTTTTGATAGAAAATCCATTTTTTTTGGTACTTATTGAATGGACTATTATTGGAAAGCGATTTTTTAAAAAAAATATTTGTCCGATATAACCCTCCATGAGCATGTCCGATATAAGCAGACTAAAACACTTTGCAAATTTGGCTATCAAAAACCTATTATTAATGTTATATAAGATTTAATGCGTAAAAGATTAAGTTAAAGGATTACTCTTTGTTATCAATTCACTTAGAATGTGAATTTACTTACCTTTAGGCAAAATTCAGTACTCTGAAGTTATCTTCGTGAACAAGAAATAAACAGATAAAAACAGATAAACACAAATTTAGTTGATACCACTGAAACAAAACAATCTAGCAATAGCGTCCGCATATTTCTGCTAGTTTCCCCCCTCTGTGAAATATAGAGCCAAGTGCAGCTGTCATTGGTAAAAGCACGAAACGCCACTTATCCGATATAACCCGCTGTCCGATAATACCCGACCTTCCCCTATGTGCCTGAAGTTTTGTTATTATGTCACTGGTCTAGTGACTCATCATAATTCTAAGGCACTTCTTAAAATCCAAAGAGGCTAATAGAAAAATTGGCTATGCAAATCTATATAAAAATAGACTGCCAATTGGTGTGGCATTTAGCTTTCTTGCATCCTATCACGTGCTTTATTGATTGTATGCTTTAACAACTAATTATTGTCTAATTTGTTTTATTGGTTCCCCCGTTTTTTTTTTAGTCAAAATTGTTTTAATGTTTTACATGAATTAAAGTATCAATTTATCAAAAGATAAAGAGCAAGCAGAAGGTAGAAGTTAATCTGGGACTATCTGCGAGTTACTTTCGATAAACTATAAAAGTTTTATACAAATCAGATAAGTACTTTTGAAGCTATAGGTGTAAATACATGTATGTTTGTGCGCATGTGGAAGAGAAAATAAAATGAGCGCAGAAGGTTAAAACGTATATGAGACCAACAATGGGTTAATTATGACCTACCATCAAAATTGCATTAAAATTGGACTGTAGTTTTTAAGATATGTTGGTTCGCAAAAATTGAGCGACAGACCGGCAGACCGACACACTGACAGGCAGACACGGACCAAAAAATGTTCCCTGATGTTTGAAACGGATTTCTGCCTAGGAATTTATGAAATCAGAGACATAAAAAAATGACTTGCGCTTTCTAGTAGAAACTTTCAAAACTAAAATATAATTTTACTTTCATTATTATAATATATTGGAATTAGAGTGATTGATCTTGAGTATTGAGCTCAAAGATTTTAAACATACACTTCTCACTCGTCCGCACATGTATACCAAATAATTGTTTAGTTCAATTAGAACACCCCACGCGTTACTTACATTTTCAAGAAAATTCTCAGATTAATAGATTTAACTATTTTGCTTACGAGCTTACTAAAAGTAACGGAATCATTAATATCGTTCTTAACCCTTAAATGCTAATGGTAGTCAAATCGACAAACCATTTACCCTTAACCATTTACGCTCATATGAGATGGTGATGGGTACCCCATCCTTCTGCAGTGCTTGCACTGGTTAGTAATACACCTGCTAGTGTAGGGGTAGTAGTTCTTTTGAGCATACACTCGTTTTCTGGCAAATTCCCGTCAAAGCTACTTCGTCGATTCGACTAACGTTTAGTAATAGACGTAGGGAATTAATTGGTCGTCGAATGGGCCTATAGCCTGGGAAAATCTCTCTAAAAGATTAAATAATGAGTTCTAATAGTTTTCTCTTTATAAAAGTGCAGTTTCAACCCAAAAAATGTATTTTCTGCTAATGTTAGTCGTATCGACGAAGGTTTAGTAGTACCAGCCATCCAATTACCATTAGCATTTAAGGGTTAAGAAAGTTATTTTTGTCTCCAAATTGCAAAATTCCTGCGCGGGAATCAGTTTCAGATATCTAGGAAGTTCTTCGCTCTGGTGTTAGGCTTTTGTTAAACATTTTTGCGATCCATCATATCTTAAAAACTATGCACTCGTCTGATCTTAATGAAATTTGTAAAATAGGTCCAATTATCCCTGTTCTGTAAAAAAAATGCTTCAGAATGAAAATGTCCTTTTCTGAAGTATTTTTGTGTGCTGAATCTGAATCTGAAGTCAAAATTTCTCCTAAACGTACAGTTTTCGCGGAAAATGCTTGGTAGAATGCTGGGGTAACTGTACTATCACCTTACAGCGAATTGAAAAAGCAGCCGGTCAAATAAAAGAATAAAGGCAGTTAAGATGGACTGTATTTGTGAGATAGTATAAATAAATTAGATATAGAGCCCGTTAAAATAAATCTTAAGTTTAGAAAAATGGTTTCATACCCAGTTAGTGGAGTGCAGCCTGCTTTACGTCTTTCTCGGGGAATACTTCATTATTAAATGTGCATAACGGCAACGAAGATCCCGGCCGGGATTTAGAAGGATTTAACAACTTGGAGATTTAAACATTTTACAAAAGAAATGTACAAAAAGCGGTGAGGCGGTGGAGCAAGTGAAAAGGAGGCGATCCTCCCAGACGTCTTGGCGAGCTGCAACTGAAGAAGTAGAAGGGGGTCGTGCCTTACCTAGGAGGCAACTTTGTGTGGGGTGATAGTCGAAAATTCTTCAAAAGTTAGTTTTTGGCTACCAATTACACGGATCAGATGGTATTTTACATTTTTTATGTTGGATTCCATTAAACCTGTCATAAAAGGGGCTCTAGGAACGTTAAAAGAAAATCGGATACCGCGTGAATTAAAATAGGTTTCGAGAATAGGATTTAAATTTGAGATTTATAAAAAGTTATAAATTTCATTTAAATGGCGAGCAGCACCTTTAAAGTTGGGTCGTTTGATCACTATAGATAGTGGCAGGAGGACCGCAAGGGGCGACCAATTGTCTTGAGCAGTTAAAAATCATGAGGGGGACCTGTGGTCTTGAGCAGTTAAAAATCATGAGGGGGACCCATGGTCTTGAGCAGTTAAAAACCACGAGGGGAGACTTGTTGCCTTTAAAGTTAAAAAAAACCACAAGAGGGAACCATTTGTCTTAAGCAGTTAAAATACCATGAGAGGGGACCCGTTGTCTTGAGAAGTTAAAAAACCACGAGGGGTACCCGTGGTCTTGAGCAGTTAAAAACCACGAGGGGAGACATGTTGCCTTTAAAGTTAAAATACCATGAGAGGGGACCCGTTGTCTTGAGCAGTTAAAAAACCACGAGGGAGGACCCCTTGACTTAAGCAGTTAAAATACCATGTGGGGAGACCCGCTGTCTTGAAAGTTTTAGCCTCCACCTCTTCACCTCCTTCTGAAAAAACAGCTGCTACCTTATTTCATAACCTTTGTTTATTATTCTAATGATTTATTATTTCCTTATTAAAGGCAGATATACACATGCCTGCAGCTTGTACAAAAAAAATGCCAGCTACTTGCTCGTGCTAGCTACTTGCACGTGGATATGTTAAATGGCATGCCTGTAGCTGGCAAGCAAGCAGATAAAAACTTGGTATCCCAGTTACTGGCAATTACCCTCTTTTGGCATGCAAGCTACTTCCCCGATTTAAGGGCATGTCTATTTCGCCTTAAGGCCTTTTTGCCAATCTTTATACAATATCAACATTATTAATTTTATTAATCTCTATTGAGTTTATCATTAAGCGTATTAATTTGTAAATATGTTTTTCTGTGCCAATTTAATTTGTCCATAATATGGCTGTTGATTGTGTTGTCTAAATCTGTTAAAGTTTGTTGTTAATAATCATTTTATTTTAACCTTTTGTTATTTCATTTACATAAGTGCCTATATTAATTTTAATATTTTCTCTTCATGTTGTTTTTCTACTCCTACAGTAACTTCTAATTGCTGTAAGTTTAATTATTTATCGTCATTGTTTCTATCGGTGTGTATTTTCCTACTTCAGCCAATTTTTAAATGTTATTGTAACCTTTAACCGCATTGTGGAGCATGCTGTAATTTAATAAAAAAAATAATAAACACACACACACACACATATATATATATATATATATATATATATATATATATATATATATATATATATATATATATATATATATATATCATATAACATAATTTATATTTAATATGTGTGAATAAAGAAGTATTCAAAATGTGAATATATGTTACATTTTGTAATGTGCGTTCGAACCAGTATATGGGTCTTATTAGGTAGGCTTGTGGAGATGAGAAAATTCCAGGGAACAAATCATCGTGACACACAGTGAGTGATACAGAGATACAGTGATAAGCGGCACGATACGACATTCTTTACTAAATTTATATCCCTATAAGAAACGAGAGAGAGTATGTAACAGAGGAGGGAAGAATTTGAATGCGAAAGGGAGATAAGATATCTTTTAATATGACGTGATATCATTATTAGTTTAAAAGAAATTCACATCTTATTATAATATGTGAATCAAGTCTATTTCATTTCCTTATGAACTATCAAGCTTATTCTCAGGTCAAGAAACAAAAATCTTTGTTCAGCCAATTATCCCCGAACAGCTAGCTGGTTACACAATAATGGAGAAACTTGCGGACATAAACAAATAAACGTCAAGCACTTTCCATTCACCAAATTCGTTTGTTTTCGGAAGAAAACGAAGTTGATTTTCTCGGACAGCGAGTTACAGCTTCAGGTATCCGCCCACTTCCGGAGTGGCAAGGTAAGTGTGATTAAGGAGTATAAACGCCCAGACACAATCATAAGATTGTGACGATTCCTTGCTTTGATTAATTTCTACCATAGATTTATTCTAATTTCAGCTAATAAACATTACTTTTACTGCCTAGGCAGGTAAATACTTTCCTGACTGTTTCAATTACTTTCCTGCCTGTTTTTAATATTTAATGACGTGAAAAACTTTCCAGACTAAAAACAGTTAAGTATTGCTTAATTTTGCTGCCGTGAGAAGATAATAGTACATTACGCGTCTAGTGCAGACGGTAGCATTTTGAATGTGAGTGTGGAGTTTGCACTCGAGCGACAGCGAGGGTAGTAAAACCACACGAGCAAAGCAAAATGCAGTTTTCGCACGAGTTGCGTACCGTGCTTTATCATCGACTCTTGAATTTTAATAATAATAATAAATACAGATAAAAATCGGGTACAGGGTACCTCGGAACTTTTCCTCACTTCAGAGGCCACTAAAGTGGCCTCTCCTGCTGCTTCGCATCAGGAGGAAGCAGCATTGGACGTGGTCAGTATTTGGATGGGTAACCGTTCTGAACAAACTGATTTATTATCATTCTTCAAGAAAAACCTTATTTTTAATACCTATATTTTATTTAATTATTTGAAGTTTGGCGGTATTTTAACAGATGTAAACAAACTTTGACGTCATAAAAATTATCGCACTAATAAATAATTATATTCGCTTTTAACTTTTAAACTAATTAATGGAATTTCATAGGGGGTTTTAATATTTGTTCCTTAATTTCTTCCGGTTCCAACGATATGCTTGCTATACGTCTAAAACCTATTTATACTTTCGGTATTATTAACCGTCAAATTTTAAAAAATCAAAAATTGATAACTACAAAATGGCAGCCAATATCAAAATGAAATTTGGTGGGCTTGTTTGTCATACAGAGAGGTAAATTCGTGCTAAATTTTAACTCGATCAGGACCATTGTCGATTTATTACGGTTTTTTAAAATTTTGCTGACTCAACAAACTGGGTTCAAGATGGCGGAAAAATGTGATTTTCCAAGCGCCACTACAGGTAAGGACTGATTTTTCTGCCAAGTCAACTCTCTGGGTCAAATACCTTGGGCGCTACGATGATAACACACACACATACTTACATACATACATACAGACGTCATGCTAAAAACCACTCAGGAGGTCTTAAAAACATCCAAAGCGGATAATTCCGTTGAAATCTCGAAAAAAATTGGTGGTGAAAACAGTACTTTTCCTACTATAGGTAGTGAGGAAAAGTAAAATGTTACTTTAATGAAACAAACAGCAAAATAGTTTTGTTAAATGTAAACAAACAAGCTAATCGTGCGATAAGGAGAAGAATTTAGGCCTCTTTCACACGAGGCAACTTAGTTGATTCAACTAGTTGACTGGTTGACTCTCAACTAGTTGACTGCCCGTGTGAAGACTTTTTCAGGCCTCTTTCACACGAGTCAACTTAGTTGATTCAACTTCTCTTCCCAATGCGAGGTCAGTACGATGTTAGGACCCGAGGAAGCAGGAGTACTTGCTCTTCCGCAAAAATTGTGCTTGAAGTCTCACGTAAAAAATTAACTAATTTCCACAAGTGTTATATATAATGTTTGTAATCTACTCTTTATTACCTTTCATTTGATACCCCACTCAAAATTAAAAAAAAAAAATTCGCGTGACATGAATTATCCGCCATTTTGGATTTGAGTGGCTGATAATTTTGAGTTCGCTTTATCTTTCCTGTGTGTGCGTCAAAATGATCTTTAATACTGGAAAGTTCCAAGTATTTATCTCTTTTAATTCAAGTAATTGGAATCGTATAATAGTGACAGACAGACAGACAGAGGAATGATACTATAAGGGTTTTTTTTTTTTTGTTTTACCAGTGAAACCCTAAAAAGAAGGAAATCTAGTCAAAGAATGTGGGTTCATCCCTTGTTAGAGAATCGGGAAACGGGCGCTTTCTCACAATTATATCCGAAACTACTAAGCCACGAGGATAAATTCTTCAATTTAATTGGAAGAGAAAGTAGTATCTATTTGGAACAAGTGTCCCAGTTGACTCTACTAAGTTGACTCGTGTGAAGGGCCTAATGCCTTGTAGTGTCTTTTTAGTTGAATCAACTAGTTAGGATGAGAACGCGAGCGGCACATGTGCCTGGCCTCCTAGTCGCCTGGGCGGACGAGTTGACTCGAGTGAAGGGGTTAGGGCGATTCCTTAACATTTGCTACCCGGCTACACTCCTTTTCAACCGCCAGTCAACTAGTTGAATCAACTAAGTTGCCTCGTGTGAAAGAGGCCTTATGAAACACGTATGCGCAATGAATACAACTACGAAAAGAATCACTTTCTACGCATTTAAACAGAGATAAACATTTTATATTTCGTATCAATCGTAGAAATAGTATACTATGTTACTAGGCTGTGAAGTGAGTATTTTCTTTACAGCGGCAATTACATTTACTGTCGAGCGAAGTGAGACAGTAAATATTGCCAAGGTACGGCTACCAGCACGTATTTTTTACGTCCTAAGACGTAAACATTTTTTTCTTTCGTGCTGGTAGTAATGAAAAAATGGATTTTAACTATGTTTTTTAGGCTCTAAAGTTACTATTTCACAGCCTACCACGGAAATTTTTTTATTTAATTTCAAAATAATATAATGTGATATTGGTAGACGTTTAATGTTTGTTTTCTGATTATCTTTCTCTGTTTTAACGACATGTAAAATATTTTTAAACGAAATATAAACATTTTTTATCTGTTTAGATGCGTAGAAAGTGATTCTTTTCGCAGTTGTATTCAACACGCATGCGCGTTCATAATTACTCTTTTTTTCCGCCCTAGTGCTGAAAAAATGAACACACGCGTAATGTAGCATAGAGCATGTAGCACTGGACGCATAATATACTATTAATCTTGTTAACTTTGTATACATAATTAATTTATTTTATGACGAACATCGATATTTTTTAAAAAAATTAAAAACTATTTTTACTGAATTTACGTATAGCTGTGATTGGAGAATGACTTTAAAAACAATGTAAAGAGTCAAAACGTCGAAGTTGTTTAATGTTAACAACGTTATTCGAATAAGAATGATTCTTAATCTATAATATACTATAAAACTAAGAGTGACAGTGACTGACTGATCACTAATTCTCCTACTTCCCATTGACATAGATGTTTCAAATTTGGTACATAGATAGAGTGTACCATAAATAGAAAAGTGCGGCCATTTTGATTTCGATATGTGGCCATCATATTGAATAACAGCCACCATATTGGATTTATTCACATTCTATTATCTCGGCTTTAAGTGGACCTAGAGATCTGAAATTTGGTACATAGACTTGTGGTAGCTAAAGAAGAAAATTAAAGGTACTATCACTTAAGATATAGCCGCCATATTGAATTACAACCGCTATCTTAGATTTAATAACTCTCTATTATCTCAGCTCCCAGTGGACCTAGAGATCTGAAATTTGGTGCATAGACTTATGGTAGCTAAAAACAAATTGACACTTTCACTTCAACATATGGCCACGGTATTGAATTATAACCGCTATCTTGATTTTAATAAAACAAGATCTAAAATTTGGTATTTAGACTTGTGGTAGCTAAAGAAGAAAATTAAAGGTACTATCACTTAAGATATAGCCGCCATATTGAATTACAACCGCCATCTTAGATTTAATAACTCTCTATTATCTCAGCTTCTAGGGGACCTAGAGATCTGAAATTTGGTACATAGACCTATGGTGGCTAAAGAATAAAATTAAAGGTACTTTCACTTCAACATATGGCCGCCATCTTGGATTTAATCAGATACTATTATCTTAGGTTCCAGTGGATTTAAAGATCTTAAATTTGGCACATAGACTCATTGTAACTAAAATTGAAAATGCTTATAAAATAATATAACCTACTTATACTAAAAAAGGAAATTATGAAACAGTAAAGATATATTAATTATATTATTTTAATTGTTATTGACACAAAGCGCCAATTTATAGACGGATAAGGTGCGCAAAGCGCACCGATCCGGCTAGTATATTATACGAATGTTTGTATAAACGTTGATTTGGTTTTTTCAATGTGTATGATGAATCTTTTGTCTAACCCGAGTGAAACTCAAACACACACTTTACGAAAAGCCTGGTAGTTCAGATTATCAGACGGGCTGAACAGTCCATCTGAAATTCGTCTACCTTGGCGTGGATATAGTTCGGTCGTCTGAATAGTAAAAACGGACAAAACCTGACTATTAAGGCGGCCGGATCAAACACACGCTCAGTTACCAGGCCTTCAGATGGATTGTTCAGTCAAACTGTTAGGCCTGCTTGATCTTGTGAACGTGTCTTAAACGATTAAACATTTGAGGAGCCTAGTATCAAAGACGGACATTCGACATTCTTTCCGAATTTCAGTTATCGATTGTTTCTTATAGATTTTTGGCTGCTGCATCAGATTCTGCTATCCATTTGCATAAAAAACGACCAGAAAAGGGGTAAAAATTCAATAATATTTGTAGTTTTGTTTCAAATACGGACAAGTCAACACACGTTTTGCTTCAAAAGTGGACATAACCGAAACAGCCAATCAGATGGCTGCATTTTACTAACTTGCTCCTATGATGCACTGCGGGCTTTAGCATCTGAATACCTTTTGTCATACATGTTTAGAAAAATGATACCCCGAGGGGAAATCAAGACATCAATTTTAACTCTATATTTGGGAGCACTACCTCCTAAGAACTCTGAAAAACGTGAAAAAAAATATATATTTCTCCAATATTATAATTCTAACCATTATTTTCAACGTCATTTTGCTTAAAAAACGGACAAAACCTTGTTTTTGTTTCAAAAGCGGACAACTCCACTTTTCAACTCCATTTAGCAGCTAAAATATCAAAGAAATTCACGTTTTAAGTACTTCTAACTAGTTTTGAGTCTATTAAGAATCTACTGAAAAAAAAAAAAAAAAATCATTGCTCTAGCATCTGTAGAATTTGAGCTACAGTTTTTCGGCTCTCCTGTAAAATTTTGAAATGTTCTCTTGTCCGTCTTTGATACTAAGCTCCTCATTTATATTTGTGAGTAACACAAGAACAATAATTACATCCAGTGACACGAGGATTTATAATACTTTAAAATAACACACACCCAACAGTATAGTACAACATAAATGCAACTGATTACAGCGGCCAATAGGAATATAACAGCAGGAGCTAATGCTCACAATGGTCGGATCATGTTGGAACACGAAAGGAAACATTTTCTCTCTTTTGCTTCCTAAACTTAGGTGTAATGCTGTGAAATTTTCAACTTGGGATTCGTGAAGCCCTAATGAAACCATGAATAGAGAGGGAATTTCACTTGGGTGACTTTAAGCCAAAGGGTTTCTAACTCGATTATACTTCAACTCCGGATACATTCCGACTTCTCAAGTAATTGCTATTAAAACTTTATCGGAGCAAATCAATGCAGTTTTATATGTATCAGAGAGTTGTATTCTGTGGATCAAAAGAAAACCACAATTTCATTCCCTTCTGAATTTCCTTCATCAACTAGTAACTTTTATATTTGAAACTCTGACTTTTAAATCACCTTTCATTATCTCATCGATAATTGCTTCAGAGCTTACCAAATGTAACGGAAGCTATGTGATCGTTCTGAAAAAAGAAAGTTTTTTAGGTGTCCGATTTCAAAAAATCCAGGACAGGAATCCGTTTAAAGCGGACCTCACACGGTCAATATATTGACTCAATATTTGATTTCTGAAGCTCCGTCAATATTTGGTCGTATTGTAGCGCTGTCAGTGGCAACTCGTGAAAACTTTTTCCAAAACAAACCTTTAAGCGGACCTCACACGGTCAATATAATTTCCTTCAATATATTGAAGGAAATTATATTGACCGTGTGAGGTCCGCTTTAGACATCAGGGAAAATTTTTGGTTCCGAGTTCTGTTGCTCAATGTTTACCAACCTATCTTAAAAACTACTTGTTTGATGTAAATGAAATTTGGATGGTAGGTCATAATTAGCCCATTGCTGGTCCTATATAAGTTCCAACCTTCTGTGCCCATTTGTTTATCTTCCGCATGCGCACAAACGTACATTTATTTACACTTATATCTTCAAAAGTAATCATCTGAATATTATGAAATTTCATTGGTTTGTCTAAAGTAGCTCACAGATAGCTCAAGATTACTTAAAACTGATCTGCGCTTTTAAAATTTTGATAAATTGATATTTTAATTCGTGTAAAAAAAATATGACAGATTTAAAAAAGGAGGGGGGGGGGATTTCCAAAATATAGCTTCTGGTGTCCAATCGCCCATAACGAGAGCCTTCAAGAAGCAGACAATGGCCAATCAAAAGGTGACCTACTAGCGTTCGACCCACTGGAAAACTTCAGGATCCCAAACCACGCGCAACCAGGAACTTCAGGGCTATAGTTTATTCCGGCATATGACATTGGGCAGTACGGTACAACCCCACGACAGTAAATCAAAGAACGTCCACCGCTCCCACTGATTCAGTGATGCCACTGACAGACGACAGAGCCCCAGGTCTCACAACCGCACTAACGGCATTTCTACAGGAAACTGCTGAGAAACGGGCGCTGATTCGTAGTTTAGTTCGGCGACTAGAGGAGGCACCGACTAGAGACGCCAGGTGTCAATCAGGTGTCTAAAGTTTTATAGAACCTGGTAATTTTATAAGAAGAAACTGTTTCTTCTTTTCATATATATGTACAATAAATAAATTTATTTCTAAATAAATAACAACTGTAACTGGCTGACATAAATTCCAATTGTAAGTTTAGCAAAATTGACAAGATGTGTAGTTTTTTGTGTGTGTCCAATTTATTTAAAGGTTTGGAGTCAGGTGTCAGCTGTTTATATAAAAGTATTAGTTAAATGTTTTCCTTTACTTTACTATTGGCTTTCCTTACTACCTACGTGTCATGTCGACGTATCGCGTTTTAAATCTTTAATTAGTTTAGTTTGTATTAAGGTTATATATTATGTTAGGTTACCTATTGCCATTTTTATTTATAACAGAGTTATCTTTTAGTTTAATTGATATTATGTTTAAAAAAAAGAAAACAACAAAAAAATAGTTCATTTGTTGTTCTTGTTGATGTAATGGACTTTTATAATATTATTTCAATGGGGTTATAGATAAAATAATATCTTTGACTAATATTTCTAACCATTTTTTACTAAGTTTTTATTAGCTTGCTTTCTTGTTTATTTGTTTGTTTGTCCAGTACAAATCTTGCAATTGTCTATTAACTAACATCCCGAGTAGCTAGACATTTGAAACTTTTAGGATAGCTCAGAACACGATGACGATGCATTATTTTAATACTTTTAACAATTTTTAGTAGAATTTAATTAGTTTTCAGCAAATTTTGCTGTATGGAAAGTTAGTTCGGAAAAATCCGCAAGTTTTTTTTATTTGTTTTGACATGACCCATATTTACGATCTTCATTTTGACAGGTTTCTAATTTATCATTTTTTATTTAGTCAACAGAAAACGTAGTATATAAAAAGTTATTTTTATATTGTAATTGTTTAGAATTAAACATGGTGATGTGAAGCTTTTATGAAGCTTTGGAGCAACAAGTTGGTAATATTTACTTGATTACTGAAGAAACTGATCTTTCAGGACTCCATTCCTCCTCGACTCTATGGACTACCGAAGCCCCATAAATCAGATCTACCAATGAGGCTTATTGTCAGCGTGCTAATGGATCAGTCACGCCCGAAACAACTAGCATCTTGGCAGAAGAACTCCAGCCCCACCGCTAAGTCTTCCAGTTTTGTAAAGAACTCCAAACACTTCGTAGAAAAACAAAAATCCCTTAACTTACAAACAGGAGACCTACCCCTCAGTTTCGACAAAGTCTCGGTATTTGCTTACATACACATCCCAGACAACATCGCTCTTATCCGAGACATTCGTACTGAAGATAAAGCAGCACAGCCAGAAAGCTGTCTAAGGTCTAAGGTGATGGATTGTTCTACAAACAAACATACGAATCTCCGATAGGCAGCCCACAATCCCCAGTAACGGTATAATTATTGTTATTTATTAAAATATTAAATAAAAACTGTGCAATGGACGTAAATGTGCATCTTTTTTCTACGGGAGATAAAATATTGTATGTACCTCGTGAGTAAAGTGCCATTATTCCCCTAGCAGTAATGCAAGACTTGGAGAAAAGAAATTTAGCGTCAGAGCCAATTCAGCCCTTTTGTTGGTGGATATAATATATTGACGAAACATTCCTGGTGTGGAGTCATGGACGTGCAACCCTTGTCGACTTCCTGACACATTTACTCCGGCCATAATAACATCATGTTAACCATGGAGATTGAGAAAAACGGACAACTCCCCTTCCTCAATGGCACCATAGGCCACAACTTTTGCAGGAAGTCAACACATACATACAGATATCTAAATGCTAACTCCCACATCACTCGTTTCAGAAAATGGCGGTAATAAACTCATTTGTGTCCAGAGGCTTGAGGATCTGAAGTCGTTGGAATAGGAAAAAAGAAAACACCTCCGCAATGTGTTGACGAAAAATGGATTCTGGATTGGAAAAAAGACATAGACAAGGTCATCCGCCGACTGGAAAACTCCGAAGCCCAGGAAAGAGCTATCCCCCACCCGACAAGAAGCCATATTTTCTTTTCGTCAAAGGTACCACCGACAAGATAGCGCTTATCTTGAGGAAGAACAAGATATAGACTACCTTCACAGCGAGCAGCACATTGAAAAACTTCCTTGGAACGGTGAAGGACACGTTACCTTTTAAAAACAATGAGGTATAATAGGAGATTCCCTGCAGCTGTGTAAAGTCATATGTTGGTCAGACGGGCAGATTGATCTCCACTCGTTTACAGGATCCCATCAGAGCCGGAAAAAACGACTGGAAGTCAGCAGTAGCGGCACACAATGAGAAAATAGGCCACCTCATCAAGTGCGAGATGACTACAGTATTGGCACCGATACCGGGGTTTTTTAACTGACTTTTCTGAGAGGTCATTGAAATTGAGAAGAAGGAAGAAAAAATGCTGCTCTTCGGTATTTATAGTACAGGAGTATGAGTTTGATAACGGAGACGACAAATCGCTTAATACATAAATTGCTGTTGGTATTAATTCTAAATTTCTGCAAGAGGATTTACTAAGGACTGAAGCGTGTCCAGAACAATTAGTATCTTTACATGAGTCAATCGGATTAGCTGAACAAAATATCCAGGCTGTAGCAGAGAAACAACCACAACAGACAGAGCCGGCAACGTAGATGAAGTCAGACGTGGTCGATTGAGTAAAACACAGTAGATGAGGCTAACTATTCCAGAGATAACGGAACTATGAGTGTAAGCTGAGTTTAACAGAGCACTTTAAGTGAAAGATAAACCACGCTCAAAGTAAAGTTTGTAAAAAAAAGTGGTCGGAAAAAATATATATATTTGTTTATATTAAGTTTATTATTAAATTATTTTAATTTCAAAGATTTATTTTGGCCTGTGGAAGAGTTTTTGTTTAAATATGATTAAAAAAAGTTTTTCTTTAAAAGTTGCTATAATTAGCCCTCCCACGTAGAGGTTTCTGGCATTTAAAAAAATTAGAAAATTTATTAACATAATATTTACATTTAAATTAAAAATTAAAAATGTTTTCTTTTCCTGATAACAATTATTAATAAATTCAATTATAATTTGTCATATTTACCTCCCCACCAGGGGATCGAACCAGGGACCCCATACTCCTATTTGTTCTTATCTTTTTTTTAAGGGACTTCCAGCTATTTTTACATTCTCATATAAAGAGAAAGTATTGTGATGGCACGAAAATTAAATTTTGAGATTTTGATGGATTTACACGTTTTGAGGTCCACTGAGTCCAAAAAGTGGTTTTTAAAAAATGTCTGTCTGTCGTCTGTGCAGACGCCTGGAGCCTAAACTACTGGGCCGATTTTGACGAAATTTGGCATACATGTTCAGAAAAATACCCCGAGGCAAAATAGAGAAATTAATTTTAGCTCCAAATTTGGGGGCGCTACCCCCCAAAAACAAACTCTGAAATAAACTTGAAAAAAAAAAAATTTTTTGAAAACGGTTTCGACGATTTTGATTAAACAATTTTAAAATGTAGTCCATTTAAACACGAATCTAACGATATAAGCCGTTTTCCTGGGAAAAATCTAGTTCCTGAGAAAATAACACGCGGACGGAGAGAGCCTGGGTTCGATTCCCCGCTAAGGTGAAGTTATTTTTATGATAAACTTTATGACATTTTCAATATTAATTAAATTTACATTTGAAAACTAATAAATAGAAAACTCTGGCCTAAGTAATTATGAACTCGTATATGAGAAAGTTTGTCTGAGTTGCCTCAGACCGATTTTTTTTTTTTTTTACTTTTATATAGAGCGAGATGGGGAAGTAATAATAATAATAGATAACATGATAGTGGACGTGCTTAATAATGGAATAACAAAAATCGTCTCTCCACGTAAATTGAAACGGGTTAGAAAACACTTAAAAAACAAAAAGTTACCAATAATTAAAGGCACATATCAAGCTAAAAAGATGTATATATATATATATATATATATATATATATATATATATATATATATATATATATATATATATATATATATATATATATATATATATATACATATATATATATATATATATATATATATATATATATATATATATATATATATATATATATATATATATATATATATATATATATATAAACACATAATATACATTCACACATACACACATACATATATATACATATATACACACATGTACATATGTATACATAAAAATATATATATATATATATATATATATATATACATATACATACATATACATACGTACATACATACATATACACATACATACATATATACAAATAAATAAATACATAAAATTAAAATCAAAATAAATAAAAATAAAATACACAAAAATCAGTCAGAAAAGTAAAAACTGAAAGAACACATTTTAAATCGGGAAACATTGAAATATAAAAACAAACTAAATAAAGCAGCTTACCGATTGAGAAAGAAATGTGTTACATAGAAAAGATAGAAAAAGATTATTGAGAGGTGAGCCTATACCATGTCGGAGATCGACATGAGATTGATTCTCGTAGGGACAGAAGCCAGAGTCCTAATCAGAAGCGAACCATCCCCCCTCTTGTTAAGGTTCCTCTCACTGACTCTGCGTTGACTCCTTATTATTTCTAACTTCTCCAAAGAATCAAGCCTACGCCCTTTCTGTGCATAATGGAGGAAGCCGATCTTGTGCTGCGCTTGCATGTGATTACGATCGGTTAGGTGCTGATAAAACGTACTATTAGATCGTTGAAGGTGTTCCTTCGTCCGTACCTTAAAGTTAAGTTGCTTAATAATGTTCGAAACCCTATAAAGTACTTGAATGCAAATGCTTCTCTGTGATTTTTAAAGTAGTACGAGGTATCTATGTCTCGACACTAGGAGTAGATTCCTGTTTAAGGTTAGGAATAGTTAAAAGAATTGACACACTTTGCTATGACTAAACAGTAAATGAAGTATGCATGAGTGAAAATGTAAAACATGAATAGAATAATAAATATAAGGATGTTTTAGAGGTTTAGGATGGTTCCCTAATAAATGTAGTACCACAACGAAAACTAATGATATCATTCAACTAACTATAATATGATCTATGATCATATAGTTACCATATGATCACCACATAGCTGCAAACTAATGATTTTGCTAGTTAAGCCCGACAAGTTCCCTTGAAAATTAAAAGTTGAAATTTTACATGCCTGTTTCAATTGTACTTTGCCGATGTATATGACGTTTTATTAAAATCGCTACGTTAGGACGTAAGGTGTCGGTAAAAACGTTGATTTTTCTATTATAAATGTTGTTTAGGTCCACTTTAATAGTTTTAACGACCTTAAACACGTCATAGCGGTGTCGGTGTTGTGTTTAATATAAGATCCGGTCAAGTAATTGTCAGCAAGTTACTAAAAGGGTTTCTTCGGTTATAAAAATTCATAAATACAGCATTATTATTATTTGTAAAAACTAAAATATGTATTTATTGAAACATAGTTGTTAATCTTGACACCTTCTTTAAATTTGTATAATTAATTTTTTATTGTAAAATATGTTTAAAAAGATTCAATTTTTAGAAGCAAGGTTTGCATATTATATTATTCTTTGGAATCTTCGGTATGCACTTATTTGGTTCTTTCTGGGGTATAATGGCCGCCATTTTGGAAAAACTATTAATAATTGTGAACTAAATTTCAATACCTTTAAAAAAGGCCTTCTTCAGGGAGAAAAGTTAAGTCCCCTTTTTGTTTGCCCTATTTATCTTGGACATCGAGGACTTCTTTCGATCGAGAGGAATTAGCGGGCTCTCTGTGAACGCGGTAATGGATATAATCGTACTACTCTTTGCTGATGATATGGTCCTACTGGCATACTCTCCATCTATGCTAAATCGCCTACTAACCATTTTGGACGAATACTGCCGGATAAACAAATTGGAGGTAAACACGACCAAAACAAAGGTTCTAATCTTTAAAAAAGGAAAACCTGCCGTAATACAACCGACATTTTATTATCAAGGTAAGAAGATTGAGGTAGTCAAGAAGTCCACGTATTTGGGCGTTGAATTTTGTTCTAACTTTTCCTTTAACTCTGCCGCTAAGTCTGCAGTTTCAAAGGGCAATATAGCTATGGGTTCAATAACATCGGTGCTATCCAAAATCAAGTATAACTCTTGGAATTCACGAATGAAACTGCTCGACTCTATTATATTGAACTCGGTTCTGTACTGTGCAGCTGCCTGGGCACCCAAATATCACCAAGAACTAGAAAGATGTCAGACCAACGCCCAGGATTCTGTCTCTCCCTAGAACCACACCCGGCTTTGCAGTAAGACTGGAAACAGGCGTCCTACACCTCTCTTATAAAATATATATATATCTCTTATAAAATATTTAAAGCAATTTTAAATTGGATAATTAAAATATTAAGTATGAATAGCAGACGCTATCCATCTGCTTGTCTGGAAAGACTTCATGCGCTCATCGATAAGCCCGAGACAAACCTCCAGTTTAACTGGTTAAACCATATAAAACATTTTTTTATAAAAAGTGGATCTCTTGAAGTGTGGACTCACTTGAATTACCATTCACTACTAAGTAATAAAACGGATATCCTTAGGAGATATGCTGAATACCTGACCGCTGCAGACCTCAACCACTGTGCTCAATCTAATTTCTCCAACACCTATAAACACCTACCCTTGATACAAGGTCCTCAAACATATCTTCTTCTTAACACTCCTATATCAGTTACCCGTATATTTGCACAACTTAGACTTGCTAATAAATTCCACCTTAAAATCTCACACAAAACCCACTTCATTCTGCCCAGATATGTGCAAGCTTTGTGCACTAAGCCCACAGGACCTTGTTAACCACTTACTTTTTATATGTCCGGTTCTTTATAATAACCGAGAACAACATATTCCTAACATCCATGAATTTCACTCCCCTAAAGATATCTTATCTACAACGGACATCACGGATATACAACATAATATTTAACTTCTTTCTGTCTATTGTGATGCCGCAATCAATTTAGAAAAATAATAATAGTCCAGTCAAATAAGCTCAAAATGGCGGCGAATCTTGCATTAAATCATGTAGTTCCAATTTTTTCAGGAATGTGTTGGGGGAGGTCCTCTGAACAACGCCTAATAAAGTCCCATCGATTTCAGGCGCCGCGGGACGGGGGAGGGGGGGCAAAAGGTCACTTTTTCAGTTTTCGGCGTTTATCTCGAAAACGGTATGTCGCACAGAAAATGTTATTCTATTCAACATTAAAGCTGATAAAATTCTCTTTCAAATGATATATCCTATTTGAACCTAAGTGTTACCATTTTTGAGATATGAGTCGTTGAATATGAGAAAATAATTAAAAAAGTGCCAGTGGTTTAGGTATGGGGGCATTGTTTTTGCGTTTTGTTTTAATTATTTGGGGGGTAAAATGGCCGCCGTTTTGGAAACAAATAAAATAAGTTTTATAATGCTATGTTATAAATATAAATATGATTTATAAATATATTAAATAATGCAAACAAAAAAAAAACAAAAAGAAAAATGAATGCTTAAAAATTAAAGGTAAAAGTTCCCATAAAGAATTTAAGGGTAAACGTTTAATCATGCAAATCTACCCACCCACAGCTGAACTCTGCGTGGGTCTCTATCAGCGTCCCACGCTTCAGGTTCTGTTCGGCAATATCACCAATTTCGCTATCATAAGTAATTAAACTTCTTAGAACTGGTAAGGGAACATTTATTTCATCAATTATAATACATCTGAAATCAAACACAAATTAAAAAAAAAAAAAAACAGCTAAGAATAGAGGAAATTATTATTTTACATAAAAAAATTTAAATTAACATTCTTTATTTACTCACGGCAGCAAAATTTAGCATTAATTAACTGTTTTTAGGCTGAAAAGTACTATTTCTCTGATTTGTCATAAAAATATTAAAAACAGACAGGAAAGTAGTTAAAACAGTCAGGAATAGTTATTTACGCACCAAGGGAGGAAAGTAAGTGATTGCACCCTGAGCGATAAACTTGGTTCCTGAGGCGAAGCCGAGGGAACCATAACGTTCACTCCCGAGGCGGAGCCGAGGGAGTTAATTATCACGAGGGTGCAAGTGATTTTTACTCCCAAGGTACGTACAAGATTTTACCTCCAGAAGGGAGAAAAAAATATGGAAAGATTTTAATTATAAATTACGTAATTCAACAAAAAATACATAGGTTTATATTTATTTTTTGAAAAATATAGTCAGATATAATATTAACATTTCTCTAAATAAGTTTTATCACGTTAGAATTAAATTATAGATAATAATTATTTGAATTTCAATGCAAAAATTAAATGGGAGAATCAGCTGGAAGCTGAGTCGTGTATTGAATGGTGTTGACAACTGATGTATTTAAATATGGATTAGTTAATCTACATTTAGAAATTATGTTTTCACTTTTAACTTGTTTGTTTCATTTACTGATGAATCACTATGGCAACCCTTGTAGAGGTTACATGACATGTGTGAAGAGATGACATCATAGATTTCGACATTAAACCAAAATTAGTAAATGAAATGTGTATTAGCACCAACCTTATTTATTTGTGCTTTATCTAGGGCAACACTGGAGGGAATATTATTCATTACTCCCTGTTTAACCCGACCGGGTGCAATGAGTAACTTCCCTCCCTGTAAACTAAGGAGGAAAGTCCACTTTTTCTCCGCTGGAGGTAAAATACTTTCTCTGCCTAGGCAGGGAAATATTTCCCTGCCTAGGCAGAGAAAGTAACAGTGTTTACCACTGTGTTTCATAACCTCTAATTTTGTTTGTATTTAGTTTTATTTTAATCTGTGTTATTTTAATTTAGTTCCATACTTGTTTTATTACAAAGCATTGTTATATTATTAATGTATTAATAATGTTAGTATTATTTAAAAGTTTAAAAATGATAAACTGAAAAAGTATTTTAATTGTAGGTCTTTGACTAATTAATCTCGAGTAAAAAGTGGCAACACTGGAGAACGACTTGTTTTGGTTTGAGTTTGTAGACGATTCATCTCAAACTAATTCTTACCTAAGCTTATTTTTTTAATTTGCATAGCGTGAGTAGATAAAATATCGTATGCAACAAGGCAGCAAAGGAAACATTTCTGCCTCGTTTATTCATTGCCAAATAGGTAATTTACCTATTTGACTGCCGAGTCAAATAGGTAAATTACCTGCCTCGGCAGTTAATTATCATAGCCTGTCCTCGCCTTCGGCTCGGAGGCTAATCTAATCACTCGTCTGTAAAATTCCATTTTGCTGCCTAGTTACATAAATAACTATAATAGATCATCCTACTTTTTTCATGTTTCTAATTAATAATGGTTAACCAATTAAATTTGGAACTAAGTAAGAATAGTCTGCAAATTAATGTGGCACATAGCTTTTTCGCGACCTACTTACCTTTAAAAAGATGTTGGCTTGGCATTACGCCATGGTGTATTTCACTACAAAAATAATGTACCTTATTGCAGTGTGCAAAAACACGGTATTACTCTGCTGATGTGTTTTGCCAGCCAAGCAAGTATGGCGGTATGAGAGCACGCTCGTCTCTGATAAGCCCTATATCTGATCTTCTTGATATGGTATAGGTCCAAAGTTGGGTGGGCATTGTCGGGCCCCTGATGAGTCGGACGCGACGAAACGATATAATAAAATATGCTTTGTAATGTATTTTGTGCTATATCCACAGCTTTGGTTGATTCGAAAGTTGAAATTATATGTAATTGTTTTAAATGAGATAAATTTAATGAATGGATTATCGTATAGTTTAAAGCTAAGATTCGGTTACGTACATTAAGATTTACAGAATGGCAGACATGATGTCACGGAAAAAAATAGCCTGCCAATTAGTGTGGCATATATCTTCTTCGCATCCTATCACGTACTTTATTGATTTTATGCTGTTACAAGTCATTATTGTCTAATTTATTGAATTGTATCCCTCGTTTTTAGGGTTTCGTTGGTAAAACCAAAAAAAAGAAACCCTTATAGTTTCGTTCCTGTGTCCGTCTGTCACTCTGTACGGTTCCAATAACTTTTGAACCAAAAAAGATAAAAACGCGAAACTTTCCAGTATAAAAGATCGTTTTGACGCGCACACAGGAAAAATATAGCGAACTCAATATTATCAGCTGTTCAAATTCAAAATGGCGGATAATTCACGTCGCGAACAAAATATATTTTTTTTAAATTTTGAGTGGGGTATCAAATGAAAGGTATTGAAGAGTAGAATAGAAATATATATACCACTTAGGGATAATGCTTAATTTTCGGCGCCATTTTGTTAAAAAAACATCGAAATTTGGCGTATCCCCCCCCTAAAATCGTATTTCCGCTGTTACTAAAAATATAGAAAAATATGCAAAATGTGCGGTCTGCTGGGCCATAGAAAAAATAAGATTATCAATTTGTTCTGATTTACTGGAAATCCAAGATGGCGGATAATTCATGTTATCCTATTTTTTTATTTTTTTTAATTTTGAGTGGGGTATCAAATGAAAGGTATTGAAGAGTAGATTTCAAAAATGTACAACACTTGATGTTAACATTTAATTTTGCGCGCCATTTTGTCCAAAAAAATCGAAACTTATCTCCCCTCCCCCCTTACTAATTTTGTGTTCACAATACCAACGAAACCCTTTTTACGTGAGATTCACGCCTTACCAATTTTTTAATACGTCAAAATTGTTTTGATTTTTTACATAAATTAGAGAATCAATTAAGCAAAAGTTAAAGAGCATAGGCGGTTGAAATTAAACTTGTGCTATTTGTGGTCTACTTTCGACCAAACCATCCAAATTTCATAAAAATAATATGAGTACTTTTGAAGATGTGTTTGTGCGCATGTTGAAGAGAAACAAAATGGAGGCAGAAGATTGAAACTTAAATGGGACCAACAATGGCTAATTATGACCTACCATCAAAATTTTAATAGAATCGGACATGCAATTTTTAAGATATGTTGGTTCACAAATATTGAGCGACAGACCGACAGATAGACGCATAACCAAAAATGTTCCTTGATGTCTGAAACGGATTTCTGTCTTGGAATTGTTGAAATCTATGATATAAAAGATTTTTGGAACGAAGTTCCGTATGACACGTTCTGGAGCCCGGGAGTGAATCTGAAAAAAACGACCAAAATCACCGTCACAAAATCACCGTCACAAAATCACCGTCACGCAAAATCTGTCACGAAATCTACCGATGACGATAACTTGAGTAAAAGATCACCGAATTAGTTGAAATTTGGTACACAAGTTCATTTTACCAATGCCCAAGCTGAGTTCGTTGGAAATCGTTATCCGCCCATGCGTTCACGCGCAACGCTTGCGTAAACTTAAGCTTCATAAAGACAGGAAAAAATGTTATTAAGGAAGCCTGTTCCTTGACTTGTTATATGTCAAAATGTTATTTTTGTTATATGTCAAAATGTCACTTGGACCAACCAGATTTTAAATCTTTTTACAATATTGACATTGACATGTCTTGATGTGGGAATTTTTAAGTTTAGATGTAGGGAATTTTTTTTGTTTTGTTTTTGTAGGGATATTTTTTTGTTTTGATTTTGCGGGTGCGTTTAATATAATACTTCAACCTTATAATTTATATTTAATGAAAAATGTAAGGAACTTGGTTCCTACCGGGTGTCCCGCGACACCACACGGATTTTTGTTCTTCAGAACGATCACATTGCTTCTATTACCTTCAGTAAGCTCGGAAGCAATAGTAAAATCGTTGGTTGAAGCTCGAAATGTGAAGCTATCGAAACCTTGAAGTGGAAAAATGTTATCTGATTTGGATATTGCTTTCAAGCTAAAAAGAGAATGCCATAAAGAATTCCGTGTATGTAATGGAAGGATTTAAGCGGACTAAACCCGATGGTCCATCAATAGCTGACAGAACCAATATTTCCCTGAATTGTATCTCCAGATAAGTGAGATTTATGCTGCAGTATTGATTCTCAGTAGAGGAAATATGTGGCAGAGTCATCAATTTTCTACTTCTGAAATCAAATCAGTCACTGAATAACAGAACATATACGGAGAAAAACCTTTGGCTATAAGCAAACAAACATTATGTGGTTAATCATTCTAGAGTTTGGATTTTGCATGTTTTGCATAAAATTTTTTTTGGAACGAAGTTCCTTATGGCACGTTCTGGAGCCCGGGAGTGAATCCGAAAAAACGACCAAAATCACCGTCACAAAATCACCGTCACGCAAAATCCGTCACAAAATCGCCGTCACATAATCACCGTCACGCAAAATCCGTCACGAAATGTACCGATGACAATAACTTGAGTAAAAGATCACCGAGTTAGTTGAAATTTGGTACACATGTTCATTTTACCAATGCCTAGGCTAAGTTCTTTGGACAACGTTACCCGCCCAAGCTTTCACGCGCAACGCTCGCGTAAACATAAGCTTCAAATTTAAAATTGGATTTTTTTGACGGGAAAAAATTCTAACTTCATCTATTTAATGAACAAACAACTTTTATAAATGTTTTTTGTTAGTAAAACGAACACCGACACTGCTATGAAGTGATAAAGATCACTAAATGTATTAAAGCGGACCTAAACGTTTTAAATAAAGAAAACAACGTTTTTACCGATATCTTACGTTCTAACGTAACGATTTCAATAAAACTTCATACACATCGTCTAAAGTACAATTGAAACAGGCATGTAAAATTTCAACCTGATACAAGCAGAAGTGTTTTTGTGTGTGTTGTTTACAGAGAAGTGTTTTTGTGTTGGTGATTTATATTTTATATTATAATATTTTAATTGGAGATTCGCCGACGAAGGTCTGATGGGAGACAGTTATTTTTTTCTCTACAACCATCTGCTTTAACTATAAACTAATCAAAATGAACTTTTTTCTCAATTTACCATCATTTATTGTAAGACGTTCTTTTCAAAGTTAATAAAAAGTTTTTCTTTTAATTTTGCCTTATCTCCGCTAGTAATAATAGTTACTTTAAATTTTGTCTCTTATTCTAACTCCGCCTTCCTCAGGAAATGAGGAAGTCGTGCGGAGGAGTCACTTGGCAGAGGGTAGCATACGATCGGGCTGAGTGGAGAAGAATGAGAGAAGTGTACTGCGATGCATGGCTATATAAAAATTAATTATCATATACTAAGAAATTATTGTATCAATAACATAAATATATATATATAAAGCAAAAAAAAAAAAAAAAAAAAAAAAAAAAAAAAAAAAAAAAAAAAAAAATTGTATTGAAATGTAAAAGATGTAAAGACAACTCAACCACAGTTGTGGTTACCACGGCCCAGGCCGATTTATGACAAGTAAAAATAGCTTAGCACAAATAATTGTATTGCGAAATGTAAGTTATGTCATAATAAATGGTTATTTATATTTATTTATTTATTTATTTATTTATATTCTAACTCCGCCATGTATAAGTAGTATGTATCATATACTTAGCACTGTAATTATATAATTTATATTTAATATAAAGCGTAAGGAACTTCGTTCCTACCGGGTGTCCTACGACACCACACGTATTTTTTTATTTCCCTAATTGATTTTTCTTCACGAATTATAATGTATGGAAGAAACTAGGCCTCTTAAAATTCATATTTAAAATGCATATTTTGGGCATTAATGCATATTATTGCATATTTTTTGGATTTTTCACATAAATAATATTTTATTTCTTGAGAGTAATTTACATTATAAGTGCATATTTTATGATTTTGTCACAAATATATTTTATCTCCAGTAGGGAGAATAAGTTATGGTTTTGGATTAGTTTAGAGGGGCTAAAGTAAGTTTTTTCTTCCCTGAACTCAAAAAGTTGGGAGAAAAAGTAAAAGTATGGAGAAAAAGTAAAATCAGGGAGAAAAAGATGGATTGGCAACTTAATTATTTTATAAATAGTAGAGGATTAATGATTAATGTAGTGAAGTTGTTGAAATCGGTTGGCGACACTGCTTCTTCAACCTTATTTGTAATTTGCGCTTATCATTGTTTACCTGCATCTAAATAATCTTTTATTTGAGTTTAATAGCGCGTGAACGCTTGGGTGGATAACATTGTCCAACGAACTTAGCCTGGACAATGGTAAAATGAACATGTGTACCAAATTTCAACTAACTCGGTCATCTTTTACTCAAGTTATCGCCATCGATAGATATAGTGACGCTTGGTTTTGTGACGATGATTTTGTGACGCTCGTTTTTTTTTCGGATTCGCTCCCGGGCTCCAGAACGTGCCATAAGGAACTTCGTTACAAAATATTATAACTTGCTATAACAATATAATTAAAATGTTGATGGACAATTGTACATTTGTTTGTAAGATAAGAATATTTACATACATTTTAATTAAACTTTAATTGAGGATTGTAAATTAGTTAATTAATATTTTGGAAGGAAGGCAGCTGAGGAGATGAATGTTCCTATCTGTATAATAAATAATTTATTGCTTTTCTAGGTAGGTCGAGCGGTAAGTCTGCGATGCATATTACGCTTCAAGCTCAGCCCTCCCCCCCCCCCCCCCCCCCCCCAGAAGTCAATCTTTTATAGCTTTTTAATTCTTCTATTATTATTTTTTTTTTTTTATTATTGTTGCAATATCTTATTAAAACGTTCATTTCTTTAGTTAAAACACCTCCTAACTCAGAACTAAATAATGTTACGATATAAAAACAACCCTGAAGTAGTTAAATCTTCATTTAATTACCCTGGTTTAAAATTAAACATCATTAAAATGTAATAAAAAATAGTAATTGTAAAAGAAATACTCGTAATATTTATTAATTTTCCTGGCAATAATACATTTTTATAATATATTTTTTTTTTAAAAAATAAGGACACAGTTTTACAAAATATAAAACATGCACTAAAAAAGAGACAATGTTTTAACAGCCACAGTACTACGTGATCACAATATATGCGCATGTCACAAATAATAAAAACTGTTGATAGCGCCCCCACACTTTTATCTTTCGAGACATGCGCATAAATGTGCTTATGACCACTCGTAGTATTGAAACTGCTAAACAATTATTTTCTCCTTTTTACTCCATGTTTTGTAAATGCGTGTTCTTCTTTTTTTACATAATTTTGTTACATTGTTTTGCATTATTATTGTATTCTTATTTACATTAAATCTTAATGTAAGTAATCCATTCTAATTTCATTTAGCTGTCAGTTGTTCTGAAATTAAGTTTTCTTATCAAATTTCACAGCGAAAATTTCTCCATATAAATCGGGAAGTTTATTGATTTATCGGCTAAAACAAATTATTTTGTTAAACTAATGACTGATTGTTATAATGTCATCCAAAACTCTCCGTCTCTCATAGGCATACTAAACATAATATAAGCATGAAGTTATTGATGCATTAAAAATAGCTTCGTTGATAACGTCAGATCTATCTATCTATATAAAATTAAAGTTTTGTCTGTACATTGGTCAGAATTGAAATTTTTTTTGATACTTTTTCATTTTATACATTCCGAAAACCGAATCCGGCCTTAACATTTTCCATGTATGTGTGTATGTCTGTCACCCCAGTCAAACTTTATAGGCGCAAAACTGCCTAAATGAAATCGATTATTTTTTTAGGGGTGTGCGCAAACATGTTGCGTAATTTGTAGGCTTGGTTTCATCTAAAAATATTGAGTAGAACCAAAGTTATTGACAATTTTATAAAAAAAAAAGTATATAAAATTTAATTATTTTTTTCTAAAACCAGAGTTATTAAATATTTACTGCGGTGCAACTGCCTTATTGAGAGGAGAGACTGGTAATTAAATTAATGTACCATCATGGTTGATGATAGTTCAATGACTTCCGAGAGTAATTGGTTTTATCGACGTTAATTTTCTTATTTATTACACATTTTTTTTAGTTTTTTTTTTTTTTTATTAAATTACTATACATATTAATTAGTTTCTATTGGCTATTTTTTAAATATATAATATACTAGCTTTCACCCCGCGCTCCGCGCGGGGCTCATGCTAGGTATTAGTGGCTGTTTCCTAAAAGCATGTAGGCCTAGCAATTTAATTAAATAATATAATAATGTAATAATAATAATATTTATTTCACCAAAAAGAAAAATAAGTACATCAATTACATTTTTTCACATATAATATTTTTCATTAATATTCCCATTTTATTTTAAAGAAAAAATTTGTTTGGTAAGGACCCTCAGTAGAGTGAGAAACTCTAGAGCGAGGGCCTCGTCTCTTAGAAATTGTTTTCGTATTTATAGTGATCTAAAAGTCTCTCTACAAGTGATTATTTTATAGGATGTTTATTTATAATATAGTTCATTGATGTTGTTATCAGTACTTCCTAGTGTTGCTGTCTATTGAAATCAGTGAGAATAGGTAGGGTTTTAGTTTCTGTTTAAAAGTGTTAATTGTTTGTATTTGTTTGAGGTTGTCAGGTAGCTGGTTGTAGTATTTTGGTCCTAAGTACGTAGCGTGTCTCTGTTTCTTTGTTGTTTTACAGTGAGGAATTTGTACTTTATTGTTTATTTTATGTCTAGTTGAATAATTATGATGGACATCGGTTTTTTCATGGTTAAAAAAATACATCAGGGTTGCCTTCATAAAAAGCAGATGAATAGGCAGCATCATCAGGTCTTGGTAGCAAAGCACCGAACTGTATCTAACTGGTTTTTTCAATATAATTTTAATAACAGTTTTTTGTACTATTGACAACGGCTCTAAATTAGTTTCGGCTGCGCTTCCCCAAGACAGTATACAATAATTTACAATTGACTCTACGAGGGCGTGGTATATAATTTTTAGTGTGGACTTGTTATCCAAGTTTCTTATCTGTATAAAACTGTAAAATGTTTTTCTGATTCTTTTGACTACCCAGTCGATATGGAGTTTCCAATTCAAGTTAGAATCAATCATTACCCCAAGGTATTTGATAGAGTCTACTTTTTCTAAAAGGGAACTGCATGTACAGGTGAAGTCTAACGGTCTAGTACATTGAGGTTGGTGTAAGATAAGTCTAGTCAAGTCGGGATGCGGTTGTCCTCTTACGTCATGTGAGAAAGTCATGTATTTGGTTTTAGCTAGATTAAGAGTAAGTAAGTAAATTCCTAAATAGTTTTATTTCCAAAGCCTTTTAAGTATAAAATCAGGACTATATTACACATCATTAATTCCATTGCTAAGAATATAATACTCTCCAAATCGTAGTTTGGAGTCTATCTATGTATTTAAAAAATAGCCAATAGAAACTAAGTAGTATCTTTAAATCGATTTTCATTATTATATTAATTTCTCCTAGAACTAGAGTTATTAAATATTTACTAGTGCAACTGCCGTATCGAGAGAAGAGACTGGTAATTAAATTAATGCACCTTCATGGTTAATGATTGTTCAATAACTTCCCAGTGTAATTGGTTTTGACTAGGTTTATTTTCTCATTTATTATATATTTTTTTCAGCATTGTGATATTACTATATTAGTTAGTTTCGATTGGCTATGTTTAATATTTTAAAAAAATAGACTCCAAACTACGATTTGGAGAGTATTATATTCACAGTAATGGGAATGAATGATTTATAATAGGTTTGTTCCAACCGAGCATTGTACCGTCCGCGGGATCGTCACCGTCATGCGCAGTAGATAAAAGCCGTTCCGGGACCGTTGGGACAGTGTTTCGTACCGTACACGAAACTGTTCCAACCCGGGCAGGGATCGTTTGCGAACCGTTCACTGTACGGTCCCAACGATATTCTGACAATACCATGTACTGGTTTGTATGACATGCGCAGTTATGTCAATAACTACAAAATTAACAGGAAGGTTTCCTAACTGTTAGGTTTCCTTAATGTTTTTAATACAGTGCGAATAATAGTCCTAAACTCGTTCCAACCTGACATGATTATATTACAGTACAATGTTAGCGCATGCGTATAACACCTAAACGATTTCCGAACGATCCGCGGGACGATACAAAGGACGGTACAAATAGCGGGGTTGGAACATACCTAATATAGTCCTGATTCTATTCCTAGGAAACAAAGTTATTTAGGCATTTCTTTTAATTGCCAGGCATACATGATAATAGGAAACGTAGCCACTAATACCTGACATGAGCCTAGTATATTACAAAGATTATTATTTTAATTAATGTTTATTGCTTTTACATGTGCTGCGGCATTTACAATGTAGGTATGTAAGTATTATATGAAAGTAGTATCATATTTGTATTCGTCTATATAAGTTTGTACTCAGTTGAACAACTTTGAATCGACTAATTAGATCTAATCGAAGAACAATGTTGTTGTTAATATGTTGGCTAAACTGACTATACTATCAGTGTATTATCATTTACTTTCAGATCCCACAAGCCTCATATCCCCCTACAACACACCATACTATGTACATAACAATTGATGCATGCATAATTTAACTATAACTTTGTTATGATATTACGTTGAAGTTAGTGTATTAAACAATACAGTTGCTGTTATAAGACAAACTGTCTCCCCATGTAGATTTTATTTTTCTTTTATCTTTATTTCAACTTCATTTTGCTGGCATGTTGTCATACAGAGTAATACTTTAATTTTACATAATTTTTAGGGTCCGTAGGCAAAACCAAGGACCCTTATATTTTCCTGCGTGTGTCTGTCCGTCCGTCCTCTCGCGTGCTCTCACGACTACATCTTTCGACCGATCACTTTGAAATTTGGCATGTATGTGTCTTGAACCTGCCCACATATTTTAAAAATATTGCGACTTAAAAAATATATTTTTCAAAAAAATTAGGGTAAAAAAACTTAAGGGTTAAAAATTTTACATTTTTTTTCGACACCGTGAGGGGTATCATATGAAAGGGTACGTCGAGCTGATTACAAAAATATATAATTCTTTGGTTATAACTTTGATAGGGCGAGCGTAGGCGAGTTTGAAGCTGGTGTGAAACGTGTCCCTCCCCCCTCTATCTCACTTATGTGAAGTGCAAAAAATCTGAAAAAAATCCTGAACATTCTTCGACCAAAAGTAAAGATACCACTTTTTGGAAATTTCGAAAAAAAATATTATTTTATTTTTTATTGACAAAATACGTTTTTTTTTTATAATTATGGTCTTTTCGATGTATTTATATGGTTGTAGTCCGGTTCAGTGGCAAAAAAATACTTTTTCCGTGGTAGGCTGTGAAATAGTAACTTTAGAGCCTAAAAGACATAGCTAAAATCCATTTTTTCATTACGTGGACTTAAAAAATCTTTTCATTACTCCTAGCTGTAAAGAAAAAATCTTTTACGTCCTAGGAACTAAAAGATTTTTTATGTCCGGCGGGTAGTTGTCAAAACTTCCGTTAGTACCGCTGCAGTCTTTGTAGAAATGCTTCTAGTACGATTAAAATCCGCTAGATGTCAATGCGTTTTATTTATCTTTTCTTATAGTGTAACCTCTTTTTAAGGTTTCTTTTTTTAAGTCTTAAGTATGTACTAATATTTGTTATTATTATATATTGATTAGTGATTAATATTTAATGTTTTTTCATTGTCTGCTACCTCGGAAAAAATAGCATATGCTACGCGACTGTGAAGTGTTTTTTCTTTACCTTGGCAATATTTACTGTCTCGCTTCGCTCGACAGTAAATGTAATTGCCGCGGTAAAGAAAAAACTCACTTCACAGCCTAGTAACATAATATACTATTATCGGAAGTTTTTTTATGTGTTTTGAGAATATCAGACCCATAGGATAGTTCAAAGTAAGCTTTTTAGCATTTTAGACAACACCATCAATAGGGTACTACTTAAACTATACAGGGTTGCCTACAGACCCTCGCTGTGTGCTGACCAACACACACTTGACCTGTTTATTTTTTTACTGTATTTACCGAATTTAAGTAAGAGCCCTCAGTTGCATGAGATGCTAGAGCGAGGGCTCTGCCTTTAGTTGCTTTTTACATTAGTAAATATTACCAGGTATGCATATATAATACAATTATATACATACATAAAACAATTATATACATACTTAATACAATTATATACATACATAATAAAAAATTATACATAAAGATTTTTTAGAGTAGTATTAGTAGTAGTAGTTACCTAGTACTTCCTACTAGAACGGGTAGGACGAACCACTTGTTCGAACCTTGCAATTATGCCATCACTTAGGCCCTTTTTACGCCCCGTGGTGGAGAGTTCCAGCTACTTCACACATCATACATTTGTACATTGTACCGCCGAAGCGAGTATGGTGTGGTCATTAGTAAGCTGCATAAGCGTGCGTCAAAGTGTGGGGGAAGAGTCCCCATAAAGGGTGTCCCTCGCCCTGCTCCGTCCTCGAACCATTGATACAAATTACCCATCCTGGGCGTGGTAGTGGAGAGCCTTCCAAAGAGACCTATATTTTTTCCAGTCGCTTGCGGGCAAGCGGAGAGTAAGCACGTCGATTTCCGTGAACCTCTGTTAAGAAGTGTCGTCACGATCCAAGAAGAGAGAAACTCCGGATTTTCCGACCGCCCTCCACAGCTCCGTTCGCGCTACAGAAATTCAGTCCTACTACATTTTGATCCTACCCTGTACACTGTACATACATATTAACTATATTATTATGATATTCTGGTTTTAAAATATGTTTTAAATTTATTTTTATATATATTAAATGATGTACATTGTTTCATTTCTATCGGCAGTCTATTGTATAAGAGTGGGCCTAAATATTTCGGATAATTCTGGGATCTTGTTTTTTTACAGAAGGGAGTTAAGACAGTATAAGTGTTTTTTGATCGAATTGTAATGACTTTCATAATATTAAAGCAGCTTTCAGCCTTCCAGAGGCGATCATCAGTGGGCGGGCACGAATTGGACAACTTTTACCTGCTCTGGTTAATCCTTGAGCTCGAATTGGACAACTTTTTAGAAGCAGCCCTCTTGGGACGAGCACGAACTGGACAACTTTCGCATTTTATAACTATCGCACTTTTCTTATGACTCGATAGTAAAAAATATAGTCAGCGAAACTGTCTACGGTTTTATCACTAAAACGACTGTTACTCCGATTTTGTTATAACTGAAAATACAAAAGTTTTACATTTTTAATCCTAAAAAAACTAACTCTGTGGCGCAACAGCCCATGGAGGCCTACATTTTGGCAAAATATAGGTATAATAAGAGGGCCAAAAAAATAGACAATAAAAACGTTTAAATAAAATGTTATTTTTGAAAAAAAAAAATTAATAATCAAACAACATGCCAGTAGTTTAGGCTCCACGCGTCTGCACAGACGACAGACAGACATTTTTTAAAAATAACTTTTTTGGACTCAGGGGACCTCAAAACGTGTAAATTCATCAAAATCGAAATTTCAAGTCATCACAATACTTTCTCTTTATATACTAGGTACATGAGAAAGTAAAAAAGGAAATATGTAAAATAATCAACCACATTTAAACAAAAAGCATATTTGTTTTTTTATCTATAGTACATAGTGAAAAATATAATTATACAGCAAAAAACGCTCTTTCTAATAATTAATTATGCGGTGGCTTTTCATTTTTTTCCCATGAAGCCAGTTCAGATAATTTAACGTTTTGATAAATGACGTCGGATAATATGAATATAATAGATCAATAATAATTGATAATAATAATCTAATGTATATAATATAAATAAATAAACAACAAATATTGCATATGTTAAGGGGGGGGGGGGGCGGCCGAGCGTCACCCGTACGCAAGTGGCTATGAAGCTAGGACCGGCCCTGCCTTTAACAATAGAAACTAATAGTATGGTGAACAAGGCGCCGCGCCGTGTTGAAAATTGAGAATCTATCACGTCGTCTACACGGTGATAGTTGCCGCGCTAGTTGTTATCATGACAGCAACTATCGCGTCAACTACCACCTTATAAATGGGGCTTTACACGCTATCGCATGCCACTCTCTACCTGGTGCTGAAAGTTGTCCAGTTCGTGCTCAGGGATTAGTGGACCCTTTTTTGTCCCTTCCTTATGGTTAGAAAAGTTGTCCAGTTCGTGCCCAGCCTCATCAGTCTCCGACATAAAGTAGACTCATCTCTTACAAAATAATTTTATTAATGTAATTATTTTACTTCTGCTATAGGCAATAATGATGGCCTTTTGAAGGCTGAAAGTTGCTTTGACAAAGTCATTACAATTTTCAGTGGACAGACAGTTTGTGCTATTCCTTTAAAATTACCTCCATAGATGCTCCCACCCAAGTTGCACAACTGATTCATAAGACATCCCTGGGACATCCTTTTGTCCAGATTTTACCCTTTCCCTGTCCATAATCGTTGGTCCATGGGTTTCCCTATGGTTATCCCGTTTATTATGCCTAAATTGGTTCCTAAGGATGTCCTATGGATATCCTTAATACGTCCAGTTAAAGGTACCCTATGGACATCCAGTTGGGTGTATCCTATGGATATCCTTAGCAGGATATCCAGTTAAGGGGTATCCTATTAGTTATAGTCACTCTTGGTCTGACTAAATCGAAATAAGAGCTCCCTAACACATTGTAACAACATTATCTATCTGGTAGTTGTACTGTTTCGGATATATAGGTTAGAGGTGGGTAATAACTATTATTCGCTGGTAATTGGTTATGACGTTACCGGAATAGGTTATTTGGGTAATAGGTTCCCAAAAAAAATAGGTTAGCAAAAAAAAAATAAATAAATAAATAAAGTTGTCGAAATAATATACCTCTGATGAAATTCTACGTATTTAATAGTGAAGGTATTCTACGCCACTTAAAGATTTTACAAACATTGGCGTTTATCTATGATACAAATATTAATAATTTGAAATCCGATGAGTGGGATCGCTGTAAAGATCTAATCTATTTAAAATTGTTGGCCCTTTTACTATATTTAACAAGCAAAATAAAACAAAAAAGGGGCCCTTTCTGAGGCCGATATTAGCATTAATAAGTACGGTTCTAAAATTGTTGCAGCGATGAAGTCCTAAAGAGCCGTATAATATAATTATAATAAAAGTTGTTTGAGAAAAATCGGTCCAGTAGAACCGGAGATAAAACGTATGTTAGTTACGTATGAAAAGGGGGGGTGGGGCGGGGCAGAGTGCAAACCTGGATCTGGGTTCTAAGCTGAGGTATTGCCGTCAGTCCACCGCAGGGCCCACGGCAGAGACAAGGGATGCGGGCTCCAAGTAGGGTTTTACCCCTTCTACTAGTACCTCTCCTCTACCCAACCGACATCTTGCAAATCTTTGCCGTTTTTGTTTTGTATTGTAATAACATTATTTAAATGGAAATAACATAACTTAACAGTACAGATAACGGAAACGGAATCCGAGAACGGTAACGGTAACGTAATGAAGAGTTATAGTTATAATATAACGCTTCATTAAAACCTAATACCTCAGGAGTTATTGATACTGTTAAAGTTATAATATATATCGCTTCATGGAAACCTAATACCTCAGGGGTTATCAATTCCGTTCCCGTTATGTTAAAGTTATAATATAACGCATCGTATCATAGGAGCAGAGTACGAGTACAGTGCCGCCGCTTGGCGGAATATTCTGAATAGGCTACAGCTGTAACTACTGCAGTACCCTTAGAGTAAGGAAGGAACCCCTTCCTTTCCGCCTCCGCGCCAGTCGAAATATTTATGAATTAGACCAGAGTCACTCGATAACAGGTATTTTTCAATATTAGGTCATCTGAGGAACGGTTGCCTTACAATAACAGGTTATTTTTAACTGTTACGTTATCTCCAACCCACCTGTAATATAATAGGTATAGACTTATACCATTATGTACATTCTAAGTGGAAATTGAATCTGATATGATGGTATTTTACTGAGTGTAATTATAAAGTAATAATTTCTAAAGCTTTTTGCTTTGTATAATTATTAAAAAATGTTAACAAATTTAATTAGAAGTAGATTTATTTACGTTACACAAAGGATGTTTCAGTTAAAGCTATAATGATACAATCTGAAATATATTTATTATTATTTATTCAAGTTATACATTTAAGTGTGAGATTTAAGTATTAATTTTGAGTTGCACTTAATCGGAAATGATTCTTAGGCGAGTGGAAGAGCGTCAGACCGACATAATAGAGGTATTCGGTTCAAATCTCGCAAAGATATCATAAAATTTCTAGTTCAAAATATCCAATCATAAAAATGACATGGGGGGTCAAACAATAAGGATTTATAATATAATTGCCGTAGCTGATATTACATATGAATATTGTCAAAACTCTTCATTTTTTAAAAAAAAATATATTTAAAGCATCCAGAATATGTCCCATTGACGTTGGATGGGCGGACATCGGGTCAGCCATGAGACATCCAGAAGCAAACATTCTTTCCTCCACAGGATGTGCCATTCATTTTTAGTTGATAAATGTAATCTATTTACAGTCAGCCTTAATTTTTGCGATAGAAACAGTCCTCAAAAACAACGTGAACTTAAAGTTACCGGAAGAAGAATGCAAATATGTTCAGTGCAAGATGTTAAGGACAAAACTTAAAATCCCCAACTTTAACTTATCCCCGAATTTAAGTTTGTCATCCCAATTCTTCAGGTTTGGTTCGATTCTCTACTCCAGTAAGGTCCCTGGTAGCTCATTGCTATCATCTGTGCTTGGAAAGCAAAAGGTTGGGTTCGATTCCCTACTCTAGCTAGAGGTCCCTAGTAGCTTATTGCTATCATCTGAGCTTAGGAACCAAAAGGTTGGGCTCGATTTTCTACTCCAGCTAAAGTTCCCTGGTAGCTCATTGCTTTCATATGTGCTTAGGAAGCAAAAGGTTGGGTTCGATTCTCTACTCCAGCTAGATGTCCCTGGTAGCTCATTGCTTTCATCTGTGCTTAGGAAGCAAAAGATTGGGTTCGATTCTCTATTTCAGCTAAAGTTCCCTGATAGCTCATTGCTTTCATATGTGCTTAGGAAGCAAAAGGTTGGGTTCGATTCTCTACTCCAGCTAGATGTCCCTGGTAGCTCATTGCTTTCATCTGTGCTTAGGAAGCAAAAGGTTGGGTTCGATTCTCTACTCCAGCTAAAGTTCCCTGATAGCTCATTGCTTTCATATGTGCTTAGGAAGCAAAAGGTTGGGTTCGATTCTCTATTCCAGCTGAAGTTCCCTGATAGCTCATTGCTTTCATCTGTGCTTAGGAAGCAAAAGGTTGGGTTCGATTCTCTATTCCAGCTAGATGCCCCTGGTAGCTCATTGCTTTCATCTGTGCTTAGGAAGCAAAAGGTTGGGTTCGATTTTCTAAACCAGCTAAAGTTCCCTGATAGCTCATTGCTTTCATCTGTGCTTAGGAAGCAAAAGGTTGGGTTCGATTCTCTATTCCAGCTAAAGTTCCCTGATAGCTCATTGCTTTCATATGTGCTTAGGAAGCAAAAGATTGGGTTCGATTCTCTACTCCAGCTAGATGTCCCTGGTAGCTCATTGCTTTCATATGTGCTTAGGAAGCAAAAGGTTGGGTTCGATTCTCTACTCCAGCTAGATGTCCCTGATAGCTCATTGCTTTCATCTGTGCTTAGGAAGCAAAAGGTTGGGTTCGATTCTCTACTCCAGCTAGATGTCCCTGGTAGCTCATTGCTTTCATCTGTGCTTAGGAAGCAAAAGGTTGGGTTCGATTCTCTACTCCAGCTAGATGTCCCTGGTAGCTCATTGCTTTCATCTGTGCTTAGGAAGCAAAAGGTTGGGTTCGATTCTCTATTCCAGCTAAAGTTCCCTGATAGCTCATTGCTTTCATATGTGCTTAGGAAGCAAAAGGTTGGGTTCGATTCTCTACTCCAGCTAGATGTCCCTGGTAGCTCATTGCTTTCATCTGTGCTTAGGAAGCAAAAGGTTGGGTTCGATTCTCTACTCCAGCTAGATGTCCCTGGTAGCTCATTGCTTTCATCTGTGCTTAGGAAGCAAAAGGTTGGGTTCGATTCTCTATTCCAGCTAAAGTTCCCTGATAGCTCATTGCTTTTATATGTGCTTAGGAAGCAAAAGGTTGGGTTCGATTCCCTAATCTAGCTAGAGGTCCCTAGTAGCTTATCGCTATCATCTGTGCTTTGGAAACTGGAGGTTCCATGTTCGTTGTTAGTCCATCGCAATATAAATGGGAAGTTTAATGGTTAAGTTTAAATGGTTAAGTGAAATAACGTATATCCTGTTACGATTGTTAATAATATGGTTTATACCGCTGGTGGAGCGGCATGCCAACCTCGTACTTTATACAAATAAGTTTTGACCTCAAAATGTAACAAATTTTAACTTTAGCGGAACCAAGAAATTTTGGACTGGTGAAATTGTGGTAGAATAGTACAGCAAATCTGCAAAACATTTTTTTCTTGCGTGAATCGCTTGGGGTACATGAGAAAAGCTTAACTTCAACTTTGCGGGAGCATCCGGAAGGCGAAAGTACGTGGAACGGGATACAAAAGTCAAAATAGTAACGAAATAGTACCCCCCCCCCCCCTCTTAAATGAAAATATGACAAAGTTGTACTTAACAACAATTACTGTACTCTCAAAGAGCTTTCCAACGACATGCATCATGAAGGATGTATACTATTTTGAATTTTGTAACCCTTACCTCGTACTTTCGCCTTCCGGAAGGTTCCGCAAAGTTGGAATTAAGCTTTTCTCATGTGTCCTAAGCGATCTATGAATAAAAAAGTAGTCTCAAATTTTAATCGCAGACAGCCTTTTATAACGACAGATTGACTGTAATAGAAGTAAAAGATAAAACACTTTTTACATTAAAGATTTATTTATATTGGAAAATCTTAATTATACTTAAATATTTAGTAACTACATTTTACTGTGTTAAGGCACGAGATGAATTATTAATAGTAATTTAATATTAATTTTTACCTCTTTAATTCTAAATGAGTAGAATTTTTTTTTCTTTTTAGAAATGAATTATAATAAACTCTATCAACAGGGTTTAGGTTCTGCTGAAAAATTACTTTTAAAAAAATGAAGGGGGAAAAAGTTAGAAGGTATATTTAGTGAAGTAATTTTTAAATTAAAAATGGGCGTGCAGGGGGAGGGGGGGGGGGGGGGGTTACGAACCGTATTCCGGTCAGAGTACAATAGGTAAAGGAAAGCCTGGGCTGTATTCATCAGGAGAACAAACTCTGATGTTTTGTTTTGGATTACAAGGGGAGGGGGTAAGGAAAGTCTAGGGGGGAGTGGGGGGGGGGGGGGGGCTTTCCTATTATATACCCCCTCCTGGCTTTCCTTTTGTACTACCCCCTCTCTTCTACCCTAGTGACCCACTACTACAGTAACAACAACGCTCTGTGTAGTTGTGAAGACTTACTGCAGACATTTACAGCATTGTGTTTTTTATTTTATCTTATTTTATACCAGCTAAACATTACTATGGATGTCTCATGAATAGATCAACTCTCTGAATATATACTAAATGATAAAATGAAATGGTAGGATATACACAGTTTCGGGGGGGGGGGGACACAAGGGTTATTTGTGAAACTACGGCATTTGAGACCATTCTAAAATACTAGCCCCGTTCTCGCATAAAGAAACAATATGCATTTCTTTTTAGGGTCCATAGACTAAACTAAGGACCCTTATATTTTTCTGTGTGTGTCTGTCTATCCGTTCGTCTGTCCCATGCTCTTAAGGCGACACCATTCGTCCAATCACTTAGAAATTTTTCATTATGTGTAATGTGTATAGTACCTACTCACTCATTTTTAAAATATAGCGACATAAAAAAATAAGGGTAAATAAACTTAGATAGTTATAAAATAATTGTTTTGTTTTTTTGAAGACCGTGTGGGGTATCATATTAAAGGTTAAGTCGAGCTGATTACAAAAATATATTATTTTTTGGTTATAAGCTTTGATAGGGCGAGCGTAGGCGAGTTTGAAGTTGATTGGAAAAGTGTCCTTCTATGTCGCTTATGTAAAGTACTATTTCGCAGATTTGTCATTAAAATATTAAGAACAGGCAGGAAAGTTACTGGCCCAGGGAAATATTTCCCTGCCTAGGCAGGAAAAGTACAGCGTTTGCCAGTGCGTGTCATGATATCTGTTTTACCTACGCTTCCATTTTTTTAAGCTAAGCTCCCACTAAGCTTCCATTTTTTATCTAAATAGCGTGAGTAGATAACATATTGTATGCAACAAAGCAGCAAAGGAAACATTTCTGCCTCATGTATTCATTGCCTGTCTCGGCTTCGCCTCGGCAGTTCATTTTCATAGCCTGACCTCGCCTCCGGCTCGGTCCATTTTGCTGCCTAGTTACATAAATAACTATTTCTTCCGAGCTTTCCGAAGTTAACGAAGCTCTATGATCGTTTTTTTGTCTCCGATTTCAAAAATCCGTTTCAGCCATGAGGGAACATTTTTTGTCCCGTGTCTGTTGGTCTGTTTGACTGTCGTTCAATTATTGACATATCTTATAAACTTTAATGAAATTTCGACAGCTGGTCATAATTAGCACATTGTTTATTCCTTATTTTTTTTCAACGTTCTACGCCCATTTGTTTCTCTTCTTCATGGGCACAAACATACATTTATTTACGCCTATATCTCCAAAAGTACTTATCTAATTTTTATGAAATTTGGATGGTTTGTCAAAAGTAGCCCGCAGATAGCCCCAGATTATTTTCACCCACACACTATGAGGTTATACACATTGCATTGTATTATATTGTATTATTACAAATCGGTATTTTTGTGTAAAAAAAAACAGGAGCAATAATCAAGAAGGCAGCTACTTTATTAGAAAGAAATAATGAACCAGAACTCATTTAACAAGACCCTTGCACATTATAAGCATAAGACTATGAGACAAGTATATTTGATTGTTAAATAAAAAAGTTGTTTATTCTGACCATGTTTGCAGATGACATTGTCCTTCTAGGAAGTAACATAGGGGAAATTTAAATTATGCTCAAAGAGCTAATAGAAACGGTCAGCAAAGTCGGCCTGAACATAAACCCGAAGAAAACTAAGACTATGTTTGTAAATGCGGAACCACAAGTAATAAAAGTTAATAATGCAGACATCGACACAGTAGAAGAATATATTATTTACTTAGGACATTCCATCCATAAGAATAGCCACGAGGAAAACGAAGTAAGGTTCAGGATCGCTTTAGGCTGCAGCTCGTACAATAAGTTCAAAACTTTATTGAAATCTGAAGTCCCAATTGAGTTTAAAATTAAGCTGTGGCAAAAATGTGTGCTACCAGTTCTCATATACGGAGTAGAAACGTGGTCCTTACAAAATGAGATCAACTCAAAGAATGGAACGCTGCATGATGGGGATTACCTGGAAGGACAAGAAAAGCAATGAGTGGCTAAGAAAAGAAACTGGATTATTGGCATTGGTCAAGCGATGCTAGAAAGAAAATGGACATGGGCAGGACACTTCCTGCCTCCAGAGTTAAGGACGAGAGGTGGACTTGCAGGATACTCCAGTGGTATCCTAGAGATAGAAAGAGAAGAAGAGGCCGACCCAGGATCTGGTTGGATGAAGAGATGAGAAGAAGCTGTGGTGGAGAGACCTGGCCAGGGGTAGCTCATGAAAGAATGGAATGGGAACCCATGAAACAAGTCTACGTGAATGTCTGGTTATAAAGTAAAAGATTATCAATCTTTTCTCCTTTTTAGTTTTTATGTAATAGTACATTACGCGTCTAGTGCGGAAAGTAGCATTTTGCATGCGAGTGTGCAGTTTGCACCCGACCGACAGCGAGGGCTTAAAACCGCACGAGCAAAGCAACGAGTTGCGTACCGCACTTTATAGTCCAGGAGATAGCGTGCAAAAATGTGTCAGACTAACATCAAGCTAGAATTTTGTATAGAAGTAAATGTTTTGGTGCCTTTTAAGAATATATGATGGGCTAAGTTCGTTTGCGGGACATAGCTTGGCAATAGTCGTTTGAAAAAAACAAAATGGTGGAGAGTGGCCATGTCCCGCCAATTATGGTGGAGAGTATTGAACGCTGAATAAAAACACTATAATGGTTATATGTTTTTTGGGTCTATAGGGGTTTTTTAAAATGTGTATTCTTTTAGGTTTAAAAAATTAACACATTTTCACTTCTTTTTTTCTTCTCTAGCTATATTTCGCCCTCTTCTTGGGCTTCTTCAGGCTTGTTAAAATTTCTCAATCATATGAGTAGTCAATCCATAAAAGTTAAAAGTTTAAATTTTTTTTTTTTTTTTCTTTTGTATAAAAACAACAAAAACGTCACATCACATAATATAATGAGAAAAAAAAACTTTGAATCTCCCCTGTCAACAATCTCCCCTGTTGACCCCTGAAGTCATTTATGTGAAGTAAATAAATTCGGAACTATTTTTTTTCACTAACATTATATATTATATAACAATAACAATTATATTATCAACATTGCATACGATTCAACAGAAAATTTTAAAACGTAGTATATAAAAAGTTTTTTTTTATCTTGAAATTATTTTCCCTTCGACTCCGCTCAATGATTAATATCCAGCTGATTTTCTTTTATTAATTTTATATTATAAAAATTAAATAAATTATTATTATACGTATTAAAATATTTATAACTTTGCTTCTAAAACTCCGATTAACATAAAATCTTCACCAAAAACCCAGTAGTTCTTAATGACACATTTCACCGAAATGTCACTTATAAATAACACCTTTCACTTTAAATAAAAAGGTGAGCTAAAAAATTATGAGCTTGATATGAATTGTTTTTTGGAACGAAGTACCTTATGGCACGTTCTGGAGCCCGGGAGTGAATCCGAAAAAACGACCAAAATCACCGTCACAAAATAACCGTCACAAAATCACCGTCACGCAAAATCCGTCACGAAATCTACAGATGACGATAACTTGAGTAAAAGCTCACCGAGTTAGATGCAATTTGGTACACATGTTCATTTTACCGATGCCCAGGCTGAGTTCGTCGGAAAACGTTATCCGCCCAAGCGTTCACGCGCAACGCTCGCGTAAACGAAAGCTTTAAAAGACGGGAAAAAGTGTTATTAGGGAAGCCTGTTACTTGACTTGTTTTGATAATTTTTGTTATATAATATGTCAAAAATGTCACTTTGTTTTGTAAATAAATAAAATATAATCATGTAAAATTTCACCCTGATACAAGCAGAAGCTGTAGAGTAGGGAAGAGATTATATTTTATAATATTTTAAATTAATTGGCCGGGTAGTAGAAAACTGTTTTATTTAATCCAAACTCCTTTAACAAACATACTCTTTCACTATAAACTCATCATGATCAACTTTTTTCTTATATTTAATATATATTTATATAGTAAGACGCTTGCTTTAATTATACAAATAATGATTTTCTTTTAATTTTGCCTTAACTCTGCCAGGTACAAACAGTTGGTTACTTTTAATTTTGTCTCCTTTCTAACTCCGCCATGTATAAGTAGTTAGCAATGTATACGTACTTAGCAGTGTATTTTATAATTTATATTTAATGAAAAATGTAAGGAACTTCGTTCCTACCGGATGTCCACACCACACGTATTTTTTTTTCTGTATTGGAAAAAAATTAGAATTTTGATATCTATTGAGAAGCCCCGAGCTACACTTCATATTAGGCCTCCAAAACGTTTTATAGTCTACATCACCCGCAGAATTGAGCTCAAACATTGTACCCAAAAACTAACAAAATCTGCTCAGCTGTTTAGACGTGATAGACGCCCAGTCAAACAGATATGAAATTGTCTAAACCTAAATTAGTTAATAGGACAACTCATTCAGTGGAAATACAAAATTTGAGGAAAATTGAATAAATGCAGAGGTACCACTCCAATCTGATCTATATTTAGGTTAAAAGAGAACAATATATTATTTTTATCAATAAAAATATTAGGGAATAAAATAAGATACATATTTCACTAAAGCTAAGAACTTTTAGCTCAGAAATATAAATAAAATAGAAAAGTTAAATAGAAAAAAAATAAAATATAAAGAAATCAATAAGAGAATAATGGATTTATAAATAATTAAGACTGAAGCGATGGAATGGAATATTTTGCATAATTAACTCCCGAGCCACGTGTTTATTAACTAAATGTATTTATTGATTAACAATTATTAGTCTTAATGTTAATTACTAACTGATAGTAGAATTAGATAAGAGTGAGGGGAAGGGGGGAGAGGGGTCACTACTGATAACAGGTGTCAACTTGTTGCCATCCCGTGAACTCGACCAAATTCTTGGACTGGTACCGTTCCCATATTTTAAAATAGTCTGTTATATTACTGTAGGAATATATTGAATTATAATACTTAAATTAAAATGAGAGGGTATGTATACGTGTATATTAAAGCAATATTTAAGATAGGTTAGCGTATAATTAAAATGAGAGCGTAATAAAGCGTTATTTAAGTTTGGTCTGTTGTTCATTTAAGCTCTTAATATTATCATGCTTTTGCGATTATTGTTGCTTCGTGCTTCTTTGTCGTCGTGCGTGCTCATTTTGAGCATGTCGTGCTCATTTTGAGCATGTCGTGCTCATTTTGAGCATGTCGTGCTCATTTTGAGCATGTCGTGCTCGTCGACCGATGTTTGCCTGCCCTCTTCTTGGCATTTGCATATCTTTAACTTATAAAAGCACAAAACTTTGTACCTGGGATCTCGCTAAAGCCGCATCAAAACCGAAGACTTCTTGAAGACTTCCGAAGAAAATTGAAGACTTCTACAGCCAGCTCCAAACTGCTTTGTTTGAGGACCGCTTCAAGTTTACGCTTGTGATTGGAGACTTTAACGCAAAAATAGGAAAAGATGAAGATTACGAAGCTATGGGACAGTACGGATATGGAACTAGGAACGACAGAGGAACCAGACTGCTGCAGTTCGCCGATAGTAATAAATTATACATTATGAATTCTTTATTTTGTAAACATGAAAGCAAAAAGTGGACCTGGCGTAGCCCCGATCGCGTAACAAAAAACGAGATTGATTTTATAATATGTAATAGGAAGGACTTAATATCGGATGTGGAGGTGGATGAAAGAATCGACATCGGGAGTGACCAGAGCCGTAAAAGCCGTACTGAATATTAAAGAGCGATACAAGAAATGGTACGGAGGTCAATCAAATAACAAGAATAGACTAGGAAGCGTAAAAGTACGAGAATACGAGGAAATTTTCAAGAGGCATTTCCACGATAAAGATTTGAGAGAAGAAAGGGATGTAGATAGATATGAAGAGGGAATAAGGACCGCTATTTTGGAAACTTCAAGTATTATAATAAAAGAACAAAGTAATGATAAAATATGCAGAAAGAAACTACCTGAGGAGATTAGGAAAATGATGATTAAAAGGAAAAAATTAAAAAATAGGGAAGATAGAAAAATAGAGTATGCCGAATTGTCTAAATTGATTAGAAAAAAATAAAGATTTGGAGTGATAGTAGGAAAGTAAAGGAATTAGAAGAAATAATTGAAAGTGGTGAAAGTATCAAGAAGTATTGGAGAAGCCAGGCCGTAGGGAAAAAGAATATTGTAGGTATAAAAGATAGCCAAGGGAACTTAGTAAGAGAAAAAGGCGAGATCGCAGATATCATAGCCAGGTATTATAGCGAGCTGTACAACAACAACAAAGAGCACAGTATAGAAAATGAACCATGCGTAAGCCAGAAGAGTAAGGAATGTGTCCCAGACGTATTACTAGATGAAGTGATGAGTGATGTGGGCTGTGAAGAAACAGGGAAAAGGGAGAGCTGGAGGAAAGGACGGGATAATTGGAGAAGAGCTACAAGCGGGGGAACTTTCCTTGCGGAGCAAATGCAGAACCTGTTTAACCTCTGCTTATGCAGCGATAAAATCCCTAATAAGTGGTTTCTAGCTCAGTTAGTACTGTTGCATAAAAAAGGAGATAATATTCTGAACTTGGACAACTACCGACCGATAAGTCTTTTGCCAGCCATGTATAAGGTATTTATGTCTTTAATAAATAGAAGAATAAGTCAGAGGATAGATGAAAACATCGATGTGACTCAGACCTGCTTCAGGAGGAACATGTCAACAGCGGACCACATTTTTGTCTTAAAACACCTGATTAGAAGTGCCCGGGAATACAATTTTCCTTTAGTGCTTAGTTTTGTGGATTTTAGGAAAGCCTTTGATTCCTTTTATCGAAATAAAATTATCGAGGCATTGTATAGCAGTGGTTTAGAAGAAAAGTATATCAAGCTTTTTAATTTCATTTATAACGGAGCAAAAATGGAAATTTCAGTTGGCAATGAAAAAAGAACTATTGAAGTGCAACGAGGTGTAAGGCAGGGAGACGTGCCCTCTGGAAAGATTTTTATTAAGGTACTAGAAGATGCACTGAAGAAGCTGAACTGGGACGGATTCGGTATAAAGATAAACGGAGAGTGACTTAACATTTTGAAGTTCGTAGACGACATAGTAGTAATATCAAAGAATAAAGACGAGGCAAGAAATATGTTAAAGGACCTATTTTTTTTTTTTTTTCCGGGGGACTTTTTTTTATAAAAAAAAAAAAAAGTCCGAAGCAATAAGACCTCATGAGTGGATCCAAGGTGCAAACCCGGTTTAATAGTCCATCCTATAGCACCCTATCCTCTAAGCAAGCTGACAGACCCACAGAAAGTGAGCACCTTGTTTAGGGGAAGTAACCTTAGTTCTTCAATTGGCAGGATGGCTGAGCCAAAGATTCTCCACCTCAAGCGTGTTAATGCAGAACAGCTGCTAATAAGATGAGAAGGTGTTTCATCCTCTTCCTCGCACAACCTGCACACTGGGCTTTCTGCTAGGCCAAGCAGATGTAGATGTCGATTTAGCATACAGTGTCCAGTAAGAAATCCTGTCAAAAGGTGACAGGATTGCTTTTTGAGCGAGAGCAGCGATCTGGTAAGATGCTGAGATGGTTCCCGGATCATCATTTTTGATTGTCGCATACCTGAAGCAGTGTTCCATATTCTGTTCATATCCAGCCTCATGAATGTCCTTATGGAATGTTTCACTCCACAACGTGGCACGCCAACAACTGGTTCTGGTGTAATTGGGGTCGAATTGGAACCCGTTTTAGCTAACTGGTCAGCAATCTCATTCCCCTCAATGCCACAATGTCCAGGAACCTATATCAGTTGTACCTTGTTAAGTTGTCCAAGAGTGTTAAGATGGCTTTTGCACTCAGCAACCAGCTTAGATGTATACCTTGGTGCAACCAGTGCTTTGATCGCTGCCTGGCTGTCAGAGTAGATTCTGATTTGTCTGTTAAGCATATTTTTATTCAGGATAATTTGAGAACAGGCCAAAATTGCATATATCTCTGCCTGAAATACAGTGGCATATTTGCCTAAGCTCACACTAAGCTCATATCGGGGTTCTGCACAGAAAACCCCAGCCCCTGATAATTCTTCGATTCGGGACCCGTCGGTGAACCACATGTCTGTTCCTGGTGGCACTTGAGGATCATCTCCAGGTTCCCAGTCTTTTCTTGAAGGAAGCAGATACTCCCAGCTAATGTCAAAATCCCACTGTGGTATCATAGAGTCCTGTAACATCACTACTTCCGGGCAGATTTCTGTGATACAATTCCATATTGCACTGTGTCCTATACTGTCATATCCCATCCATAAACCAGCACAGTGCAGGCGATATGAAGCTAACATAGCTTCGTACTTCAGGTACATCTCTAAAGGTGGTAAGCATAGCATAGCCTCAAGTGCCAGGGTTGGTGTAGTTTTCATTGCTCCTAGTATACCAACACAAGCCGTTCTTTGAAGGTGCTGAAGTGATTTCTTTGCAGTTCCTAAGGATATCCTTGGCCACCAGACGACACATGCATAGGAAAGAATTGGTCTCACCATGGCAGTAAAGATCCAATGCAGTACTTTAGGTTGTAATCCCCAGGTGGGACCAATGGCCTTCCGGCATACCCAAAAGGCCGTCATTGCCTTATTCAGTTTTGCTTCAAGATGAAGTTTCCAGGTCAGTTTTTTGTCCAAAATTACACCTAGATATTTTACTGAGTCTGCGAGGTTAAGCTTCTTACCACTTAGCATTAGTTCTTTACTTCCATCCAATTTTCTTTTTTTTGTAAATAGTGTCACCACTGTTTTTTCAGGATTAACTCCGAGGCCGTGATTATAACACCATTTTTCAACAGAATGAAGAGCTCTTTGTGCAAGCTCAAATACTGTGGTAGTGAACTTGCCCTGAACCAGAACTGCTACATCATCTGCATAAGCTTGAATGTAAATCCCATCTTTCAGAATGAGCTTTATGAGACTATCCACTACAAGGCACCAAAGTAACGATGACAGAACTCCACCTTGTGGACAGCCTCTCCTTATAGCCACTTTTATGCTGTGTCCATTTCTCTCAACTTTTGCTAGTCTAAGAGATAGCATTGATCTGATCCATGCCACTATAACTGGGTGAACACCATGGTCAGAAGCAGCTTGGCTGATAGATTCAACAGAAACACAATTAAAAGCCCCTTCGATGTCCATGAAGAGTCCCAGCATCAGCTGTTGCTTATTGAGGGCTCTTTTGATTTTGCAAACTAAATGGGGAAGTGCTGCCTCACAAGATTTTCCTGCTTGATATGCATACTGCTGCTTGCTTAATGGAATGGTCATGTTGTCCCTAATCCATCTATCCACCAGCCTTTCCAAGGTCTTTAATAAGAACGAAGTAAGACTGATGGGTCTGTAAGATTTAGGAAGAGTAAAATCGGGTTTACCCTGCTTTGGTATAAAAACAATGCGCACCTCCCTCCAGGAGCTAGGGATAGTTCCTTGAGAAAGGAAGGTTCGGTAGATCTTAACTAAATCGTCAATAATCTGATCCAGGCCTTGTTGGAGCATTTTTGGCATAATCCCATCACAGCCAGGGGATTTAAATGCGGCAAAGCTTTTCACTGCAAATTCCACCTTATTGTTTGTAATGATAGTATCTGCTAAGGCTTGAGCTCCTTCCACAGGTAAAGCCATAGGAAAATCAGATATTTCAATGTCCTCACTTATATCGGAGCCTGGCATATGTGTATTTACCAGATATTTAAAGGACCTATACGCAGTAGCTAAAGATGTAGGATTGGAAATAAATCAGTCAAAAACAAAAATTATGAGTTGGAATATAGAAGAAGGCGTAGAGCCATTCATTGAACTAGAGAATATGAAATTTGATATAGTAAAGGAATTTATATACCTAGGGAGCCTGTTGTGTATAGAAAGCAAAGATAAATATAAAGAAGTAAATAGAAGAGTAACATTGGCATGGAGAGCTTTCAATAAGTTTAGAAATATATTTAGATCTAATATAAGCATAGAATTAAAAAAGAAACTGTGGACGACTTGTATAAGACCTGTAATGACATACGGATCAGAAACATGGACTTTAAAGGAAGGTGTAGTCAGACAGATGAGAATAGCCCAAAGGCAGATGGAAAGGTGTATGTTACGGATATCAAGGAAAGACAAGAAAAGTAATAACTGGATAAGAAATCAAACAAAACTAGAAGATATAGGTAGAGTAATATTTGAGAGAAAGTGGAATTGGGCGTCACATTGTCAGGACGAAAGATGATCGGTGGACAAGCAAAATAATTAACTGGTACCCGAGAGATTGCGTGAGAAAAAGAGGAAGACCTTGTGTACAGTGAGTCGAGGAGATGAGGAAATCATGTGGAGGAACTACCTGGAGGAGGGTAGCTGAGGAATGGTCTAGAATGAGGCAAGTATACTCTGAGGTATGGCTCTACAAAAACTAAACCAAAATTGAATTTCCATTGAAAAAATAAAAGAGAAATTTAAGTTATACTAATTTTTACATTGAGTTTAGGAACTGAGTATTCTACAAAAAAGGCAACTCAAAATACCTTCATCGGTGCCACGGCATATTGCCGATTTGCAATAAGAAAGATTTATTTTATATTTTAATCCAGTTATATGAATTTATTTAAAAGTTATGTATTATTTGAAAGTTTTGTATTTGTTTTATTTTTGCAATAAATGGCTATTTATTTATTTATTTATTGGTAGAATTAGATAAGAGCAAGGGGAAGGGGGGAGGGGTCACTACTAATAACAGGTGTCAACTTGTTGCCATCCCGTGAACTCGACCAAATCCTTGAACTTGTACCGTTCCCATATTTTAAAATAGTCTGTTATATCACTGTAGGAATATATTAAACTATAATACTTAAATTAAAATGAGAGGGTATGTATACGTGTATATTAAAGCAATATTTAAGATAGGTTAGCCTATTATTAAAATGAGAGCGTAATAATGCGTTATTTAAGTTTGGTCTGTTGTTCATTTAAGCTCTTAATATTATCATGCTTTTGCGATTATTGTTGCTTCGTGCTTCTTTGTCGTCGTGCGTGCTCATTTTGAGCATGTCGTGCTCGTCGACCGATGTTTGCCTGCCCTCTTCTTGGCATTTTCTTGCATATCTTTAACTTATAAAAGCACAAAACTTTGTACCTGGGATCTCGCTAACGCCCCATCAAAACCGAGCGGACGATATGTACACGTGTAGGGGACGGTGAGAGAAGAAAAATGAGCCCAATATCAAGGGAATTGATAAGGTTTTGGCCTTGTACGGGTACATCAAAAGAAGTACAGATGCAGAAAAAAGTTAAGATATAGGGTAAACAAAAACACGGGACGATACGAAAAAAGCTAAAAAACACGAAAAATTTTGTGCCGAAAGGTTACAATCTATTCTCTATGGTTTTAATTGAACTTCGTAAACAAGAGAAGGTTATAGCTTGTGAAGAAATGCGTTACTGTATAGTATCTTACAATTTATGTTATACAAGTAATGTTTAGTATTTTTTCTTTATAATAAATTCTTTATAAATTAGATATTCAAGAGACAAGGTCAACAAATTCGGTTTTTTGCGAATATCTCACTTCCTATGGCTCGGACACTAATTAGTAATTAAAGATAACAAAATTTCCCATAAAAATGTTTACATATACAATGGACGGTTTACGGAATAAAGAGCGAAGAATATCTATAAAGATTTAGTGTCCGTCGCCGCACGACTTTTTACGTACATATTATTACAAATATCTCGCTTCCTATAGCTCGGAGGCGACGATCAAAAAGAAAGAATAATAAATTTCCCATAAAAAAGGTCTGATTCATTTTTTACGTACAACGAACGGTTTAGCAAAAAATTCTAGCTTACTATAGCTTGCGTAGTGTTTGTGTTTGCACGACTTTTTTCGTATTTTTGCGAATATCTCGCTTCCTCTGGTGCGGAGACCAATTGAGGATCAAATAAAAATTAAAGATTATACATTTTCACACAGGACACATTATGTTCATTTTGTAGGTACAATAAACAGTTTGGATAATAAATTGCTCCGAAGTTTCTGCACAAGGCGTAACAACGACCAATAACTTAGGCTTTTCCCTGAGGCAACTCCATGGTAGGATCTGTTATTCTATATCTACGAGCGACATTTCAAGTTTGTTCGGACTTGGTTTAAAAATATTAGTTCCAGTGATTTAATATTTTATAAAGGTAATTGTTACGGTGACAATCGCAATAGCGAAACATTGTTTTATGTGTAACGAATAGGTCCCACCTTGAATGTGGAACGTGGTATGAAAAATTTGAATGTAACAAGTATGAAAAGAGTATTGAATATCTATTAACTCTAATATCTAATAACACGACCGCAATCTTGTTGCCGATTTTTAATATGTTTTCCAGAACGTCAAATTGAAGCTCCGATTTTTCTTGGAACAGAAGCCTTATTTATGACTAAAATAACTGGACTTTAATATATTTATTAAATAAAATTGAGTTTCAAACCTTTTAGCTTTATACTAATTGGATAACCAAGCATACTTAATAATATGCCTAAAAATGGAATTGTTTTTTCATTTTTCCGACACATTTAAAAAAATTGCTCTTCCTTTTGAGCGCCGTGGGCGCTCGGTCCCCGGATCCAATATAAATAAAAGATATTTCAATGTCAAATTGTTGTTTTCTGTTAAATGTTAAATTATACTTTGATTTTTGTACCCCTTACCCCTATATGTACCCAACTTTCTTTAAACAAATTACCCTCTCTAAACCTCACTCAGAGCCTAGCAAATATATTGGTATCAATATGATCACTATTGGTTTAGAGGTTCAAAACTTTTAAGAACATTTTTGATTGGGCACTTCTTTAGATTGTTACTCCCGTTATAAAGAAAACAGAGGGGAGTAACAATCTAAAGAAGGTGTACTGAATGATCTTCTTTAGATTGTTACTCCCCGTATAAAGAAAACAGAGGGGAGTAACAATCTAAAGAAGGTGTACTAAATGATCTTCTTTAGATTGTTACTCCCCTTATAAAGAAAACAGAGGGGAGTAACAATCTAAAGAAGGTGTACTGAATGATCTTCTTTAGATTGTTACTCCCCTTATGAAGAAAACAGAGGGGAGTAACAATCTAAAGAAGGTGTACTAAATGATCTTCTTTATATTGTTACTCCCCTTATAAAGAAAACAGAGGGGAGTAACAATCTAAAGAAGTTGTACTGAATGCTCTTCTTTAGACTGTTACTCCCCTTATAAAAACAGAAGAGTGATATTCCTTTGATCCAAAGTACATTGGACTAAACATCCCTTTGTCGTAATAGTTTTTTGTCAAAGTCGTTTATTTTCTAAAGAATAATAGGGGAGTAACCATCTAAAGAAGTTCCTATGATTGTACACTGCAATTTTATATATAAATGTTGGAGACTAACAGTTATTTAGGTTTTATATTTTATCTTGTTTAATTTTAAATCAATAACTTGGCTTTCCGGTGGAATCCACGTCACGAAGGGGTTAAAGTCGCTTCCACTATTAGAAGCATCTTCAAGGGTGTGGTGCAAACACAGGAAATACCGACGACTCGAGAGAAGAACAGCGTATTTGTATTGGTTTTCTAGACTGTAGACTGTACCCGGATTTCCCTGGGGGTTCCTTTACCCGGGTTAATCCTTTGTCGGAATGATGCAATTAGGCAGGTGCTGCCTACGTCGGTGATATTTTGTCGGACGGGAGATAAATGAAGTCAGGAAGTGTCTGTGGCACCGCCTCTTGCTATCTGCTTGGTGCAGATGCTCACCAGAGGTTTCCAGGTCCGAGAAAGGGTAAAACCATCCTCTCAGTTAAAGTCCTTCGGTTGTTTTCCGATCAAGATAGCCTCCCTTACCACCCTGCTGTGATACCTGTTGACAGATGCGAGTACCCGAATGTCCTCAAATTTGATGAGATGGCCTGTTTCGTCAGAATGCTGAGCTATTGCTGATTTGTGATCGTCGTTTTTCACTGCTGTTAAGTGTTCTTGTAGCACACCCCTGAAGATGCTTCCAGTAGTGAAAGCGAAACGTCGAACTTCAACCCCTTCGTGTTGCGGATTTCACCGAAAACCCAAGTTATTGATAACGAGTCAACCCGCGGAAGCCTACGCACCTTGTTTAATTTTGTATAATTTCATGTTTATCATATTGGCACCAGTAGCAACAAATTTCATACAATTCAATTTCTTTAAATCTTTGCATACATAGCACTTTCGACAACTTTAAATCAATTTTAATCTTCAGTTAATCCCTTTGATATTATATCTTTTCTTTATTTTGTCTTTAGGGATAAGTAGTAAAAAAAAATTGTCATTTAATTAATTAATTTAGACTCACTGTGAATGAGATTCCTTTAGTGTGCTATAATTTTATGTATGAACTTCTATTTTGTGTAACTCTTATTATTGATACATGAATGCGCTTGAGAATAAAACCTAATTTTTAGCTACATTTACATTTTTTATTGCTTTGTCACATGTGTTACATAGAGAGCCGGCGTGACCGTGTGGATTAAATTACTTACCACGTCTGCTCGGCCATCACTGAATCAAGGGCGGTACGAGATCGTGGGTTCGATCCCTCGCAGTGATGCTTTGATTTATATCTCACTAATGACCACATCATACTCGCTTCGGCGGTATAATGTACAGAGTTATGATGTGTGAAGTGGATGCAACACTACCTAAAATGGGCCTTAAAAGACAGCCTAATTGCTAGGTTCGAACAAGTAGTTCGTCCTACCCGTCTAGAACTAGTGCTAGGACCTTACTACTACCACTATTATTACTGTTGTCTGTGTTTGCTTGTTGGTACAAATTACAGACAATTCACCTTGATCAATTAATTTCAATTTATATAAAATTTGCTACACCGGTACAGTCCGGTGAATCCGGTGTCTGGACCGCTTGCCGTTTCGGAAATCTCGCTCTCCTGTTACAACCACACTATATGCACTCTAGCACGTCTTTAGTCCAGATGAAACTCCACAGTCCCAAACTCCACAGTGATTAAATTAACAAGGGCACGCCACAGCCGCGTCTACGGCTACATCCAGGTCTAATTCTATCACGGCCCACTGCTACAACGATTAGTGGTCAAAGACAAGCCTAGGGACCGACTGACTCATGCTCCCGGGTTTCGTTTTCTTGACGAACGTCGGACCAAAACAGAGAACGCTTATCTTTTCACAACAAAGACAGACCCGTTCCCTGTTCTGGACCCACGATCGTCACCTAATCTTGCTCTAGTTCATTCATAAACAAAACATAATATAAATACCTAAACAGTACCTACGGGTTAAACATAAACTTAAAACTGTAACATTATCTAACATTACACGTGGCATAATACTATAGATATATAATTTAATATTATGTTCGTTCGTTAAACCAATTTTATCATTTTTCCGTTTTGATATATTTTCCTTCTTTATGGTGTTCCTTTAAGGTATTTTGCTTCCGAGCTTACCGAAGGTAACGGAAGCTATGTGATCGTTCTGAAGAACGAAAATATTTTATATCTCCGATTTCAAAAATTCCGAGACAGAAATCCGTTTCAGACATCAGGGAACATTTTTGGTCCCGTGTCTGTCTGTCGGTCTGTCGGTCTGTCGTTCAATTTTGGCGAACCACCATATCTTAAAAACTACACGTCCAATGTTAATGAAATTTGGGTGGTAGGTCATAATTAGCCCATTGTTGGTCCCATATAAGTTTCAACCTTCTGCTCTTATTTGTTTATCTTCCACGTGCTCACAAACATACATTTATTTACAGCCATATATTTAAAAGTAATCATCTGATTTGTATGAAATTTTTATGGTTTGTCGAAAGTAGCCTGCAGATAACACCTGCCTAATTTCAACTTTCTGCGCACTTTAAATCGTGGTAAATTAATATTGTCTTATACTATAAAGCCGCATGGCTAACTGACTCACGGACTGACAAATGTTTACCCACTTCCAGAAGAGCTAGAGACTTGCGGTTTGCGCCATTCGACGGTCAACGTCCATATTGTGAACAAAAATAACTATAAAAAGTTCAATTTTCCCCCCTTAAAAAAATAATAATGGGCGACTTGATTTTTAAGCTGGTTTGGGGGCTTATTGCGGATAAACGGTAAGTCGTATTAGAAAATGGATAGCACAAGTGGTAACTGATTTTAAAATATCTACAACATTAGTCATGAGTTTTTGTCGTATCATTATCGGTTGTACCTTAGATGGTGATAATTTTGTTATTTTTTTCCATTTTTGTCTTTGAATGGCCATAGTTTCTATAATAGTTGGCCGATTTTATTTCTGACTGCGGCGATTGAATCTCACACTAATGCTCTATAAATTGAGTATATTTTATTTCATTAGTTCATCCTGCTTGGTGAGAACATGAGAGTAAACTTTTTCCCATGTGCCGTGTCACGTGACCACTTGTTTTGGTTTTTAATATTGTGTCGTATATCATTTTAAAGGCCTTGATATGTACATAAAAGCTATTTTATTTGTTGATTTTTAAAAAATGTTGTACGTGTACTTTAGTACCGATTTATAATTTTGTTGTAGGTTAAAGGGTTTAAATACTTTTTTGATATTAGGTTTTTTATTTATATGTATTTATTAGTTAAATGAATGCCCTTTTGTATTGTTTGTTTTTTAAAAATATAATTTTGGTACCTCAGAGTACAGGGGTAGAAATGTTAAAGTTAATCTTTTATAATATGATGTACCTATATCGCTGAAAAGCTCTTGTATAGTAGATTAATTTTTGTTATATTCTATTTTGTGTTATTTTTAGTTTTGAGGGGGGTAAAATAAAAAAAACTTTTTATACAGCGGTTTCCACGATTTGGTTGCAGTTTTATATTTTTTTATTAAATTAATATTATGTGCGCAAACTTTTGGTGCTTGTTGGAGGCTTTGTTTCTCCAACAAATGTTTAAATTTCTTCAACTTTATTAAATATTTACTGGAAGAGTGCCGTGCCGTTCCAACTTTTTGATTATTTTTCTTCATTCGGTCTTTTCTTTGCGAGGAAGCTATGTGCCACATTAATTGGCAGAGTATTTTTTATTTTTTTCAGTTTCTTATTTTTTTAAATATTAATTCCTTTTAGGTACTCATATAAGGCTCAAACCCTATGTGCCTAACAATATAGATATATTTATGTATTATTTGATATTATTAGATTGTTAAGATAAATCGAAGTTAAGTTTTCTGTGTCACAATGTTGGGTGGGGCTTTAATTGATCCGTAATGGTGGCAAAGGGGGGTAATAAAGCATCATGGGGAGGAGAATTCATTGCAGCAATTATAATATATAAATCTTGTACGCGTATAATTGTGAATTAAATTAAAAGTGTATAGTTATAATTTCAAATCCAACATTTTAATTTGCCTATTTAATTAAAATAATAACTTATACATCTCCCAAATACCTAATATACAAGTTATTTATTTCACTTTTATTAATTTATACCAGCTGCACTGCTGTGGTACGGAGTGAGATAGTTCATGTATTTCTTAATTTTGTGGTAAATAAAATATGTAAATGAAAAACTTCTTAAAATTACTTGTGAAATGAAAAACTGACTTAATATAATGAGCTGGAATATTAAGAAAGTAGAAAAAAATTGATATTCATATAGTTTAAGAATTTATATATCTAGAAAGCTTTTTATGTGTCCAAATCAAAGAAAAGGATAAGAAAGTAAATCGTTAAATGTTATTGGAATTAAAAGCCTTTAAAGATTAGAATCATATTAATAAAATAAGTCTATAAGGTTTATTAAACAAGTACTAAAGGCCACAAGTTCATACAATACTTATGTAAATCACAGAGACTTATGAAACATAGAAAGCAACATGAGTTAAAGGCTACAATATGTTGTTTATAGAGGTTTGTAAGAGAAATACTCAAGATCACAAACCCAAACAAAATAATTATGTAAATCACGGATATCTATGAATCATATATAGCAACATCAGGTAGAGGCTGCAGTATGTTGTAGATAAAGGTTTGTTAAAGAGGTACTTAAGACCTCAAGTTCATACAATAATCATGTACATCAACGATATCTGTGAAACTAATAAACAACTCAGGTAGAAGCTCAAAGCAAGGAAGGGGTGGAGGGAGCAATGTGATTTGAAAAGTGGTTCATTATGCTACACCCCTATACTAAACCTCCCAAGCGAAATCAATCCGAACTAAAGTGATCACGTGGTCACTGGTCCTTGTCTTATTGGTCTATTCCTTGTCCTTCCGTCCCTCACAGACGCTTGTCAACAAATCCTTATCACTAGCATTTATTTGATACCCCACTCAAAGATGATTGCTATTGGTTATCTAGGAACTGTTACACGCTTATTAACGACGTTACTGCCTTTAGATAATTAATAAGGTTAAAAACAAACACTAAAGTACATATTTATAAAGAAAACTGTATTAAAAATAAAAATATTAAATTCCGTAAGAAAATATCTCTTATTCTTATCAGCTGATATCAGATAAATTTCGAATTTTTATCGAGATATCGATACTGTTTTACCAAACTGCCTTTAGTATAGGGGTATAGCATAATGAAGCACTTTTTCAGAACCAGATTCTATAGTATTGTTCCCTCTACCCCTTCCTTGCTCTGAGGGTAGAAGCAACAGTATGTTGTTGATAGAGGTATATTAGAAAGAGAACGGTACTTAAGATCAATCAATACATGAATTTGTGGGGTTGACACGTGTCATAACACGTGTCAATCACTAAATTTTGATAGATAGATATTTTAAATTAACTTGTTTCTTGTACTAAAAAATATATTGTGTTTGTGATAATTAAAATACTAGGCATCGCGTGGCTCTATCATTGAAGCGAGCGTATTGCAATAAAATACTGAATATTGAAATTTGTTAATCATGATGAATGTCATAGTTGAAGATAAGTGGAAGAGGGTAGTAAGGGGTAGAGTGGGGGTACTCGGTACAAAGCTTTACTTCATAACAAACCTACACACAAAACGACTATAAGAATCTTAACCACCCGGAATAGCTTTTAAACTAATATTATAAATGCATCACTTCATTACTCAAATACTACTGCATGTATCAAGTTGAAATTTTACATACTTGTTTCAATTGTACTTTAGACGATGTACATAAAGTTTTATTAAGATCGTTACGTTAGAACGTAAGATATCGGTAAAAAGGTTGTTTTCTCTATTTTAAACGTTTAGGTCCGCTTTAATAGTTTTAGCGATCTTTATTAAATCATAGCAGTGTCGTTGTTGGTTTTACTGAAAAATGTTATTTGTAAAAAATGTTCGTCTCATCGAGTAGGTGATGATAGAATTTTTTCCCGTCCTGAAATTCCAATTTTAAATTTGAAGCTCACGTTTACGCGAGCATTGCGCGCGAACTCTTGGACGGATCACGCTGTCCAACGAACTTAGCCTGAGTATTAGTAAGAAGATCATGTATACCAAATTTCAACTAAATCGGTCAACTTTTACTTAAGTTATCGTCACACGCGTAAACGTTACTGACAGACAGACAGACAGACAAGATGCATATTTCGTTGAATGTAAGAAGCTCGCTTACGCTCGCTTCAATAAAATGTTTATACACTAGGCATCGCGTGGCTCTATCATTGAAGCGAGCGTATTGCAATGAAATACTGAATATTGAAATTTATTAATCATGATGAATGTCATGGTTGAAGATAAGTGGAAGAGGGTATAGTGTGGAGAAGAGTGGGGGTACTCGGTACAAAGCTTTACATCCTAAACAAACCTATACACTAAACGACTATAACAATCTTCACCACCCGCGGTAGCTTTTAAACAATTATTATAAATGTATCTCGTCACTACGCAAAGAATTTTGCTTGTATCAAGTTGAAATTTTGCATACCTGTTTCAATTGTGCATTAGATGGTGTATATGAAGTTTTATTAAAATCGTTACGTTAGAACGTAAGATATCGGTAAAAAGGTTGTTTTCTCTATTATAAACGTTTAGGTCCGCTTTAATAGTTTTAGCGATCTTTATTAAGTCATAGCGGTGTCGCTGTTGGTTTTAGTAAAAAATGTTATTTGTAAAAAATGTTCGTCTCATCGAATAGATGATGATAGAATCTTTTCCCGTCCTGAAATTCCAATTTAATTTTTGTACCTCTCGTTTACGCGAGCGTTGCGTGCGAACTCTTGGACGGATCACGCTGTCCATCGAACTTAGCCTGAGTATTAGTAAGAGGATCATGTATACCAAATTTCAACTAATTCGGTCAACTTTTACACATGTTATCGTCACACGCGTGAACGTTACTGACAGACAGACAGACAGACACGGAGCATATTTCGTTGAATGTAGGAAGCTCGCTACGCTCGCTTCAATTATAATATGATATAAGAACCACACTCTGCAACCACATAAGGTTATGGGCAAGCTCACTTAAGATCAAGATCATAATCACAAGGTAAAATTTTAAAATAAAATAAAAAAATATATATTTCAAAAATTAAAAAATTAATCAAGATGTCAAACATTTATCAGATAGAAAAGTTGAACAAATCAAACTACGAAACTTGGAAAATCCAAATCAAGATGATACTCATTCATAGCGAACTATGGAATTATGTAAATGGAGAAATCAAAAAGAATCTAAATCCTAATGCTAATGGTGACAATAATGACAGCGAATGGACCAATAAAGATGAAAAGGCCCTTGCAACCATAATTCTTGCTATTGCCCCTTCATGCATTCACCACGTAAAAAATTGTACAACTTCAAAAGAAACATGGGATATTTTAGAGAAAACATTTAAACCTACAGGTCCAAGTAAAAAGGTACAACTAACAAGACAATTAATAAATTTACATAAAAAGAACAATCAACAAATGGATGAGCATATTAAACAATTCTTTGAAATTTTAGACCAATTAAAAGATTTAAAATGCGCACCATCTGATGATTTTGCAACAGTCCTACTATTATCTACTCTTCCAGAAGAATATGACATTTTTAAATGTTCAATTGAATGTCGAGACGAATTGCCATCCTTAGAAATGTTAAAAATTAAAATTCTAGAAGAAGCAGAAAAGAAAAATGCAAATCCATCTACGTCAAGAAACGAAAATTATTCTTTAACTTCCAAATTTAAAGATAAATCTGAAAAATTCAATAAAACTAAAAAATTTCAAACATGTAAAATTTGCAAGAAATCAAATCATTCTACTGAAGATTGTTACTTCAAGAAAAAGAAGAATGACAGATCAATGTTTATACAAACAGATACAAACAACGAATCCGTATTAACAACTATAGAAACAAAAAATAAAGACACAATATCAGACTTCATTCTTGACTCAGGTGCCAGTTCACACATCTGTAACAATAAAGAACTATTCATTGACTATACTAACTCAAAATTAAATGAAAAAGTTCGTATGGCTGATGGAAGTCAAGTGAACATAAAAGGTAAAGGTACCATAAGAATTCTTGCAATAGTAAACAAAAAAATTGAACCTATTTTATTAAAAGAAACTCTATACATACCAGAAATAAAGACAAATTTAATATCAATTAGTAAAGCAACTAAAAATCAAAATATTTACGAATTGTTTATAAAAACAATGCATATATTATGGAAAATAATAAAACTTTAATTAAAGCAAAAGAAGACAAAAATCTATATTATGTCGAAAGATTAAATGATAAGAAAATACAAACAAATAAAGTAAAACCTTCAAATAAAAACTTCCAAATTAATGAAGATAAAAAATCTGAAATTAAAACGAATCATAAATTAGAAAATAAATCAAATGAACTAAATAACATTTGGCACTCAAGATTCGGACACCTAAATAAAAACCAAATAAATGAAATGATACAAAAAAATTTAATTTATGGATTACCAAATTTAAAATTAAAAAACTTTGATCAAAATTGTGAAACATGCATCGAAGGCAAAATGCATAGAATTCCAATTCAAAAATACAAAGATTCACACAAAAAAGAAAATATTTTAGATCTCATTCATACAGATATTTGTGGACCAATGCCCACAGAATCTGGAAGTGGTGCAAGATATTTTGCAACATTCATTGATGACAAATCTAGAAAAACATTTACTTATTTTTTTAAAAACAAAAGCGATATCTTCGAAACATTTAAAGAATTTAAAAATTATGTCGAAAATCAAACTAGTAAGAAAATCAAAGCAATTAGATCAGACAACGCACTAGAATATTGTAGTCGTACATTTAAAGTATACTTAAAAAAGTACGGAATAAAACATGAATTAACAGCTGAATACACTCCTCAGCAAAATGGAGTTGCCGAAAGGGCAAATAGAACTCTGGTTGAAATGGCTAGATGTTTATTGATTCAGTCAGGCCTACCTGAACATATATGTGGGCTGAAATGATAAATACAGCCACATATCTAAGGAATAGATGCTTGACGAGATCGATAAATAAAACCCCTGAAGAAGAATGGTCAAATAAAAAACCTACTGCATCTCACCTTAGAGTAATTGGTAGTATTCTATATGCTCTAAACAAAAGACCTAATACAAAAAAATTTGATCCAAAAAGCTAACAATACATCCTACTAGGATACTCCGAAGAAGCAAAAGCTTACAGACTTTGGAATCCAAGGAATGATAAAATTATAAAAAGTAGGGACGTAAGAATAATTGAAAGTGTCATGTATAAAGACAGATATGAAGCAAAATCTGAAAGTAATGAAGAAAGAACTACATATGATTTTAGTGAACTATTTAAAAATAAAAGTACATCTATAAGTAATAATAAAAATGCAGAAGATAATATAGAAAATATTGAAGAACCTAAATCAAATAAACTTAATTTAGAAAACCAAGAAGAACCTAAAATAGACAATTCAGAAGAAAATCAAAATTCAAATATAGAACAAATAAATGAAGAGGAAGATGTTGACATGAGTTACGTTGATCTAAACACAAACAATTCTGATTCTGAGAGTAACTCTGAAGAAGAAGAATTTACACTAAAAGTTACCCCAGGACTCAGGACGACCTAAAACACATAAAACCGGGAAAAGGGGAAGACCAAAGAAAATAAAAAATATAAAAATTATAAAGAAAGAACCTGAAATTATAAAAATAAAAGATGCACTATCAGGAAAGGAAAGTGATAATTGGAAAGAAGCAATGGACGAAGAATATAATTCGCTACTAAAGAAGAACACTTGGAAACTGGTTAATTTACCAACAGGGAAAAAACCCATCGGATGCAAGTGGATCCTAACAAAAAAGTACAAGGCAGATGGAACTTTTGACAAATTCAAAGCCAGACTTGTCGCCAAAGGTTTCGTTCAAAGATATGGAATCGACTTTAAAGAAACATACTCTCCGGTAGTACGGTTTAACTCGATTAGACTAATCCTAGCTTTGGCAGTTGAATACGATCTTTACATTGATCAAATTGATGTAAAGACGGCATACCTAAATGGAAATCTCAGTGAAAAAATCTATATGGATCAACCTCAACATTACAAGTATGGAAATAAAGTATGTCTCTTACAGAAATCTCTTTACGGTTTAAGACAAGCAGGAAGAGAGTGGAACTTAAAACTAGACGAACAGGTAAAATCTATAAATTTTGTACAAAGCAAAGGAGATCCGTGTATATACAAATTAACAGAAAATAAATCATATATATTAATGGCAGTATATGTAGATGACATAATATTAGCATCGAACAACAAAGATTTATTAGAAAAAACAAAAGAAAAAATCTCAAAATTATTTGAAATAAAAGATCTTGGAAATCTGAAAAGTTTCTTGGGATTATCAATTTCCAAAGAAGGAAATGAAGTTAGAATCAATCAGGAGAAATTAATATGCTAAGGATATTTTAAAAAAATATAGAATGGAAGACTGTCGCCCGATATCACTGCCCCTAGATGCTAACCAACAACTTGAAATAATACCAAAGGATGAACAACAAGCAGAAAAAGTTGATCAGAATAAATACCAAAGCTTAGTCGGGTCATTGTTATACTTATCAACAGCAACAAGACCGGATCTAGCATACGCAGTTCATAAACTAAGCCAATTTAATAAGGATCCTCGAAAACAACATTGGGATGCTGCTAAAAGACTACTTAGATATATAAAAGGGACCACAAATTACGAACTGATATTTCGAAAAACTGGTGAAGCATTAGTCGGTTATTCAGATGCAGACGGCAGGAGATTTAGAAGATAGAAAATCCCGAACAGCTTACGCTTTCATACTGGGAGGGGGGGCTATATCTTGGGAATCCAAGAAGCAAAACTTAGTTTCACTCTCCAGTATGGAAGCTGAGTATATAGCTCTGAGTGAGACTGCACGGGAGGTTCTAAGTCTGAAATTTCTTCTTGATGAATTAGGATTCCAGCAATTAGTCAAAAATCCGATCACATTATATTGTGACAACCAGAGTGCTCAAGCCCTTGCCAAAAATCCAATTTTCCATAAACGTAGCAAGCATATTGATATAAAATACCATCAAATAAGGGATTTGGTAAAATCAAAAGTAGTCGAACTACAATACATCAGCACTGGCGAAATGCCGGCTGATATGTTGACAAAACCTGTTGAAAAAATAAAACATGAAAAATTTTCAAAAATTCTAGGTTTAAGAAAAAATTCCTGTCTAAATGGGGAGGAAAAATAAAAAATCCTACCAAATGGGGCGTATGTGGGGTTGACACGTGTCATAACACGTGTCAATCACTAAATTTTGATAGATAGATTTTTTAAATTAACTTGATTCTTGTACTAAAAAATATATTGTTTGTGATAGTTAAAATATTAAATATGATATAATTATATGATATAAGAACCACACTCTGCAACCACAGAATTCTGTAAATCACAGTCATAGGAAACACATTAAAAGCTGCACGTGTGGCTTCCTCTCATCCTATCACGTACTTAATTAATTTTATGCTTTTACAAGCTATTATTGTTTAAATTATTTAATTGTTTCCCCCGTTTTTTAATATGTCAAAATTGTTTTGATTTTTACATAAAAAACATACAAGTATCATACAAAGTATCAATTTAGCAAAATGTAAAGTGCTCAGACAGTTTTAATTAATCGAGGGTATATTCAGATAAATCTAGGGTATATTCAGATTAATCTAGGGTATATTCAGATTAATCTAGGGTATATTCAGATTAATCTAGGGTACATTCAGATTAATCTAGGGTTATCTGAGGGCTTCTTTCGACAAACCGTCCAAATTTGATTTTAAAAAAATGAGAACTATTGAAGATATAGGTGTAAATAATTATATGTTTGTGCGCATGTGAAAGAGAAACAAATGGATGCAGAAGATTGAAACCTTTATAGGGCCAACAATGGGCTTATTATGACCTACCATCCAAATTTCATTAAAATTAGACGAGTTTTTTAAGAGATGTTGGTTCACAAAAATTGAGCGACAGACAGACACAGAACCGAAAATGTTCCCTGATGTATGAAAAGGATTTCTGTCATGGAGTTTTTTAAATAGGTGACATAAAATATTTTATCTACGATTGATACGAAATATAAACATTATATCTCTGAATTTTTGGTTATTTTTTTGATATTTTAGGAAAGTTTGACGAGAATCAAACGAATCGTTAAGATTGATAAAATGTTTAATTTGACGTAAAATAATCTATGTAGGGTAATCTTCTAGTCAGTCAGGTTAGTAGGAAATTAATATTTTAATGTTTTATATGTTTAAGTTTAAATAATTTGGTTATAAATGGTTAATGTCAATATGTGTTAAATTCAATAAATTGTTGATACCTATATGTAATTAATATTTAATAAATTGGTTTCTAGCTTGAGAATGACCCAAGGAGGGGTCGAAATATCGCAAATGAGAGCGTTTTAATTTTCCTTTAGACCAAAAAACAACTAATTTAAATTATATCTCTGTTTAGATGCATAGAAAGTGTTTCTTTTCGTAGCTGTATTCATTGCGCAAGCACGTTCATAATGAGGTGAAGAATTCCTCTTTTTTCCGCACTAGTGCGGTAAAAAAGAGGAATTCTTCACCTTAACACACGATCAGCGAGTTTGTTTACATTCTAATTTGCTGTTTGTTTAATTAAAGTAACTGTTTATATATCGATTTTTTAGAAAAACAATGAGCGAATTAAGTGATTATGAAGAAAATGGGGAGAATTATACGCTTTCCGAAATAATTAATTCGCAACAAAATACAATTAATGAATTAATGTCATCTTAATGAAAAGAGACATACGTACTTACATACAGGAAGTTTATTAAATATTTCTTTCTGTAATTATTATTTAAATCCAACCAGGCGGATGGGGTGGTAGCCTCCGGAGCGGGAAAACATAATAACCGGCGCGGCGTCATATTTTCAAAAAAATAGCCCCCCCCCCCCCCCCCCCCCCCTAACGATATAAAGAACTTCAAAATTGGTACACTAGAACGCTTGCTTTCTTAGTTCAAAAAATAAAAGGGGGGAAAATAATCAAAATAGTTGGTTAGATGTAGTATATTAAAAAAAGGAATACCTTCAGATAATTATATATTAACACAGAATAAAAATTGTAATGTAATGATGCAGGTGGTGCAAATTGTAATAAAAAAGAAAGTTGAAGTTATAATAAAGGAATTAATACAACAATTTGTTTGATAGAAGTCCACTCATTTGGCCTAAATTATTATCAATGCCATCATTTGCAATTTGATTCAGTAAATCAGTTTTTTCAGCTCATGAGCATAAAAGCTTCTATAAGCGAGATTGTCTCAGACTATTCCTCAATCTACCTTTAATTTTGTAAATGATCTTTCACAAGCTACCTGTGATATTGAAAGGGTTAATAAATATTTATAGGCTAGTGCGAGGTTAGGGTAAGCCGTTTATACATATTGTATTTTAATAAAATAGCGTACCTAACTGTTAAGGCTTCCTTTCAAATTTCCCTTAGGTCTGTTTATTTATCTTTTTATTTGACTATTTTATATGAGATGTTTTCTGTTTTTATTATTTATAAATTAGGTCTGGGAGATTAGTGTTTTTAAGCATCAAAGTCCATTTCTATCTTTATTATATCTATCTGCATATCTATATCTTTATCTATTTAGCTAAACTTTCCTTATCTTTCCCTCTCTTATCTTCTTACTCACTCCACATTCTTTAACTAATGTAACTCTCAGTGTGTGCTCTGTCAACTCAGCCTGACCATCAACGGTCTGGTTTTTTATCCCCTTCAGCAGTTTTATATGTATCACCACCATCAGTGCAATAATATAAACCTCACCATCACCATCAATAGTTCTGCTGAATCTCTCATACTCACTGATTTATGAGAGAAAAGTGCCTCCACCTGACTACCATTAGCTGTGCTACAAGCTTGGTGTGGTAGCACCTTTCATCACCCAATCACCAGAGCCATCACCATCCATATCACCAGAGCCATCACCATCCATATCATCACCCATCATCCTCATCAATAACCATCACTTCAAGACATCTAACTTCTATCACCGTATTTATAAACATATCTATATTACTTATTATATTATATCAAAAAACTATCTATATCTTTATACATTTTACTTCATATTCCTTAATTAAATCAGATTACTTTTATTTTTGCTTCTTCTTTTCTTTATAGTTAACCCTTGCAGTCCAGTTAACCCCTTCTTTATTCACCTTTACATCTACCCCGTAGGAGAAAGATCGGGTTATAATTTCGTAGCCCTCTTGCTCCTACACTAACAGCAACAGCAAATCGCACAATTTTACAGTTTCTCTGGAGCGGATGCAGCAGTAGAATTTATGGGGGAGCCTACGGGATTTATTTCTCACCCTCAGCCCAAAGGGGGGTCCTGGGGGCCCCTCCCCTAAAATTTTTAGAAAATTAGGTTCAATTTGGTGAATTTTAGGCCTTTTATTAGGGCTTTTTCATCTAAAAAAAAAGCAATCAACTTAAAGTTGGGTTTAAAATTGTTTCTGCAGAATTTTTTAAACACTTATAGTCCAGTCAAATGGTGCATGAAAAGAGCTCAAAGTGGAAAGTTCTGGTGTAATTGTTGTTAGTGGCTTACTTTATGTTTTTTGGGGTGCTGAACACGAATCTGAAGTTGTCCAAAAAAATTTCCCTCGGCAAATATGAGAAATCATCGAAAAACTACAAAAAAAATGTTTTTTATTGGTTTTTATCTTATAACTTACAAAGCAATCTACTCACGCAAAAAGTGGTCTAGTAGTAAAATAAAAAGGAGAAAATAATCTACAATTTATGTCTATAACATTTATTTCTACGTCGTATGGTTTTCACGCAAATGGGAGTAGAAATATTGGGAAGAGGTGGCGGGAGGAGGGTACAGGCTGAAGGTTAAACGGTTGGTGGCCAGACTGCGCTGGCAGTTAATTTTATGTTTTTGGGTGTGCTGAACACGAATCTAAAGTTGTCACAATTATTTTACACGCAAATATGAGAAATCATCATAAAACCACTTTTTACTTTTATTTTTTTAGTGGATTTCGCCTTATAACTTACAAAGCAAGATATTTACGCAAAACGTGGAAGAGTAGTAAAATAAAGAGGAGAAAATAACCTACAAATTGTTTCTTTACCATTTCTATGTAAGTCGAATGGTTTCTATGCATATCCAATAACAATGTTTACCTACATGAAATAAAGAATAAATATTAATGGTTTAAAGGTCCATTTACACACATCAGTGACAGTGACAGTGACGGCACAGTGCCGTGACCGGCCCGTGATTTCCCCACCGTGAAGTTGTTTACACTCATCAGTGACGTGACAGTGACGGCGCAGTGCAGTGATCCAATATTGTTTTCTATTTGAAGGGTTTCGTCCGTTGTGTGGCTGTGCACTATTTATAGTGGCTAGGACCAGTGGCGATCCTGGGTTGAAAGTTCTGGGGGGGCTAAAGCCCCCATGTTTTGCGGGTTTAGTATACATTTTAATATACCAGGAAGAACTCATTTGTATATGTTATATGTTGTTGCAGTCCTTCCCAGAGGCAATTCTATGCAATTTTTTCGTGAGGCTAAACAATTAAATTCATTCAAGAATGTTAAAATTGCCATTAAACTGGGACTGGGAAGTTCTATTGTAAGTATAGTTGGAGGCTTATTTAAACAGTCTCCTATGATACTTACCATATCATCACAGAAAAAAGTATTGGTCTTTAAATAATAATCATTTTAACATGAGGATAACAAAAGGATTGGTTTAAAAACTGTATAGGTTTTAAAAATGTATAAATTGTCAGAAACAATATAATATTTATAGATAACAAAAATGTTAAAATTAACATGGACGTCAACAGCAGTGCATTAGGTGAAATTTGATTTTAATTCTTTTTCATAAAATAAATTAAACTACTTTTTTAAATTAAACTATTTTTAAAAGAATTTTAAGTTTTAAATAAAATCAAATTATTATTATTAAAAATGGGAAATAGACAGAGAAAAATAGACCCCAGCACCAAGACTCAAACCACGGGCCTCTATATTTCCGTTACAGTGCTCTGAGCAACGAAGAAATTTTAATACAAACTTAAAAATAGTAATTGTAAAATAATAAAAGGTGTGTACCTAATCATGGTAGATTAAATAGATCAGGTAATAGCAATTCTGCAATATTATTTCACATCTATAATAAACTGTGTCATTTATTCAATAGTTGTGAAAAACATGTTTTCTTAGGGTGGCCATAATATAAAGTTTAGTCCAAAATGGGACATTGAATTTTGGGAAGGTGGTCGAGCTATTGTAGCCCTATGAACCATAGAGCGACGGACGGACGGATACATCACCCTCGGCATTAGGGTTTGAAAAAGTATCTATAAAACCCTAAAAAATAAGATTGGGTTTATCAAGACGCTACAACGGAAATCGTTTTTGTAATGTAAAAACGAACAGTCTGGGGAAAAAAACAAAAAAAAAAAAACAGAATTAAATCGGATATTTAGAAATAGGTGGGGAATATAATGCAAATTTACCCCATACAATAAATTGCATATTCGTAATCATTTTGAAAAGTGGAGGGGGAGGAAACACTAGGTCTTCACACAAAATATTTGTAATAACTGGTAACAGGTTTTGGCTACTGAATTGCCATCTTCAGATACTAAACTAGTTGTTCACTGTTCACAGCAACATGGATTACCAAAATGACACACAATTGATAAATCACCTATTAATGACAAAATATGGGTTGATAAGTAAAAACGGTTTAAATATTTCAATTAGATAATTTATTTTAATCAATCCTTGAAGTCATCAATTGTTGAAGTCATTCTATATTAGACTCAGGGCCGTAACTACAATCTTGGGGGCCCCGGGGCCAGATTATTCTGGAGGCCCTTCGTGGTGTCGAGGATATACCTCCCCCCCCCCCAAAAAAAGGGGGGTACGGGGGTCCTCCCCCGGAATTTTTGTTGAAAAATAAATCCCCAAAACGTGTTTTAATGCATTCTAGAGGTCAAATTTACCCACATCTATAGTATTTTATTTTGCACATGACCCAAAATCGAAAATGTCTAATTTAGCCTCTTTAGCTAAATCCTCACCTACTTCCTGGTTAATTTAGTTAGGCTACTACATAAATACATGCATAACTTATATACGATCTCTTCGTAACAGTTTAAGGAAAAAACTTTGATAAAGGTGAACAATATATTGAGTGAGCGTCAGAGTTTTTTTGTTAGTTCACCGTGTAATAGTCCTCAAAAAACTTACGTAAGTTATGTATGTTATGAACGTGTGTTTTGTATTTTGTTGTTATAGCTTCAGTTTGTTATTCACAATTGTTATTATTCCCAAGCTTCATATTTGATTTCTTTATCAACATTAATTTTAGTTAATACTTATGTTATCTTATCAATATAACACATAGTAATTAACTATGTTATATTACTAAGGATAGTATTTTAGCAGTTTCATTTTTCTGACGCCCGTAGATAAAATATTGTATGCAACAGCAACAAGGCAGCAAAGGAAACATTTCTGCCTCGTTTATTCATAGCCTGTCCTCGCCATCGGCTCGGAAGCTAATCAGTACTTCGGATACTACTTCAGAAAAAAATGATAATAATAAAAAAAAAATATTTCTTAAAAAAAATTTAAAGATGGGCTAATTTTCTTTCGGGGGCTAATTTTCTTCCAGGGGGGGCTAATTTTCTCCCAGGGGGGGCTATAGCCCCCCCTGCCCCCCCCCCCCCCCTAGGATCGCCACTGGCTAGGACACTGCCCACTGCACAATTTATAAGATCTTACGAGAAACCTGCAAAATAATTACTGAAAATCTGATGGACCAATTGATGCCTAACAGAGGAAGAACATCGCAAATGATTTTTAAGAAATATGGAATTTTCCTAACTGCGTAGGAGCTTTGGATGGAAAATATGATACTATCCAGGCTCTTCCAAACACCAAGTATCATGATGAGACAAAATTAAAACTAACTAACTATGAGGCGGAGTTAGCGGCAAAACTAAAAGAAAATAATTTTTTTATCAATGAAGCGAGTGTCCTGCAATAAGTATGTATTCAATATTGAGAAAAAAATTAATCATGATGAGTTGATCATTAAGGAGGATGGTTGTAGTAGGTGCTTCGATTCAAAGTGTATGGCATTTATTAAAAAACGTTACGTTATAACGTAAGATATCAGTAAAAACATAGTTTAAAAAGTTGTTTGTCTCATTGAATTAATGAAGTTAACATTGTTTCCCGTCCTAAAATTCCAATTTTACATTTTAATAGTTTATGCGAGCGTTGCGCGCAAGCACATAGGCGATTAACGTGGTCCAAAGACTCGTCCTGGGCATTGGTAAAATGAACATGTGTACCAAATTTCAACAAAATTCGGTCAGCTTTTACTCAAGCTATCGTCATTGGAAGATTTTGTGACCGTCTATTTTTTTCTGATTCACTCCCAGGCGCTGAACGTGGCATAAAGAACTTTGTTCCAAAAGTGTGATGGGGGAATTTTTGCCAATTCAAATTTAGGAAATGTACTTCTACAAGGCTTTTTGAATATACCAGTAAATTCTACCTTACCCAACACGGGCATTCACGTTCCATACCTTATTGTTACGGACAAGAAATTTCCTCAAAAAACGAACTTTATGAGACCTTAATAAATATAAATCGGATGATCGTAAGCGTAACTTCAACTATTGGTGATGTCCTGCGAGGAGAACATCAGAAAACGTAAATTACATAATTATGGCCACTTGCTTACACCATACTTTTATTTACAAAAATACGATAGCAATATGTTCTCATAATTAGGTTATTCAGCGATTGGATTTGATCAGTGGGGATCACGGACTAAAAAAAAAATATTACATTTGCAAGGAATGCATTTCGTGCAACAGACCTGGTCTCTCCCTTGGTTATCAAATCCCTTCATATATGAAATTTTTTGCTATAATTAACGTAATTCAATATTGCACAAAAAAGGAGAAATATATAGGCAAAGTCGTGTATATTTCTCCATGAGTAAAATAATCAATTTTTTACATTTCTATTCCTATTTTACTACAGATAGCATTTGTGAACTCTGTGTCCATGAATTTTGCATGCCATAGTTGATCACTAACACTATTAATTTTTTGTCATTCGCGTCTTTAACAAAACAATATCAAAAACTATAATTTCTTTTTGTTAAAAAAATGTTTATTTTATTTTATAATTATTTTTTATTTTTTCACTTTAGAAAAATATCGTCCACATAAAATAACAGAAATTTCACTGTATAGTGTCGGCGACAGTATTTTTTTCACTGTCACTGACACGTGCCGGGTGAGTGTAAACAGCACCCTTCAAATCCCTTAAAGAATATTTTAAATTCGTCTGTGGGATCACTGGCTGGTCACGGCACTGTGCCGTCACTGTCACTGTCACTGATGTGTGTAAATGGACCTTTACTCGTTGTTTTTAAAAAATGACTGATTTCCCGGTTATTTAAACCCCTCTTTTGCATAGAAACCATTCGACTTACAAAAAAATGGTAAAGAAATAATTTGTAGGTTATTTTCTCCTCTTTATTTTACTACTCTTCCACTTTTTGCGTAAATAGCTTGCTTTGTAAGTTATAAGGCGAAATCCACAAAAAAAATAAAAGTAAAAAGTGGTTTTATGATGATTTCTCATATTTGCGTGTAAAATTTTTGTTGGACAACTTTAGATTCGTGTTCAGCACACCCAAAAACATAAAATTAACTGCTAGCGCAGTCTGGCCACCAACCGTTTACCCTTCAGCCTGTACCCTCCACCCGCCACCTCTTCCCAATATTTCAACTCCCATTTGCGTGAAAACCATACGACGTACAAATAAATGTTATAGACATAAATTGTAGATTATTTTCTCCTTTTTATTTTACTACTAGACCACTTTTTGCGTGAGTAGATTGCTTTGCAAGTTATAAGCTGAAAACCAATAAAAAACATTTTTCTTTGTAGTTTTTCGATGATTTCTCATATTTGCCGAGGGAAATTTTGTTGGACAACTTCAGATTCGTGTTCAGCACCCCAAAAAACATAAAGTAAGTCACTAACAACAATTACACCAGAACTTTCCACTTCAAACTACCATTTGACTGGACTATTAAATTAAACCGGTTTTTAGACTAAAAAAAATATTTTTTACCTGTAACGCTATACTATGCTATTAATTCTTCCTGATACATTATAAAAATGCATTTCTAGTGATTTAAATCTACTACTAGTGTTCACACTTTCTTCAGCTGTATTTAAAATTATTGCAGATATTTTTTCGTAATTTTGTTGAATTTCGTTGTACGTAGAAAATGAATGAGACCTTTTATGTGGGAAATTTAATAATCTTGCTTTTTGATAATCGCCTTAATTTGTCTCCGAGCCAAAGGAAGTGAGATATTCGTAAAAATACGTAAAAAGTGGTGCGGTAACGAATACTAGATTTTCATCGCCCTATATTCCGTAAACCGCCATTGTACATAAAAAATGAATGAGTCTTTTTTTGTGGGAAATTTTGTGATATTTAATTTTGGATTTTGTAGACTTTTGCCCTTGAATATATCTATTATCGCGACCACGATCTCGTTGCCGATTTTGAATATGTTTTTGAGAACGTCAAAATGAAGCGATAAAAAAAAAATTCTAGTTCCGATTTTTTTGGAACAGAAAACCTAAAATGACGACTAATAATAATTATTTAATAATAAACAATATGTACTATTATTATTAAAATACAACACTTTATTTTTAAAAGTATAGCTTAAAATATGTTATTTATTTTTAAAAGTATAGCTGAACAAGTGGATAAAAATAAAAACCAGCGGAGAAAACAAAAATGTATGAACGAGGGAAGTCGCGAAGAGGAAGGGAAATTTCAAGCTGGTTGGATGAAGCGATGCGGTGCGGCGCCGCAAAAAAACGGTTTGGAAATTTCGCGTTCTTTTCATCGCACCGTAAATCGCGAAATAATTTTGTAAACACACCTACTTCGTCTCGTTTTTCATTTATGGGATGAACCCACAAAGTTCTATTTCTAAAATTTGTCTGTTGATGACGACGGCGCTGCTCCGGCGATTAGGTAAATAGTACAGAGCAATACAACGCGTCTAATCCATAGTTGGAGGGAGACTGAAGAGAAGAGCAAGAGCGGCGCGGGCTCTTTATACGGCTCTAGCTCCAGAGCGAGAGCCTTAAAAGGCTCCCAGGGTGAAAGCTACGTTTATATGACCCATTTATTGCTGTCTGTACGCTTTCGTATTAAATGAAAATTGTGCTGCTATTATATCAGTGGCACTGCACTGATACTATAAGCTATAACATAATAATAAACATTTAAGAACTTAATCAAATAAAAATGTATTATTATTATTTATTTTTTCAATTGGCTTGGCGGCGCTTCGGGAAATTTCCCGGCTTCCCGGTGCCCCCATCCGCCCCTGAATCCAACTATCGTAGATAAAGTACGGTACGCAACTCGTGCAAATACTAGCCTCGCTGTCGCTCGGGTGCCAACTCCACACTCGCATGCAAAATGCTTTCCGCACTAGACGCGTAATGTAGTTCTTCGGAACGATTATCTTCCGTTACCTTCTCATAAAAATAATGTTTGTACTTTGAAATCCCACATATAAATGATAAAATATGTAAATCAGATATTGATAATCTTATTTACATTTCTTTAAAAATAATAATTTGATTTCATAAGCGAGGGCACTGCTGTTTTACTTATTTTAGATTATTAGATGAATTTATTGAAGTAACATCGTTAGACCGAGCTTACTTAATTTAAACATGTAATAATGGAATAATGAAATTAAAAAATCATTGTTTGGATTTATATAGTCAACAATAGACTGAAGATGACCTTAGTTGGGGTCAAAATGTTTCTGAACAACATGTTGAAAATTGATTTATTCACACCTAAAATATCCATTTACACTAAAATCGTCAAAAAAAAATGTTTCTTTGTTTTAGAATGTTAAATTGAAGTACCTGTACAACTATTCCCTTCAACTATTGTGGGAGAGTTTCAAGTAAGAGGGGGTTATTAAACGTGAAAAACAGGTGAAAGAGAAGGAAAACGTATTGATGCCAACATAAAGGAGAGAAGAATAGTAGAAACAGGTGGTCAAACACAACTCAAACAAATTCTTATACTGTCTACAAGCACAAGAATAATCCTTCTACAAACTTCAACAGTTCTAAAAACCAGCAACAACTAACGATTCAACAATCAACTAATGAAAATACTCTGCAAATTTGAGTGGCAAATTCCTTTCTCATGACCTATGACACGTTTTTTCGAGAGCAGCACCCCAAATTGTGAGCCAAAATTAATTTAACAATTTCACCTTTGGGTGTGATTTTTACTTTCTCATATAAAGAGAAAGGATTGTGAAGGCGAGAAAATTAGATTTTGTGATTTTGATGGATTTACACTTTTTGAGGTCCCCTAAAAAACAAAAAAGTGATTTTTTAAAAAATGTCTGTCTGCCGTCTGTGCAGACTCCTGGAGCCTATACTACTGGTGCGATTTTGACGAAATATGGTATACATGTTCAGGAAAATCATACCCGGAGGAGAAATCGAGATATGAATTTTAGTCCCAAATTTGGGGGCGCTACCCTCCAAAAACTTTGAAACAATTATTTAAAAAAATTATTTCTCGAAAATGGTTCCGACGATTTTGATTAAAAAAAGTTCTAAAATTTAGTGCATTTAAATAAAAATGTAACGATATAAGCGTTTTTTCCTGGAAAAATCTAGTTTCTGAGGACATAGTTTTAAACGCGGACAGAGAGAGGCCAGGTTCGATTCCCCGCCGAGGGGAAGTTCTTTTGATAAAATGTTCAATAATAATTATATGCACCAACGAAAACACGAAAACTAATAAATGGAAAAAACTGGGCTAAGCAATTATGAACTCGTGTATGAGAATGATTGTCTGAGCTGTCTCAGACCGATTTATTCTGAATGTGTATACCAAAAATAATCGAATTCAGTCAAGTTGTATATATGCTATAAGCGTCTCCACATCAACAGACATAATAAGGCAAACAACAGAGATAATTTTAAAAACCAATATTTTGGATTCATTGGGCCCTTAAAACTTGTAAATCCAAACAAAATTTCAAAATTGAATTTTCGCTTCATCAATTTTTTTTTCCTGCCTAGAGGGTGACCTAAGTCTAGATGTGGAAATGCAAGGACATATTTGGGAGGTCTAAACTTAATTATTTTTTTTTTTTAAGTTAAGATATAGGATGTTAAATATAGGTATGATTTTTTAAAAATTTTAGTATAAGGTTCTATTCACACGGGTTATTTTCATACGCAAATCTCGCTTCGAGCTCCTCACGACCAGACTGGGCAATTTAAGTAGCCCGACATGCTCCGCGTATCTCATAATGGAGCTCTGTCAGACACAATAAATGTCAAAGCCGGGGTAAGGCAGGGTTGTGTGCTTTCACCGTTGCTATTTCTCATCGCAATCGACGAAGTTCTAGTAGCAAGCTTAGACTCCAAGAAGAGCCGAGGTTTATTATTGCATCCCATTCAAATGGACCACCTAGATGACTTGGACTACGCGGATGACATTGTTGTTTTGTCCACCAAACGCAGTAGTATGCAGGTCAAACTAGATGACCTCTCAACAAGATCCTTGCAAGGAGGCTTAAAAATCAATGTCAAAAAGACAAAATGTTTTATGGTGAATGTTGCACATCAAGAGAAATTTCAATCAATGGGCCATAATATTGAGAACGTGGACTCATTTACCTACCTTGGAAGTCAGATTGCTCAAGATGGAGGTGCTAGGCTTGATATTGCTATGAGGATACGAAAAGCAAGAAGAGCTTTTGCAGCTTTGAACAATATGTGGCGTTCTTCGTGCTTTGGAAACAACACAAAAATCCGAATCTTCAATACGAACGTGGCACTTTTATAGAAAAGGGCCCCCCACTTTTTTTTAATCTAATATACCTCCTGACAACCGAATACACACTTTTTTTTATGCAAAAGTCTGATATTCCTTTGTCCCAAAGCATATTGGACTGAATATCCCTTTGTCTTAATAGGTAGTTAGACTAAGGGATATAAACTCTTCTGTATAAAAAACAAAAAGGGGGGCCCTTTTCTATAAGAGTACCACGAACGTTAAGTCTGTGCTATTATATGGCTGTGAGACATGGCTAGTTTCAACTGAAAGCACGAACAAATTGCAGGTCTTTATTAACAGGTGCCTTCGCAGAATACTAAAAATATGGTCGCCAGACAGATGGATTTCAAATGTAGAATTGTTGCTTACATGCCACCAAAGTCCTGTTGAAATTGAGATCCGGGAGAGAAAGTGGAGGTGGATTGGCCATACTCTGCGTAAGGATGCCGATGAGATATCTAGGCAAGCCCTAGATTGGAACCCTCAAGGGTGTCGGAGACGAGGGAGACCTAGAGGCACCTGGCGTCGCAGCCTTCACAATGAAGTCTACCTCGCGACTCAGCACCTTACGTGGCGTCAAGTTAAGCACCTAGAAAGAAATCGTAAGGACTGGAAAAACTTCACTATGGCACTATGCGCCCAAGGCCCGGCGTGATAGCATCTTTAAGTAAGCTATACTCAATTGGGGTTAGTCATAATAATTTAAATTTTTAGCCAGAACATATTCTTCCGTTGACGAACAATAAGTTCTGGAAAAAAAATAATATTAGTATGATAACGGAATAAGTTCTGGCAAAAAATTAAAATTAATATGACAACGGAACAATAAGTTCTGGATGAAATTAAAATTAATATGACTTGCCCCAATTGAGTATAGCTCTATAGCTCTATTGTATGTTTTATGATTGTAGATAATATAGTTTTTTTGTTTTATTTTTTCTCATATCAATACAAGTGCAATGCTATATGTATAATTCGATGTAATGGTTAAATAAACAAATATATTTCAGGCTTGCTAATGACCGGATAGGTCAAAACGTCGTCATATAAGTAACGATTCTTCGAATTTATTTTACCCTGAAGAGGATCCAGTAATACACCTACATTAAAAATATAAGGGTTCTATCACTAACCATCATAATTAATAACACTTTAAAAAAAAAATGTAAAATCAAAACATAGTACATATTTATTTGGCTAAGGAATTTTAATAAAACATAATTCCAATGACATAAAATAAAATATACTCCTTAGTGAAGCACAAAAATCCAGCTGGTTATTTAAGTACTAACTGTTAAGCAACGGGCTAAATTTTATTTTTAGAATAAAATTAAAATTATGTAAATTAATTTATATAAGTTATTATATCTATTTGAAGACCAACAAATCAAAACAAACATTTATTTTTATTGGAATAAATACGGGTTGCCTTAGCTTAATAATAAAAAAATAATTTCGAGGTAATTCGTCGCCGTCGGTACGCTACTTGATTATATATATAATTACAAGATATAAAGAACTTTTTATATACTAAGTTTTTTAAATTTTCTGTTGAATCATACGTAATGTTGATAGTATAATTGTCATTATTATAATAATATAATACTAGTGAAAAAAAATAGTTTCGAATTTATTTACTTCACATAAATGACAACCATCTAGAGAGCTGATATTAAACCTATAAAAGGACAAATCTTTGTACAACGGATCTCGCCAACACCGAATCTAAACCGTGCCATTGATATGCCCCCGTGTAGGGACAAGTAAGAGAAGAAAAAGAAAAAGGTTTACAAGTAAAGAAGTACAGATGCATAAACATTAAACCGATACCTAGGACACAAGTGTAATCAAAGGGTTGTCACGCGTCAATTAATTTATTTCTTTGTTTAATTTTCCTTTTTCGCTGTCATTCAATGTTAATCTCTTAATAAAAAATCACAAATTTGAAACCCGTCAAAATGAAGACTTTAAATATGGGACATGTCAAAACAAATTAAATAACTTGCTGATTTTTTTCCCAACTATCTTTCCATACAGCAAAATTTGCTGAAAACGAATTAAATTCTGCTGAAAGGTGGCTAAAAGTATAAAATAATGCATTGTCATCTATTCTAAAAGTTTCAAATGTCTAGCTACTCGGGAAGTTAGTTAAAAATCTATTGCAAGATTTGTACTGGACAAACAAACAAACAAACAAGAAAGCAAGCTAATAAAAACGTAGTAAAATGATACGAGACAGTTTGGTTCCAGTTGTATCCAATTGATTTTCATTTTCTTAGTATTGTTTGATGGTTACATTGTGACTGGGTCAGTGTGACAGGATCGCGTCTGGGGATCTTTAAGGGTGGGTGTGGGACAAGTGTTGAATAAGGGGGGGGGGGGGGGGACAACCAATGCGTGGATTTCACAGTCTGCACACCCACTCTTGGGGCACAGATATGCCCCTTCTATATTTGGGCACGTTTAAAAGAACATAGAACAGCTTCAACAGGGTGGGGTTCTCAAACCGGCTACATATTGATTGGTAAGGCAACTTGGGATGTGGGTTCAAACAGGTGGTGGAGTAAGTGCGCAAGCGCAAAGCAAGGGGCCGCCCCCTGTCCCAGAACACCCTACATACATCTACCGAGCCTTGTCGCTTCAGCATCTTTGCCGCCTCCAGCAAAGCACAACAGGTACCTAACTCTTAGCAATTCCAATTACTCATCATCAATATATTCATTAATATAATTAAAAATTAATTATTACATAATTATAACAATTAAAATGTTCATCTTATCATTCAATATGCTTATAATATACTAATTTATAAACTTATAACATATTTAGAGAGAAACAAAACTAAATGAATTAAAAATAATAAAATATCTGTAATATTAATTATCTATAAATCAAATATTTATTAATAAATATTTATATTTTTATTAATAAATATAATTATTTATATAAATAATTCAATATTCCTAAATAGTCAATTTATATTTAATTACTTTTTAAATAGATATATATAAAAAAAATTAATTATATTATAGAATATGCAGGTGTGTAATATTATTAGATTTAATTACTAATATATTTTTAACATTATTAATACTATTTAGAAATTTTCCATGCATTTAGAATTTAAAGAACACCATTTTTTCTTAAAATATATATATTTTTTTTTTTCCATTTATTTTATTAAATACATTCTTTACCAAATTGTTTATTTAATTAGTATATTAATCAGTGACAAAAATATCTATATATTTAATTTTATTTGATATTGTAATTACCTTTATTGTTTCAATAAATTTATATATATATATATATATATATATATATATATAATATTAATATTTTTTGTGAAGGACCATACGTATTAAAATATAATTATTTTTTCACCTTCACGAAGCAATTCATTTAAATGTATTTCTGAACCAAACAGATATGAATAATAGAAATTAATAATCGGCAGAAATATTATTTATATGTCACTTAATGATAACGTATTGAAAGTAAAAATTGTAATTCTTAACATTATTATTATAAATATAATTACACACACACACACACACACACACATATATATATATATATATATACATTTTTTTTAAATTTTCAATACATAGAGATTCATTAAATTATATCATTTAGGAATTTATTTATTAATAATTTTTTTAAACAGTTCATTTTTTTTTTATGTAATAAATGTATGAATGTATAAAATAATTTATGTATACAAAAATATATATATATTATTTTAATTTTGTTATGAAGGTAAGGTTTCTTATATATTTGTCGTGATCGAATAGTATTTTTTATTCTTTCTATAAAAATTAATAATAATAATATAATATAGACTAAATTAATAATATTATATATTTATAATATATGTGACGTGTTATAACTTAATATACATTAAATTTCATTATATGGATTTAAACAAAATTCATTTCATTGAAATGAATAAAATGAAAGTAATTTATTAGAAATAATACTGATGCGCATTATTATTTTCAAAATAGCATTAAAGTCAATATTAATAAAAATAAAAAAATCTTGATAAACGAGAAATAAATGTTTTAAATAAAGATTTTTAAAAATTACTAAAAAAAAAGAAATACTTTTTGGTACAAAATAAGACTTGATGTCTATTGAATTCTTATATATGTGTTATAAATGTTAACTCCTTTTAAATATAACAAAAAAATTACTCATTAAAATCATATTTAAGTTGAATTATGTATATATATATATATATATATATATATATATATATATATATATATATATATATATATATATATATATATATATATATATATATATATATATATATATATATATATATATATATTTAAATAATTATTAACAGAAATATTTTAAAGAAAGTCATTTCCAATCATATTTACATAATTTAGTGCGCAGGCTTACGCAGCATTACTCGTCAAATCGATATTTACCAGGAATTTTTAAATTTCAGTAATTCCGATAGGAATAGAATCCTTTAAAATGAAAACGTAAAGTATTATACGAGGCAATCCTCCATTGAAGGGGGGGGGGACAAATTAAATGTCTAATGAAAAGTTATCTTTTCAAAATTGTGTTATGGATCTTTCTCCATAAATGGATTTATATAATTATTAGTGTACTATTATAGTACTATTATACTATCATAGTGTATAAGGTATATATTATAGCTTATAACATTATATTAAAAACTAAAAAATATAAATAAAAAGTTTGTGTTATGAGGTATATAAGTTGCATTATAATTACAAAAAAAAAACAATAATCATAAAATACTCTAAAGTCGGATGAAGTAGGCTTTAAGAGTAGGGTAAAAATAATGATAAAATAAAATTACATACATATTTCAAACAAGAGCTTAAGGCGGTAAAAAAGTCAAATCACATATAAATAATTGGGGATTTGAGCCCTTATATGTTTTATATATATATATATATATATATATATATATATATATATATATATATATATATATATATATATATATATATATGATGATTTAGTTAAGGGTTTAGTATGTAGTAGCTGCGTGACTTGTAAGCATTCACGTGATATTTTGTTTGTAAGCTTGGGTCCTGGTTAGATTGGGGCAGATATACTTGTTACACAGCCCATGGGCTTGGGCCAGGGGGCGCAACAAGTGCTTTACCTCCCCCCCCACTAACATCCCCATCCTACTTCTAGCCATCCTATCTCTCTTACTTACCCCCCTTACCCCACTCCTAAATCTTCTATCTCACTCTACTTTCTCATTTTACCCCATGATACTCCTCCCTTCCACTTGTGTCCGATGATCAATTAGGTTTGACCCTTTACCCTCAACTCGGAACACTATAAATTTAGTTCTTGAATATTGAAAATTGATTGTTCACTTGCATTTTATTTAGTATTTATCGAGATAAATAATGTATAATAAAAGTTATTTATTTATATCTGATGATACAAACAATTTGATTTATTTAAAATAGTTTAAAAACTGTCTACCAATTAGTGTGGCATATAGCCTCCTCGTGTCCTATGATCACGTTTTGCTTGTACGTTCCATTATTCTCTAATCAATTTACCCCCTTTTGTTTAAAACAATAATATGTTGTTTGTTTAGTTTCTTTAGATGAATTATAAAATCAATTAATTCATATTTATAATGTCCAGACGTTATAAATAAATATAGGTATTATTATATCTGCAGGCTTCATTACTGGGAAGAACAAAATGGGAGCAAAATGTTTAAATTAATATTGGATAGACAGTGGGCTAGTTATGACTTAACATCCGAATTTAATTTAAATAGGAAAAGTAGTTTTAAGAAGTAAGAAGTTTTTAATTTTGAACATTACGATACTGACAGTGGTTCTTGATATCTGCCAAGGGATTTTGAAATTAGGATACAATAATAAAATTTAGTTTTTCAGACTGAGCACTGTACTTCCGTTATCTTTCGGTAGGTTCGGATTTAAAACATAAAATATAAAAACAAACTCAATATACAGAGTGTCCCCTCTTAATTACTAAAAAGAATCATTTCTTGAAGAAAAGTCACTTTATAAAACCTCCTGCTTGTTCTTAAATGATGATGTATGATATATCCAATTATTGTTCAAAATGTACTCTGTAAAAAGTACAATTATGTACCCCCAAAAAGTGCAATGTTATAAAATCGTACAACAGGAAACTGATCCAAATTTCGACTGTTCAAGAAAAGAGTATTCTTTTATTTATTTATTTTTTAGATTCTATATTATCCTTCATAATGACCTCAAAGTATTCTTTGTCCGAGAATTAGCCATATCCAGATACAAATGCTTCCACGATTCCCTTTTCGACCATACTAATCCACTAGTCCACAGTCTGTTTCCCCGGTCCATTCCTGAAACTCCGACTAGACGCCTGAAGAGGCAGTGGCCGCCAGACCTCCTAGATAACTGAAATATATTTTATTTCTATAGATTATTTTAATTTTCATTTCTTTTTATAACAATAAAAGCTGTTTCATTCAGTAATTGTAATCACTGGATAGTTTCTTACATCATGCCACTTCAAACGTTCAGACGTTCTTACATCTTTATTGTTTATAATAATTATTATGAATTGTAGTTGCAGTATTCAAATAACAATTAAAAGAGAGACAAATAAAAAAAAAATATATTTTTTTTTTTAAATTTGGTCGGAAATTGGCCCAAACCAACTGAAAATACGTGTGGTGTCGCGGGACACCCGGTAGGAACGAAGTTCCTTAAATTTTTCATTAAATATAAAATCACACTGCTAAGTACGATACGTTGCTAACTACTCGTTCCAATAAATATTTTTGACTCAATTAGAAAATTATTATTAGTAAAATTATTACATAAAACTTATTACAAAAATCCATTGATCCACTTATGAGCAATATTATATTATTACATCAATTTATAATTATATATTTACAGTTTTACTGGTTAATAATTTAACACAGTCAACACTGTCAATTTCTGACGATTCTCTTGGTGGACTTTCCATTTTAAATAATATACGAATACTTTTCTCAATGATAGAAACAATAATTGAAAAAAGCGTTGTTTTGTGGATAAATAGCGAGTTTGACAGGAAGAAGGAGTAAGAGAGAGATGGAAAGATAGAAGAGTTGGGATTGCGCACGAAAGGATACCAGGCGAAATATAGGAGTGGGGGAATCACTCTACATTCTTAATATTCCACCTATATTATCTACAAACCCCATATTTCGGACATCAACTTTTAAAAATTGTAAAATATATGACGTCACTGTAAAAAAAACTGCTGCTTGTATCAAATTGAAATTTTACATGCCTGTTTTAATTGTACTTTAGACGATGTGTATGAAGTTTTATTAAAATCGTTACGTTGGAACATAAGTGATCGTTAAAAAAGTTGTTTTCTTTATTTAAAACGTTTAGGTCCGCTTTAATAAATTTATCGATCTTTTTTTTGTTTTAAATTTATCGTGTTCATTTTACTAAAAAAAAAAAATGTATAAAAGTTGTTTGTCTCATTAAATAGATAAAGTTAGAATTTTTTCCCGTCCTAAAATTCCAATTTAAAATTTGAAGCTTACGTTTACGCGAGCGTTGCGCGTGAACGCTTGGGCGGATAACGTTGTCCAACGAACCTATCCTGGGCATTGGTAAAATGAACATGTGTACCAAATTTCAACTAATTCGATCATTTTTTACACAAGTTATCGTCATCCGTAGATTTCGTGACGATTTTTGCGTGACGGTTATTTTGTGACGGTGATTTTGGTCGTTTTTTCCGGATTCACTCCCGGGCTCCAGAACGTGCCATAAGGAACTTCGTTTCAAAAATCCGAAAAGTTAAAAATTGTTTTTACGCAACAAGGGAGAGAAGTATATTTTCCTACTCGAGGTTAAGTTTTCTCCTCAGGCACCACCGAAGGAGAAAACTTCATTAGCTCTCGAGGCCGTATGGCCGAGGGAGATAACTGTAGTATTTGCTCCCGAGGCATAGCCTAGGAGTTTGTAGGTATAAAAGTTTTACCTACAAATTAAAATTAGACTTGTATGAGTATACGAAAATAAAACAATTACAAAAAAGTCTCTTTATATTTAAAAAAACAAATACATCCATCAAATTTCATTGCAAGTTTTATTTTCAATATCATAAATATAGGTATTAGAAAATCTACTAATAATTAACTTTTTAAGAATGTTATAATAAGTACAATTTTTATACTTAATATACACGTTTTATAACAAACACTTTCAATAGTTTGTTTTTAATCTAAAGACTTTGTATGATAACCTAAAGTAACCTTCCCGAAAAATTAGCTAAACAGCTGAAAAACATTACTACCAACATAATACCTAAAGAATACCTAAAAAAATACCTTTAAAGTTGGTATGATGGTTTTTTCACTCCCATGGCAGGGATGTAACACTTCCTGTCCTGTTATTAGCAATGTAAAGTCCACTTACAATGCAAGTTGTAGATAAAATAAATTTTACCTCCTTCAAAGATTAAAGATGGCGGTTGCAACTATGAAGTTTTTATGGAGGCTTATTGTGGCTAAACTGTAAGTCGTATCGAAAAGCAAATAGCACCACCGGTAACTGGTTTTAAAAGATCTACAACTTTGGTCCTATGACTTTTTGTCGTAACTCTATCGGTTCTACCTTAAAATAGATACAGTTTTTATTTATTTTTTAACATTGAGCTCTTATGGCTTATGGCGTCCGCAATTAATGACCGATTTAATTTCTGATTGGGGTGCTTAACCCTCGCACTAATGCTGTTTAAGTCGAGTATTTATTATTTTATTAATTTATCCTTGAACTAGAGTTATTAAATATGTAGTGATGCAGCTGCTGTATTGTGAGAAGAGATTGTTAATTAAGTTTATCTACGATTGATACGAAATATAAACATTATATTTTTGTTTAGATGCGTAGAAAGTGATTATTTACGTACTTGTATTCATTGCGCATGCGCGTCTCATAGTTCTGAATAATTCCTCTTCTTTACCACACTAGTGCGGTAAAGAAGAGGAATTCTTCAGCTTTACGCACGATTAGCCAGTGTGTTTACATTTAACAAAACTAATTTGCAGTTCTCTTATTAAAATAACTGTTTATATCGAGTTTTTAGTGAAAAGCAATAAGTGAATCAAGTTACTTTGACGAAAATGTGGAGAATAATACTCCTCCAGAAATAATTAATTCGGCAAAAAATACAACTCAAGAATTAATGCCATCTTTATCAAGAGACAGATACGAACTTAGATAGAGCAAGTTTTTTTTTGAATTTATTATTTAAATCTAACAATCGTAGATAAAGTACGGTACGCAACTCGAAACTCGCGAAAACGGCATTTTGCATTGCTCGTGTGGTTTTACTACCCTCGCTATCGCTCGGGTGCAAACTCCACACTCGCATGCAAAATGCTACTTTCCGCACTCGACGCGTAATGTACTATTTCCTACAGTTGCCCGATAAAGTAGTTATAGTCGCACTCAAAATTGTACGCAATACAGCCATTTCCTGCACTTACTACTTTACCGCACTCTTTTACTTTACCGCACTCATTTTACTTTACCGCACTCGTTTTACTTTACCGCACTCATTTTACTTTACCGCACTCCAGTGTTCCAACTTTCGAACATAAAGAACTCAAATCTAAACAAAGATTAAAAAATCCAAATTATAAAAATAATAATGACAACTAATGATTATTTTTTAACTTGCTATATAATTTAAACACTAGATAGTAGGGAGAGATTGCTCCACAGCATCTCAGATAAAATAAAACAACCAGTTCTTTATAAAAGCATTCTTCAAAGCAATAATATCCTTGTGTTTCGTGAAATATACAATTTTCTAAATAGTGAACAAATAAAAATTTAAATTAATAGGAAAACGAGCAAATAAAAAACATTAATACTTGTATGGCTGTATAGTTGAAAAGCTAATGCCAACACACACACAAAAAAAAAAAAAAAAAAAAAAAAAAAATTTAAACACTATATATCAAAATGTAGATATACAATATTATAGTTTTTTGGATACTTTTTCATTTCATACATTTTAAAAATCAAATATGGTCTTAACTTTTTTCATGTATGTGTGTGTCTTCGCCATCAGTCCGACTTTATAGGCGCAAAACCGGCTCAACTAAACAATTAATTCTTTTTCAGAGATATTTTTTAGGGTTTTGTAGATTCTTCTCAAAACCCTTATGCCGAGGGTGATGTGTCCGTCTGTCCGTCGCTCTTTGGTTCATAGGGCCCGAACCGTTTAAGCTAAAGAGCTGAAATTTAAAATACTTGTGTAACTTTTTGACCCAACCACAGGAAAAATATACAGAAGTTCAAAATTAAATATGCGCATGCGCAATTCGCAAAAATGTTGTAAACTCAAAAATTTACATTTTTTTTAATTTTTGAGTGGGGTATCAAATGAAAGCTGCTGAAGAGTAGGACGCAAATATATATATGCTTTTGTAAATTTTGCATTCCTTATTGGGTAAAAAAATCAAAATATACCCAATAAAAATTTCCCCCCCCCCAACCACTATACTTCGGCTGGTCCTAAAATTTCGAAATAATTCATGCTAATGCCTTATTGTGGAGCGATGAAAATTCCGGGAGTTCATCCCAAATTTTAAAAAATTGCCAATTTTGGGCGCGAAAATTTAAAGTGCGCCAAAAATTTTATTTTTTGTAAAATTTTGAGTTGGGTATCAAATGAAAGCTGCTGAAGAGTAGGACGCAAATAAATATATGCTTTTGTAAATTTTGCATTCCTTATTAGGTAAAAAAAATCAAAATATACCCAAAAAAAAGTCCCCCCCCCCAACCACTATACTTCGGCTGGTCCTAAAATTTTGAAATAATTCATGCTAATGCCTTATTGTAGAGCGATGAAAATTCCGGGAGTTCATCCCAAATTTTAAAAAATTGCCAATTTTGGGCGCGAAAATTTAAAGTGCGCCAAAAATTTTATTTTTTTTAAATTTTGAGTTGGGTATCAAATGAAAGCTGCTGAAGAGTAGGACGCAAATATATATTTGCTTTTTTAAAATTTTCATTCTTTATTAATTTTATAAGTCAAAATATACCCCAAAAATTTCCCTTCTCCCCAACCACTATATAATGGGTGGTCCTAAAATTTCGAAATAATTCATGGTTATACCTTATGGCGAAGCGATGGAAATGGTTTGAAAAAATAAATTTTTCTAGTCGTAATTACCGATGAAAAACATTGTGACCCCCCGGGGGATCGAACCCGGACCCATGAGATCGAAGAATAAAATCATAATTACATAACGGGCATTCTTAATCTTCTACAAAACCCTAAAAAGTACTTGGACGCAAGTACTTCCCTGTGATTTTTTTAAAATATTGAGTAGAACCAAAGTTATTATTAACAATTATATATATATATATATATATATATATATATATATATATATATATATATATATATATATATATATATATATATATATATATATATATATATATATATATATATATTTATATATATATATTTATATATATATATATTTATATATATATATATATATATATATATATATATATATATATATATATATATATATATATATATATATATATATGTATAACATTTATAACCTAGACTCCAAACTCCATTTGAGAACGTTTTCCAAACTACGATTTGGAGATTTTTTTATTTTTAGCAATTATAATGAATAATGTAAAATATAGTCCTGATTCTATTTTAAGATGGTTTTGGAAACAAAACTATTCAGGCTTTTCATTTAATTGTTAGACCTTTATTTAAGAATACCATTTTATTTTAAGAATATAACATTATAAAAATAAATAAACAATACATTAAAACATTTGTAATTAAATACATATGTATAGCTTAAATTACATTTGTAACATGGTTACTTCTTACGGTAAGACAAAAGCCTGTGTTGTAAGAAAGAAGGAGGATCCTGGATTACTAATTTAAAATTGTAGGTTCATACGTTAGTATATAGGTGAAGAATAAAGATATTATTATTGTTATTATTATTATTATTATTATTATTTTTATTAAATAAAAGTTTATTATTGAAGCGAGCTGTTCACATTTAACGAAATATGCATCTTGTCTGTCTGTGTGTAAGGTTCAGGTGTTCGACGATAACTTGAGTAAAAGTTGACCGATTTAGTTGAATATTGGTATACATGTTCCTTTTACTACTGCTCAGGCTATGTTCGTTGGACAGCGTTTGCCGTCCAAGAGTTCGCGCGCAACGCTCGCATAAACGTGAGCTTCAAATCACATTATAATTATCAATAACTACGGAGATTCTCCCGTATTTATTGATAATTATAATTTGATTTAAAGTAAAATTTAATCTTTCCGTAGTATGAATGCTACCAAAAACTTAAAAATGTGAGCTTCAAATTTAAAATTGGATTTTCAGGACGGGAAAAGATTCTGTCATCACCTATTCGTTAAGACGAACATTTTTTTTTTTTTTCCAAATAAATTTTTTTTTGTAAAATCAACAGCGGCACCGCTTTGAATTAATAAAGATCGTTAAAACTATTATTAAAGCGGAACTATTTAAAATTGAGAAAACAACGTTTTTACCGATATTTTGCGTTCTAACGTAACGATTTTAATATAATTTCACATACATCGTTTAAAGTACAATTGAAACAGACATATAATATTTCAACTTGATACAAGCAGAAGTGTTTGCCTATTAAAATGATACATTTTATAATTGTTGAAAAGGAGATGTGTGGTCAGAGGAATAGTAAGAATACAGGGTGGCTCACTTACTACTAGCCGCTGTACTACTATTATACCTTTTAACTATATCAACTCATCATGATTCATGGTAATCTATTTTTTCAATATTCAATACATATTTATTACTGTACGCTCGTTTCAATAAAAGAGCCACGCGATGCCTAGTATAAATTAAATAAACAACTTAATATAATTATTTAAACTTGATACGTGATGAGTATAAGTAGTTTAAGAGTACTTTAGTTATCATATACCGGTTAAGTGATCAATATCAATTATCTAAAACATAAAATAAAAGATAAAATCTTACGATATAATTCAAGTACAGATTAAAAATGAGTATGATTGAGTTGGGAGAGCTTTAGAGAGCAAGATAAATAGAAAACAGATTTCAAATTAATGACACCCATTCATGCACCATGACTTAATGAGGGAATTTTCAAAGAAATCTGCTTATTCTTGGCTTATGATAATAAAGGAAAATTGTGGTTTAGAATTTGGATGGGTAAAAAAAAAATTTGGTACACAGGGGTGCGGGGTACAAAAGTCAAAAAAGTATAAACCCTTCAAGATGCATGTCGTTGGGAAGCTCTTTAAGAGTATCTTTAAGAGTTGTTATGTACACTTTTCATATTTTCATATAAGAGGGGGGTAAAATGAAAAAAACACGTTTTTATGCTTTTCTTGACCCTAAATTTGCCCCTAAATGAACTCCAAAAATTCTGGCCAACGAACTCATCTTTACTTTTGATGTTATTGACATTTTAAAATTTGTTTGGAGTTTTTACGTGCATCCTAGCATGAGATATCGTCTGGAGTGACACATACATATATAAATACATACATAAAAAAGTGTTAAATTTCAGGAATCAATTAAGAATGTTCTAAAACGGATTTCCATGGAGATAATTATCAAAAATTCGCAATATAATAATTTTGTGCCATTTCAATTGCTTAATTGTCTTCGAAAATTCGCTAAAGCAATAAATGTAAGCTTAAGTTTGTATAAATTAAGGGGTTTATATATTCAAGAGAAGACTAGTAGACTCTCTGGAGTAGAAATTAATAATGCATGTCACTGATAAATATTTTCTGTTTTAGAAAATAAAAATCTTCGGAAACGTTTTATAACACAAACAATTTTAAGAATAACTAAGAAAGAAGGAAGAAAATAAATGTTTTTAATTGAATTTTTAAAACCCTAAAAAGACCTAAGAAAGCATTTGATGTAGTTTTTAATAAAAATAAATAATTTTCTTTTCTTAGAATTGTCATATTGTTGAAGGTTTGGAACCCCCATATGTAGGTAGACTTCTTAATTTAGCATCGGGGTATAAGTTTACCTATTACATAATTAATTTTAATTAAGTAAAGTAGTCTACACGTGCACAGACGAGAAACCAAAAAAACAGATTTTTTGGTTTTGAATAAAAAGATTAGTGTGAAAGCTGATACGTGTAAATTCACCAAATCTAAAAATACTTCTTTTTTTGAGCTATCACTATTCGTCCTCTCTGTATACACTTTGAAGTATATGAGACTAATCAAAACACTATTATATTTCATAAATAAACTGTGGTCACACATCAACTCAAATTATACATATAACAAAACCAAAACAAAACAATGACATGACAGCGACATGTCAGATCTCCCCTCCAAGTCTGGTTGGTCTGATCTGATCAACATGTCTTCTGCATTCCTCTCCTGAACTGAGCCGAATTCTGTAAATTACTTCTCCTTCCGTTCCGCACACAGTCCCAAACATCCACTTACATCCAGTTCGAGAGTATTGCCTGACTTGCACCTTTTCTCCTATTTTAAAAGTTCTAGTTGCTTTTTTCTCACCTACCATTCTAGATCTTACATCTGGTCTCATAAGATCTAACCTAGTTCTTACGTCCCGTCCAAACATAAGTTTATAAGCTGACTCTCCAGTAGCTGTTGCCGGGGCGTTTCTTAGTTGAGTTACTAATTCATGAATTTTTTCATCTTTTGGTAACTCTCCCATGGCTTTCAATTGTTTTTTTACAGTCTGTACGGCTCTCTCTGCTAATCCATTTGAGTTTGGGTGATATGGAGCGATTGTGCGATGCACTATTCCTCTCTTGTCTAAAAATTCTTTAAAACCTAATGCCGTAAATTGTGGTCCATTATCAGATACAAGGGTTTGCGGTAGTCCAAAAGTTGAAAATAACTTGCGTAACTGATTTATGCACCATTGCGTGGTTGTCGTCTTGGTTGGAATGACCTCAATCCATCTCGAATATGCATCCACAATTATAAAATAATACGATCCTGCATCAGGACCCGCAAAATCTATATGGACTCGTTGCCAGGGATTTGTTGGCTCTGTCCATGGATGATACTCGGCTCTAGTTGGTGAATTTTGCTTTTCACAGCACGGCTTACACGTTCTTACTAGTTCTTCGATGGCCTGATCTATCCCTTTCCAAAAACAAAACCTTCTCGCTACTTGTTTCATTTTGACCATTCCCATGTGTCCCATGTATAGCTCCATCAAGACCTGTTTCTGAAGTGTTTTTGGGATAATTACTCTCGTACCTCTTAAAATGCATCCATCCTGCAGAGTCAGTTCTCCGTCTTTGTAGCCATATGGTTTTACACTTTTTCCTTCCTTTAACGCCTTTATAATTTCCTTGAGTTGGTGTTCGGTCTCAGTCTCCCTTGCAATTATCTTAGCTGTCACTGGTAGTACTTCTATCTGTAATATTTGGAACTGTTCTGCTTCATCTTTCCATTCTACTGATTTTGGCTTCTCCACAGGGAACCTAGAGAGATAATCAGCATTAGAATGTGATTTTGTATTCCTGAATTCTATATCATAATTAAAGCCTGATAAGAATAATGCGTAATGAATCAGTCGAGTCGCTGTTAACGGTGGCAGTCCTGAGTGTGGTCCTAGTATGTTAAGTAAAGGTTTGTGGTCTGTTATAATTGTAAATTTTCGTCCATAGCAGTATGTAAAAAATTTTTTTAGTCCCCAATGGATTCCGAGTGCCTCCTTATCAATCTGGCTATATTGTTTTTCGCTCTTAGTTAGTGTTCGAGACGCGAACGCTATAGGCCTTTCAGAACCGTCGGGGTATCGATGGGACAGCACCGCTCCTAATCCGAATGGAGATGCGTCTGTGGCTAACACTAAATTTTCACCCGGGTCATAGTGGGCGAGTACCCGTTCTCCTGTGATTTCCTTTTTCACGCGGTTAAAACTTTCTTCCGTCTCTGTGGTCCATCTAAATGAAGTATCCTTTTTAAGTAATCTATTTAGTGGATTCAGAATCGAGGCTAAATTTGGAATAAATTTGTTATAGTAATTTGCCATGCCAAGAAATGTCCTTAGCTCTGTCACAGATTCTGGTCTTTTTGAATTTACAATACCTTTTATTTTATCTGGTGCCGTGTGTATACCGGTTTCGTCAATGATGTGGCCTAAATATTTGATAGATGTTTCAAAAAATTTGCACTTATCTTTATTTAATTTTAAATTAAAACTTTTAATTTGCTTAAACACCGAGTTCAGTCTCTCTAATGTTTCTACTTTAGATCTTCCAAAAACAATAATGTCGTCAAAGAAAAATTTCACACCCTCAATGCCCTGTAGTATTCTGTCCATTAACCTGTTCCAAAGTTGTGGTGCCGTCTTTACTCCGAACATTAACCTGTTTACCTTGTACAAGCCTTTGTGTGTACTAAGTGTTTGCATAAGTGCGCTCTCTTCGTCCATAACCATATGGAGATAAGCGCAACTAATATCCAAAGTGCAAAAGAATTTTGACCCGTGCATGGCAGCGTAGATATCGTCTGCTTTTGGTATAGGGTACGGTTCGTCTTTAATCATTTTGTTTAATGTAACTTTGTAATCTGCACACAATCTTAACTTTCCATTTGGCTTAATCACCGGTACTACTGGGGTGCCCCACTCGGAAAAATCTATTTTAGAAATTATACCATCTTTTTCTAGCCTATCTAGTTCCTGTTCGATTTTTATTTTCATAGCGTACGGTACTGGTCTTGGTTTAAAATATACTGGTTTTGAGTTTTCTTTCAGGTAATAATGTCCTCGTACCGTGGGTATTTCCCCAATTGGACCTATGAAAATGGATTCATATTTCTTAATAAGCTCTTCTAACCCTGCATAGGTTCCTTTCTTAGATATATTTCTTATTTCTGCCCAGTCTAATTTAATCTCTCTTAACCACTCCCTTCCAAAAATAGGGTCAACTTTACCATCAATTATGTAGAGTTTTCCTAGGAATGTCTGCCCCTTGAACTGGCATTCCACCAAGGCCATCCCTACAGGCTTAATTCTTTCACCCGTATATGTTTTTAATACGACCCCTGTTTTATGTAAGTTATTTTTTATATTAAGTCGAGTCCAGTCTTCAAGAGATAACGTGCTTAGTGCTGCACCTGTATCCAGTTCCATAGTTGTCGGTCTATTATTTATGGTGATGTCAATTAAAAATCTGTCTGTTATGTTACCTGAGACCGTCTTGATTTCATACGGTTCATCCTCGTTACTGCTTTCCTCGTTGATTTCATTTACTTTCGCTGGCCCCTCCGTCTTTTTCAAGCAACATGATTTTTCCAGGTGCCCTTTCTTTTTGCAGTGTCTACAAATAGTGTTTTTAAAAGGACACTTATCTGCCCGATGTTCCACAGAACTACACCGATAACACTTCCCTTTTAACTTCTTAAAACATTCATTTATAGTAAGGGTTTTATTTTTATTTTCTTCCTTTTCGTTATTTATTTTTTTCTTTATTTGTAATGCAAGGCCTTCATTTTTCACACTCATTTTAACCGACTCAATTTTCGCCGATTCCATCGTGCTAGCTACACCCACTAGATCACTAAAGTCACTCTCGTTTTTCATTTGAAGTAACTTTGCTCTCACCTCAACATCCGATATTCCTCTAATAAATTGCAATTTTAAGAATAATTCCGAAACTGATCGTTTACACAAACAATTAAAATTACAGTCTGAGCCAAGTTTTCGTAACTCTGCCGCGTAGCTGATGACTGATTCATTCTGGTTCTGCAAACGAGAAATAAACTTATGTTGTCGTGTCCATATACTCGGTTTAGGGTCTAAGTGATTTCTTAAAATGTTTGACAACTCTTCAAATTGTTTTTCCCTAGGATCGTCGGGCGCGCAAAGCTCATACGTAATTTGGTGTAATTTTGGATTAAGGGCATTTAAAAAAGTTAATACTTTCATTTTAGGTGTAACCTCACCTTTTATTTCTAAATAGTTTTCGAATCGCGTAATAAAATTTCCAAATGCCTCTTCCTCTTGAAATTGGGTAAACGGTAAATTTATTCCTGAAGTCTCACCTTTTCTTACTACCTTATTAGTCCTGGCAGACTCATCATGTTCTTTTATCAATTTTATTATTGCTGCCCTTCCTTGGAAGTACGATTTTTCTATTAAAATAAAATCTTTCTCATCCTTTGACAACAGCCTATCATTCAGTGGGAGGTCCAGTATCTCTTCTTGTAAGTTCGCGATCTTTTCCCACAATTGTTCAAGAAATGTCTCTCGAGCTTTTACTTCTGAAATTTCTATATCTTTATTTTCTAAAAAATCATTTATGCGGTTAATTTGTTTACTTACTCCCGTGCGCAGTTTTATCAGCTTCGTGTATTGTTCGATCTGCTCTTCGTCTGCGTCGCGGTTCTTTCCTCGCCTCGTCGCCATTGAAGTATATGAGACTAATCAAAACACTATTATATTTCATAAATAAACTGTGGTCACACATCAACTCAAATTATACATATAACAAAACCAAAACAAAACAATGACATGACAGCGACATGTCACACTTCATACAAGAATGATTAAGTAAAAATAACAAATAAAAATAGTCTGCCAATTAGTGTGGCACATAGTATACCTCGCGTTCTATTTCGTATTCTTTAATGATTTTACAACCTAGAACCATGGATCGAGCGCCCATGATGCTTGAAAGGAAGAGCAAAATCCTTTACAACTCCCACGATCTTGGGCTCATTTATTTTTGACATTTTCATGTCTTGGCTATGGCACAAAACCTCGAAAAGCGTTACCAAAAACTAGCGTTACACGAGTAGGGAAGATATAGGACCAGGGAGTTAGGAAGATATAGGAGGTGTTCGAGTCTGTCCACTCTTGGTATAGATAGTGTCTCCCTCTACCGCGTTCGGTAGGGCCTACCCACCCTTACCCTCCCAATCGGCTACCTGCCCCACATCTCACTCTCTTCGCTTCTCGCCACCACTCTAGTATTCGAATGCTCGTCCCTGCGGCGCGGCGCCCCATCGGACAAACGCCATAACCCTTAGAATTTTATTCCTAGTAAACTTACATACATAAAATTTATTTTTTACATTATTATTTTTATACTAGGCGTGTCCCAGAATTAAGGTCTCCATATTTTTTAAAAAATCAAAAAATGGTTTATTAAAAAAAATTGCATGGGTATGTTGTGTATATAAGTGTTATTTTCCAACATAATCGCCATTCACTTGGATGCACTTTTCAAGGCGCACCGGAAGTTTTTGTATGCCCTCCTCATAAACACCTGCCGTCAGCTTCTTTTCCAGGTACCCAGTGACTTCTTTTTTCACTTCCACGTCTGTACCCATCCTTCTTCCTCCAAAATGTTTTCCTCACATTTTTTGCAGACATACAGATCGTTCCATATGTCTCCTTTAATTTTTTTAGAATGGAAATAGGGGTTTCGCCTATCGAATTAAAAAAAAACGAATAATTAAGTGGAGTTCACACTGAGTGTAGACAGGGAGGAAGGTGGCGGTAGCCGGCGTGGAAACATCCATCTCTATTGCGCATCACACGCCAACTAAGGGTCCGATCTGGTCAACTAGGGTAGCCAGGGGAAGGGGAAGAGACAAACTATAAGGCAGTGCAGCCATCTACGGGGAAAAAAAATTACCTTGGCCGCTAGGTGCTTGGAGACCTTAATTCTGGGACACGCCTCGTATTTGTTAAACTATAATTTTTTGCATTTATTATAAAAATATGTGTGAAGAAGCTATAAGATTACTTCTTAATAAACTGGAAAAGAAGAAAAGATATGTTTGATTTTTCTAATTTACAAACGCAAGAATCTGACACTCGAATTTTTTTGACATATTCATATTTTTACTTAGGCACATAAACTCGAAAATACATCAAAAAGCGTTACATGAAAATGTCTCACTGTCTTGTAGACTCGTATGCAAGCAATTTTTTCTCTCGTTGTCCCCTACATAGGGGCATCTCGATAACCTACTATAATCAAATTCATTTAATTACTCACCCCCGCTTTTCAAGTCGGTCAAAATTGTTTTAGTTTTGCTTCCGAGCTTACCGAAGGAGGAAAGCTATGTCACAAAAATACGTTCTGGAAAACGAACATTTTTTATGTCTCCGATTTAGAGGTGGTTAGAGATAGATATTTATTTGGAACCAAAATTCCTAAGCAGAAATTCGTTTCAGACATCAGGGAGCATTTGTAGTTCCGTGTCTGTCTGTCGGTCTGTCACTCAATTTTTTGAAACCAACATATCTTAAAAACTGCTTGTTCGATGTTATTGAACATTGGATGGTGGTCTGCGCTCTTTACATTTATGAAATTAATACTTAAATTCATAATTGGCACACAAAAAATTGATAGACAGACAGACAGACAGGGAACCAATTTTGCAAATGTAAAGAGCGCAGTTGGTTGAAATTAATTTGGGGCTGTCTGCGGGCTATTTTCGACAAACCATCCAAATTTCATTATAAGGTGTTGAGCACTTTTGAAGATATAAGTGTAAATAAATGTATGTTTGTGCGCATGTGGAATGTGGAAGATAAAAATATGGGCGCAGAAGGTTGAAACTTATATGGGATCAACAATGAGCTAATTATGACTTACCATCCAAATTCCATTATTTACTTACTTACTGTCGAACTCCTTATCATAGCACAACACCAGAATTCAGGATGTAGCTTGCGGTCCGCCGGAGGCATTCCAGGTTTTCGGGGTAAAGCTTCTCCTGGGTAGTTAGTTGTAGCACCTGGCCATGTCTCTTCTCTTACGTGAGTGAGTCTGGGGCAATCTTGTAGAATGTGGAATACGGTCTCCGGTCCCTCGCCACACTCGCAGGCATCATTTTCTCCTATTTTAAATTTGTGGTAAAGGTGGGCTTTTAGTCGGCAGTGCCCACTGCGTAACCTGAATATCACTACCTGTTCCTTTCTCGTTAGCTGGTAGAAAGGATCTTTTTTGTCCCAATCAGGGTATTCTCTCTGCCACTTCTTTAAGTAGTGTGTTTTTACAAGGGAGCGGGCCTCCCCAAATTCCATTAAAATCGGAAGAGTTATATGTTGGTTTGCAAAAATAGGTAATGGAGTATTTATCTTTTTCCCACTACAATATCTCGAAAACAGTTTATCTCACTTCAAACATGCATAGGACCTTTTTTATGCAAAATTATGTGAAAAATATTTTGCTAATAACACTTATCTTCAAAAAAATAAACTGTTTTGCGTGAAAAGTTAAAAAAGTAAATTTCGGTGGGGGGAACTTTACTGTTTCTTACTACTACACCCCTTAAGAGTGTTTTCACAAAGGTTCAAAACTTTATAAAGTCAGTCTGTTTATCATTTCCTCCATTTGCTGTTTTTTCTACTTACTTACCTGGACTATAAAAACTTTTTTTTTTTTTTTTTAATTTGATAACAAAACAAATAAACAACCACCTGTTGTACACTTTTTAAATATGTTTAAAAAAAATAAATTAAATGAGATATAATGGAATTTAAATACAGTATCAATAGCTGTAGGAGAATAATTTCATTTGGCGCACTGACTTTTTATTTGAACGAAATTCCTTGTGGCACGTTCTGGAGCCCAGGAGTGAATCCGAAAAAACGACCAAAATCACCGTCACAAAATAACCGTCACGCAAAATCCGTCACGAAATCTACAGATGACTAAAAGATCACCGAGTAAGATGAAATTTGGTACACATGGTCATTTTACCAATGCCCAGGCTGAGTTCGTCGGAAAACGTTATCTGCCCAAGCGTTCACGCGCAACGCTCGCGTAAACGTAAGCTTGAAAAGACGGGAAAATGTGTTATTCAGGAAGCCTGTTTCTTGACTTGTTTTGATTATTTTTGTTATATATGTCAAAAATGTCACTTTGTTTTGTAAATAAATAAAATATAATCATGTAAAATTTCACCCTGATACAAGCAGAAGCTGTATAGTAGGGAAGAGATATATTTTAAATTAATTGGCCGGGTAGGTAGAAAACAGTCCTATTTCAATCCAAACTCCTTTAACAAACATACTCTTTTACTATAAACTCATCATGATCAACTTTTTTCTTATATTCAATATATATTTATAGTAAGACGCTAGCTTTAATTATACAAATAATGATTTTCTTTTAATTTTGCCTTAACTCTGCTAGGTACAAACAGTTCGTTACTTTTAATTTTGTCTCTTTTCTAACTCCGCCATGTATAAGTAGTTAGCAATGTATACGTACTTAGCAGTGTGATTTTATTATAATATATATTTAATGAAAAATGTAAGGAACTTCGTTCCTACCGGGTGTCCCGCGACACCACACGGATTTTTTTTATTAATTTATACGATAACCTATTAATTTAATGAGGAATTAATATTGTCTAATAATTCGTACGATTAATGTGACGCCCTTGTAGCATGGGGGGGGGGGGGGGGGGGTTGTAACACTCCAAGCAGTGAATTCACTGAGTGGCGGCCGCTTTACTGGTGAAGTGAGCAGGGGGCCGGGCCCCTTTGTAAATTAGAAAAAAAATTCTAACAGCACGATTTTAAAATTTAAATTTATTGTCATTAAAAGCACAGGATCAGTGAAAGTTTCAGCTTTATAAGAAAGTTGTAAAGTCAATTAATATGTGTACTTTACAAACAATGTTAAATTAAACCATGCAAATAAAAAAAACCTAAAATAATTAAATACTCACATACACATGGTTTTAATATAAATTTCTAAATGTAAATTTTGAACGGTAAAAATGAATCAAAGTATTCCCGAGTTTGTTTAATGATTACTTGGCACCATATGCCTAATCAATAACAGTCATGCGCAATCTGGTTGGTTCTTATCACCTTGTGCAGTACACGGTAATGCCTACCACCCGTCACACTAACACACGTATACCGGCCCCATGTCCACAACTATTTCCGGTTCGAAACCAACCTATTTTCAATTTATTCTTTTTTTGCAAATTGTACCATGAACATAGTTTCCGGCAGTATTAAATCGATGTTATACTTACGACCTGAGTGAGATTATGATTTGAAAAACAATTATAACTAACAGGTAAATTAACAGGAACGATAACAGAGGTTTTAATTATATTGACATTTTAGTAGAGTCAACAAAGCTCTGATTTGTGCATATTGTTGAACTTAATTGAACTGGATTTGAAGTGAAACTTCTTTAGAGTATATTGACTTGAATGAAACGACATCGTGAAACGAAGTTCGCGTTTCGAGACTCGTCCAAGTGTTTCACTTTCTGAAACAAGATTATCTCTAATTATCTTGATAAGTCTAAAGGTTTTCCAGATATTTAACAATTAACACAATATTTGCAAGGTCTGATGCCTACCTCGGTGGTTCTAAAAACCTTATTTAGGTTTCGTAGCCAAAAATGAGGACCCTTTTACATCCCTGTGCTTGTCTGTCTGCCTGTAACGAGGATCTTCATTCATCCCTCTGCTTGGCTCTCTGTCTGTAACGAGGATTCTTATTATACATTTCCTGTGCTTGTCTTTAACGAGGACCCTCATTCATCCCTCTTTTTGTCTGTCTGTAACGAGGACCTTTATATATCCCTGTGCTTGTCTGTAACGAGGACCCTTATATATTCCTGTGCTTGTCTGACTGTCTGTAAAGAGGACCCTTATACATCCTTGTGGTTGTCTGTCTGTCTGTAACGAGGACCCTTATACATTCCTGTGCTTGTCTGTCTGGAACGCACCTGATTTCCAAAAGTATGCAACACAAAAAATTTTAAACTTTGAAGGTAGGTAGGTAGATTTGAACTTTGGGAGGTTTTGTAACAACCCAAATAGCTGGTTGCTGAATGCAAAAGCTATCTTGGACACTTGGACAGCTATCGTGAACACTCTTGGACAACTCAACAAGTTACAACTGATATGGGTTCCTGGACATTGTGGCATTGAGGGGAATGAGTTGCTGGAAGAGGGGGGGGGGGACTTTAGAGATAGAGATGGTTGGAGGTGGTTAGAGTCCAGTTGGTTTAGGCTAGACGCATCTACTACAGCCAAACGACATACATTTTTAAAAATCTTTTTTGGAGGGAACCTAAAAGGTGGAAAAGGTGGTTAGAGTTGGTTAGAGGTGTTTAGAGTGTTAATATCGTCTACTATAGACTGCAGATGACTTTTAGAAATTTTTTAAAATTGACCATCTTTGGGAAGAACCTTAGAGGTGGTCAAAGATAATTAGAGGTAATTATTATAAGTGGTTAGAGGTGTTTAGAGTGTTAGTATCGTCTACTATAGACTGCAGATGACTTTGAGAAATTTTTCAAAATTGGCCATCCTTGGGGAGAACCTTAGAGGTGGTCAAAGATGATTAGAGGTAATTATTATAAGTGGTTAGAGATGGTTAGAGGTGGTTAGAGGTGGTTAGAGATGGTTAAGGGTGGTTAGAGGTGGTTAGAGATGGTTAGAGATGGTTAGAGGTGGTTAGAGGTGGTTAGAGATGGTTAGAGGTGGTTAGAGGTGGTTAGAGGTAATTATTATAAGTAGTTAGAGATGGTTAGAGGTGGTTAGAGGTGGTTATAGATGGTTAAGGGTGGTTAGAGGTGGTTAGAGATGGTTAGAGATGGTTAGAGGTGGTTAGAGGTGGTTAGAGATGGTTAGAGGTGGTTAGAGGTGGTTACAGGTGGTTAGAGATGGTTAGAGGTGGTTAGAGGTGGTTAGAGGTGGTTAGAGATGGTTAGAGATGGTTAGAGGTGGTTAGAGGGGGTTAGAGGTGGTTAGAGGCGGTTAGAGGTGGTTAGAGGCGGTTAGAGGTGGTTAGAGGTGGTTAGAGGTGGTTAGAGATGGTTAGAGATGGTTAGAGATGGTTAGAGGTGGTTAGAGGGGGTTAGAGGTGGTTAGAGGCGGTTAGAGGTGGTTAGAGGCGGTTAGAGGTGGTTACAGGTGGTTAGAGAAGGTTTGACACACGAACTAAAGACTTAAAAAAAGATTATTGCTTTTAAAATAAAATCAATTTATTTAATCAAAGATCGTTATATATGATATTTTATAAAGTTTTTAAGTGTCAAGCATTGGTTATTTTCTATTTAATACAATACTGGGTTAAATTTCGTTGATTGTACAGCCACTACGGAAAATTATGTTGCTAAAGTAACAAGATTGAAACTTTATAATTGAGTCATTTAGTAGAACTTACCTATTGAACTCGGATTAAATTGAGTTTAATTATAAACTAAGATTAAATCTAAGTTATACCAAAACTTTACTCTATTTAAATTCTAAATCTGACTTTAGTTTTGAAACTGTTAGATCTCTGATATCCACCCTTAGACTGTTTTTAAAAAACCAATAAAATTAATACTTTTATAAACTTCAAAGTAAAATAAAAAAGGTTATTTCTATCGTATAAAAAACCAATAATAAAATTTAATAATAAAAATAAAAAATCATAAACTTCAAAAACCTTAAAAAATAAATTAACGAAATTATATTAGGTATTATTTTATAAAATATTTACATATATATTTTTTCTTTTTAAAAAGAAAACTTCTAAGACTCTTTCCCAATAGTGTGTAAGTTAGTTTTTTTATACATTTTTCCCAAAGCCGTAGTATAAAAGGCCGAACGTAATTGGCGAGGTGGTTAATTTATTTTTTTAGGCCGATTTTAAGCTAAATGAAGGGATAATGGTGGACCGAGCTTTTGTTAATATAAAATGTTTAATTTTACAATATTTCCGTCTTCGTCTCTAAGGGCTTCTTAAACGACAGACCCTCTTAACAACCAATTATATTAAATTAACTTTTTCCCTTTTATTTATTTTATAATATGATGTCCTTTTTTCTAATTTCTTTTCTATAGTATTTGGATAGGTTTGAGTTTAGTTGAGCAGCTTACTAATTAATAAATTTTACTAATTAGTCTTCACATTGACAATTTATATATTAAAAAAATACGTGAGGTGTCGCTGGACACCCGATAGAAAGTTCCTTACATTTTTCATTAAATATTAATTATAAAATCACACTGGCGGAGTTAGAAAAGAGACAAAATTAAAAGTAACGAACTGTTTGTACCTAGCAGAGTTAAGGCAAAATTAAAAGAAAATCATTATTTATATAATTAGCAAGCGTCTCACTGTAAATATATATTGAATATAAGAAAAAAGTTGATCATGATGGGTTTATAGTGAAAGAGTATGTTTGTTAAAGGAGTTTGGATTGAAATAGGACTGTTTTCTACCTACCCGGCAAATTAATTTAAAATATTATAAAATATATCTCTTCCCTACTCTACAGCTTCTACTTGTATCAGGGTGAAATTTTACATGATTATATTTTATTTATTTACAAAACAAAGTGACATTTTTGACATATATAACCAAAATTAATAATCAAAACAAGTCAAGTAACAGGCTTCCTTAATAACACTTTTTCCCGTCTTTTGAAGCTTAAGTTTAAGCGAGCGTTGCGCGTGAACGCTTGGGCGGATAACGTTTTTCGACGAACTCAGCCTGGGCATTGGTAAAATGAACATGTGTACCAAATTTCATCTAACTCGGTGATCTTTTACTCAAGTTATCGTCATCTGTAGATTTCGTGACGGATTTTGCGTGACGGTGATTTTGGTCGTTTTTTCGGATTCACTCCCGGGCTCCAGTACGTGCCATAAGGAACTTTGTGCCAAAAGCCAAATACCTTCTGACTTTCTTACTCTTCACCTTTACGATAACTGTAAAACGGCTGCACCTATTACTATGAAACTTAGTAGGTAGGTCTCTCATAGCTCTTAGGTGCTCTTTAAGAAATATTTTTGCGATCCACCATCTTGATTCTAGATGGTGACCATTTATTTGAAAAATATTGAATCATGGATATGTTTTTTGGCATTGAATCAATTTATCGACTTTTCAATGTTTTTCCCGTGAAGTGGTGAAAATTAGTATACATCTGTTTAATTTATATAGAAGATGGATCTTAAAGTGTAAAATTAAAAAAACAAATATTCCATTTTGATTACAATTTAGTCCACTAGGAGCTCTGAAATCATTTTATTAGGGTCCGTAGGCAAAACCAAGGACCCTTATATTTTCCTGCATGTGTCTGTCCGTCCGTCCAGTCGCCTGCTTTCACGGCTACTCCTTTCGTCCGATCACTTTGAAATTAGGCATGTATGTGTCTTGTACCTACCCACATATTTTAAATATATAGCGACTTAAAAAAAATATTTTTCAAAAAAAGTAGGGTAAAAAAACTTAAGGGTTAAAAATTGTTTATTTTTTTTACGACACCGTGAGGGGTATCATATGAAAGGGTACGTCGAGCTGATTACAAAAATATATAATTCTTTGGTTATAACTTTGATAGGGCGAGCGTAGGCGAGTTTTAAGCGAGTGTGAAACGTGCCCCCCCCCCCCCCTCTATCTCGCTTATGTGAAGTGCAAAAAATCTGAAAAAAAATCCTGAACATTCTTCGACCAAAAGTAAAGATACCTCGTTTTGGAAATTTCGAAAAAAATATTATTTTATTTTTTATTGACAAAATACGTTTTTTTATCATTATGGTCTTTTCGATGTATTTATGTGGTTGAAGTTCGGTTCATTAAAAAATACTTTATTGGAAGTTTGTTTATGTGTTTTGAGAATATCATACCCATAGGATAGTTCAAAGTAAGCTTTTTAGCATTTTTAAAAACACCATCAATAGGGTACTACTTAAACTATACAGTGTTGCTTACGGACCCTCGCTGTGTGCTTACTAGCACGCACTTGACCTGTTTATATAAAATGTAGATTTTCTAACGCCTAAACATAGTCGAAGTTCTTCAATGAATACAAGTGAAAACCAATCTACTTCCTATTAATGTTCTAACTTCCTAGCATGATACTTAAGATAGGCTGACATTTTTCATGTCGTTTATTGAAACTTTAGCCCACCTATGTTCAAAATATTGTACTATAAATGAAAACCTATCGACCTCCAGTTAAATCTTAAATAATCCAATTCTGGCATGACATTTAATATTGAGGATTTTTTTTTCTTACACCCTATAAATATTTAATTTAACTTGTCGTTATTACCGATAAAAATCATTGTGACCTTCCGGGGTATTGAACAAGGGTCACCTACTCTACTCCCCTTACTCTACTCTGTTTGGGGGAGCCTTCCATCTAAATTTGTTTTGCCTTTTACCTTTATACAGGGTGGGATAGGGAAATAATCAAATATTATTTCAGAATATAATAATGTATATGCTTAATAATCTACAAAACCCTAAAATGTACTGGTAAGCAAGTACTTCTCTGTGATTTTATCATTTTATTTTAAGAAATTAATTAAATAAGTTATTTTGGGAATCACTATGTTCGTGTTTGTCGAAGGTTTCTTTGGCCTTTTTTAGAAATAATAAATTAGTGAAAAATGAAACGTCCTAATTCGTTTCGTTCTGCTAAAATTGATTAGCTGGAAATTTTGACCAATAAAATTACTCTACGTAATCAATTCCCGTCATCAAAGGATTAATAAACTGATATGGTATTTTCTCTCTCAAAGCACTAGTTTTAATTGCAATCAAACTGTTTGAAATTATAACCCCCCCCCCCCTCATCCTCTCAACAGTTATCAATTTAATAATTGAATTATTACTCACTCAAAAGGGGCCCCCCAGGGGGGTATTATTTGTTGGGTTAAAGTTTATAGCTTTGAACTGTCAACTGTAGTTTATCTCTTGAAACATAGAGGAGGGTATGAAGGTACTTCGAACGTGTCATCGTTTCAAAATATTATACCTTCGCATCTGCCCAGTAATTACTTTGTTTATATATATCCCAGCAATAAGGTACTTGTTTAATTAATTTCCACAAGTTAGAGACCCACGTGCTGCCCCCCCCCCCCCCCCTAACAACTGATTAGACTTCTCTCAAAACCACTAGGAAATTTTCAACCTCCCCTCTTTTGACGAAATTTAAGGTAAACTTTTCAAATTTAAATTGATACTCAATGACCGGGAGTTGATAATGAATGTCAATATTACATGGAGTTTAATCCTTTGACTCTTTTTCCATTATTAATTATGATTATTTGTTGTTTGATAATATTATTTGATCAATTTCTATATATCTCTCTTAATTTCTTTTTAATTTAATGTCGGTTAAAATTTGATTATGGAGGAAAAAAGTATGTTGTCAGTTTCTTTTTTTCCATGTAGGTTTTTTACTTCTAAGTATGTAGATATGATTTTTTCATTTATTTTTGAAAAAAATCGGGTACATGGTACCTCGGAACTTTTCCTCACTTTAGAGGCCACTAAAGTGGCCTCTCCTGCTGCTTCACAGCAGGAGGAAGCATCTCTGGGCGTGGTCAGTACATAGATGGGTGACCATTTTGAACTGGATGATTTTTCTTATCATATGTAAAAAAAACAACATTATTTTTACTTATTTATTTGAAGTTTTGCGGTATTTTGACAGATGTAAACAAACTTTGACGTCATCAAAATTATCGTACTAATGAATAATTTTATTCGCTTATAACTTTTAAACTAATAAATGGAATTTCATCGGTTTTTTTTTTATATTTGTTCCTTATTTGTTTCCGGTTCCAACGATATGCTACATATGTCAAAAACATATTTTTACTTTCGGTATTATTAACCGTCAAAGTTTCAAAATTCAAAAATTGATAACTTCTAAATGGCGGCCAATATCAAATTGAAATTTGGTGGGCTTGTTTGTCATACAGGGAGGTACATTCGAGCCAAATTCAACTCGATAGTAGTAGTATTGGTCATTAGTAAGTTATGTAAGCGTACGTCAAAGCGTGGGGGAAGTGTGCCCCATAGGGGGTGTCCCTCGCCCTGCTCCGTCCTCGAACCATAGATACATATCACATCATCATGACACAGATCGGACCCACATCAATCGGACCACATCAAAGAGTGGGGATAGAGTGCCCCATAGGGGGTGTCCCTCGCCCTGCTCCGTCCTCGAACCATAGATACATATCACATCATCATGACACGGATCGGACCCACATCAACCGGACCACATCAAAGAATGGGGATAGAGTGCCCCATAGGGGGTGTCCCTCGCCCTGCTCTGTCCTCGAACCATAGATACATATCACATCATCATGACACGGATCGGACCCACATCAATCGGACCACATCAAAGAGTGGGGATAGAGTACCCCATAGGGGGTGTCCCTCGCGCTGCAATCGTCCACGATTCATAGATGCAATTAGAGTATCATGGCACGGGATCGAACCCACGACCTCGAGTCACCTCGACTTATTGATAGCTGGGCGAGCGCCTTAAAAGCCTCGGCCACGCTGGCTTCCTTGAATACAATCCTAACAACCGCAAATATTTATGTGGCGCGTACCACTAGACACGATCCCGCGTACCACAGTTTGGGAACTACAGGTTTAGTTTACCCTTCTCCTTCTTACTCACTGGACTAGCATTTTTTAACAAAACATTTTTAACAATTCAAGAAGATAATTGGTTGTTAAAAAAAAAACCTTTTAATTTAGTCTCTTTACTCCTTTGATAAATTCTATTTTAAAATAACAATTTTATTCTTTGCTTTGAAATTTGTTTGTAATAAACTACAAATTTAAATTGTACAAACGTTTCAGTTGATTTAAACCTACAATTCAATTAGAAAATTTTATTCCATTTTCAAGCTTTGTTAAAGGTGATGATAAATCAGAGAAAATGTAGTTAGACATAAAAATGGCTTTTAAGAGAAAAGTTAGTTAACAATCCAACTCACGATATGTTGGGTAAACATGCGACTTTTATATAAAAGTTATGAAACAATCACATGTTTGGTAAAGCTATAGAGCAAAGAAGATTCCTTTTTTTCTCTTTCTCTCTTTTCATTTAATTTAATCGTTTTTCCTCACGCAACAAAATAAATGTTGAAATTTAACCAATTAAAATATTATATAAAAATAGACTAATAAAACAACAATTGTTTATTTTTAAAATGTTATTATTAAGTGGATGTACTATCAACAAGGTTTTTAATAAGTCAAGAATAAAATTATATAACTCTTTAATGAGTGGAAAGTACACTAATTGAGAAATATTGAATAAAAAGTATAAAGGACCATCACATTATTGGTCCGGGGTTCGTGGATTCGTAGCAAGCGGATCTCGGTGCATATCCGATTATATAGTTAACGGCACTTCTTTAGATTGTTACTCGCCTTTAAAAATAGACTGCCAATTGGTGTGGCACATAGCTTCCTCGCATCCTATCACGTACTTAATTGATTATACACTTCTACAAGCCATTATTTTCTAATTGATCTAATAGTTTTCCCCCATTTTTTTTAATCTGTCAAAATTGTTTGGATTTTTTTACATGAATTAAAGTATCAATTTTGCAAAAGTTAAAGAGCGCAGACGTTTCAAATTAATCTTGGGCTATCTGCGGACTACTTTCAATTAACTATAAAAGTTTCATATAAATCAGATAAGTACTTTTGAAGCTATAGGTGTAAATAAAAGTATGTTTGAGCGCATGTGGAAGAGAAACAAATTGGCGCAGAAGGTTGACCAACAATAAGCTAATTATGACCAACCACCCAAATTTCATTATAATCGGACGTGTAGTTTTTAAGATATGTTGGTTGGTAAAAATTGAACGACAGACCGACGGACCAACAGACCGACAGACAGACACGGAACCAAAAATGTTCCCTGATATCTGAAACAGATTTCTGTCTTGGAATTTTTTAAATCGGAGACCTAAATTTTTTCGTTCTTCAGAACGATCACATAGCTTCCGTTACCTTCGGTAAGCTCGGAAGCAAAAATCAGAGAGAGTAACAATCTAAAGAAGATTTAGGGAAGTTCTTCTTCAGACTGTTACTCCCCTTATAAAAACAGAAGTTTGATATTCCTTTGTCCCTAAGTACATTGGAATAAACATTATTTTGTCTTTATAGTTATTTAGTCCAACTCATTTATATTCTAAAAAAAAACATAAAGGAGTAACAATCTAAAGAAGTACTTAGTTAACAATATATATATGTATACATGAAGCCGTGGAGAGGTATTCGCTGGTTACCATCACGCCGTTCAGTCAGGTGTCAGGTTATAAACAAAACAAAGCCAAACTATTCTGAAGGGATAATTTCTTCTGTTGACATTTTTCTTGTGATTTAACAATAAACTTTATAACAGTTTAATTTCCGCTGTTTTTCATAGTTATTACTTTATTAAATTCAGCACTTTTTTACTTTAGCACCCCCTTGGTCCTTAACAATAGTCCTTCCTACTAAAAGTCTCAAAGGTTTGTGTGTTTGTCTGCCCAAGACATTGAGACTCCAGTTTTATATGAAATATTCCTTTATCTCAATAGTTGATTAGACTAAGGGATATTATCACAATTATATAAACAAATGTGATATTCCTTTGTCCCAAGATACATTGGAATAAATATCCCTTCGTCTTTATAGTAATTTAGACTATGGAATACATGCTACTCTGTATATGTTCCTTTGTCTAAATAACTATTAACACAAAGGGGTATAGGGAGGTGCTAAAGTAAACAAGTTCCCAAATTTCATTTGAGTCTTACACTTTTTTTTAATTTTTTTAATAAAACAATAAATTTCCTTCAAGGTAAGGAAAAGTAATAATGAAACATTAGTAATTAATTTCTAACCGACTTTCTGACTACACAGAAAGTTGAAACGTTTATAAATGTTTGTAGTTCCCATACCAGTGCAAGATATTAATATTTTCAAAGCTATTTAGATTTGAAAATATTATGATAATAATCAGTTAATAAGCTTTTATATATATATATATATATATATATATATATATATATATATATATATATATATATATATATATATATATATATATATATATATATATATATGTCCTGATTGACTGACTGACTGACATAGAATCAACGCACAGCAAAATCTGCTTAACCGAGAGACTTGAAATTTTGAGGATATACTCGGTTCATATCATAGGCATCCACTAAGAAAGGATTTTGCGAAATTTTTATTTTTGTACCCAGGGGTACGGGGTACAAATGTCAAAGTAATGAATACTTTTAATGATGCATATCGTTGAAAAGCTCTTTAAAAGTACAGTAATTGTTGTTATGTACAGTTTTGTCATATTTTCATTTAGGAGGGGGTAAAATGGAAAAATATGTATAACTACATCTTATATAAATGAAGAGTGTCTATGAGTGTCTTTTATACAAATCTACAGTTTATCCCAATTTGATGAATTTACACACTTTCCTTCAAAACAAGGGGAAGGTCACTGCCTACATGAGATTATGAAGTTAAAATGTTGGTACACAGGGGTACGGGGTACAAATGTCAAAGTAATGAATAATTTTAACGATACATATCGTTGAAAAGCTCTTTAAGAGTACAGTAATTGAGTAATTGTTGGTATGGACAATTTTGGTATATTTTCATTTAGGAGGGGGTAAAATTGGAAAAATCTTTTATACGAGTATAACAGGGTAAGTCTTAATTTAAATTTTGTTACACAGGGGTATGGCGTAAAAAAGTTCGGAAAGCCCTTATATAATGCCGTAATAGTTGATATGTACATTTTTGTTATATTTTCATTTAGGATGGAGGGAATTGACTTTATCCAGTTTCCAGCCAAATAGTAGGAAATTCATTGGTTGTATGACACGATCCCATCAGAAATGAAGGTTTATACAAATAAACTTAAGATGACAAGGTGCAAGTTGTCAAGGTGTGTGTGACGTAAGGGTTTTCGCTTCCTTAAATCGATTTTAATTGTTATCTTTTTTAAATAAATGTAATGATGGGGGGTAAAAAAGAAAATGTCAACGTATAGTAGAAAAGTCAACGGATGTTTGTTTCTGTGTGTTCATTATTCAAATCTACAGTTTTAGTCCGATTTCGATGAAAATTTGAGCACTTGACCTCCAAAGCAAGGGAAAGGTCACTGTCTACATGAATTTTCGAAATTTAAAGTTTAGTACACACGGGTACAGCCTGTACCCCTGTGTACTAAACTATGAATTTTCGAAATTTAAAGTTTAGTACACACGGGTACAGCCTGTACCCCTGTGTACTAAACTTTAAATTTCGAAAATCCCTGTACCGTACAGGGTGCAGATGTCAAAGTAATGAAAACTCTTCACGACGCAAACCGTTGAAAAGCTCTTTAAGAGTACAGTAATTGTTGTTATGTACATTTAGGGGGGTAAAATGGAAAAATATATCTATATCTATGTATAACATTGTACATTTATCCAATTGGGCTCAAATTTTGTATTTCCACTGAATGAGTAGTACTGACAATGAATTTAAGTTTAGAAAATATCATATCTGTTTCTTTAATCACGTCCAAATGGCTGAATAGATTTTGGAGGTTCTTGGGTACAATGTTAAGCACAATTCTGCGGGTGATATAGGAGGCTATAAGCTTTATATGGGGCAGAGAACGGGGCTTCTAAATAGATTTCAAAATTCTAATTTCATTTTTATAAAAATGTATTCAACCAAAATTGCATAAGAAACTACTGAAAATATTTTATCTTTTGTGGAAATTTCTGTAGGAAGAACTGTTTAAGAAATTACTATTCAATCGCTGTCAAAAAATATTAAGATTTAATTTTAGATATTACAACAATAGTTAATAAAACAGAAGGAAAATACCACTGCTTTTCCTTTTTAATTTTTTTTAGAATTTTTCTTCAGTAGTCGGAATCAATTACTAATTTGGGATACTAGCAAATTATCTTATCAAAGCGGAGGGGGTAAAGAAATAAGGGGGATTGATAGAATCTAGATATTCTCGCTTTGTCAAATAATTTAAATGTTTCTTGATGGCAGTTTATAAATCCATTAAATTGAAAATAAAACACCCCGTAGCGAAGCACGGGTATTCAGATAGTATATATATATATACATTATTAAATATAATTGAAGAAGAAAACTAAATAGAAATGTTTCAGGGTTCGTAATGTAAGGGCATTACTGAGTGTGAGGAAGAGCACGTCCAGTTAGAGATGAGAAACAGTAAAGTAACAATTTAATTCTTTCTTATTGGGTTTTTAATTGAAACTCCAGATGGGCAGCATATAGACTTGTCTTGTTATTCTCTAGATTGGACCTGGATTATATATAAAATAGCCGTATCTTCCACCTTTAAGTATCTAGACATGGTTAAAGGTGTATCATGTATATTACATGAAAAACGATTAGATAAAATCAGTCGTTATTGTGATAGATTTTATGTAACGGATTAAATTGTGATTATTTTAAATCCCTGCAGATACGTGCTCAGTATCCTTCTTTTCTATATAATTCCATATGTATAGATATAAAATGAAACTTTTGTCTATAGGGGAGAGTCGGACAAAACCGGGTAGGCGGGTAAAACCGGGTACCTCGATATCTCACTGATTAGTACTCCTATCTGCCGATAAAAAATGTTGCTATTAGCGCTAGCCACTTCGTGCAGTTGGAGAGAACGACAGCATCGGTATCACGTGTTTTCGTAGGTAGAACGATTTTTTAAGATTTCAGTGAAAAAGTGTTTAATGTTGTTGCATTTGTCTACTGAGTTTCGATTGCTATAACATTTTCTCAAAAAAAAGGTAAGTGCACACGTTAATTAAGCATATATTACTGGATATTTTCACTTTCTTTTCATACATCTAGAGCGACGCCTAACCTGTCTATGCCGTATTAAACTCAACAAGTAACTGTTGGGTCAAACCGGGTACCAAGGTGTGGGGCAAAACCGGGTATACCCAGTTTTGCTTTAGGATATTATGTAAAATTAATTTTTCGATTCCAAAATAGTCATTAGAACGTGTTCAATACAATTAAAATTAGCTGAAGCGTTGTTATGGGTGGTTATTTTTATTCTTTTGTGTGCGACTTTTGTTCTTAACTGAATTACCTTAAGTTTTTTTTTTTTTTTTTTTTTTTTTTTTAGTTTCTCATTTATCAATTAGATTTAAGGATTTTTTTCGAGCAATACTTATGACGATTTTATATTGATTTCATATATCTATTATTAGATATAAAATAACGATTTGTAATAAAGATTTTAAAGTTTAGTGTTATAATAATAATAATAATAATAGCCATTTATTGAAGAACATTTACAATTACATTTTTCTATAAAATACATACATTTTGTTTTTTCCTGTTTTCAAATCGGTTTTAGAACCGTGGCACCCAAGTTTAGTGTTATTTTACATTAATTAAAATGAGTACCCGGTTTTACCCCACCCGTGGGGTAAAACCGGGTTTTTGCACCTGGTGATGAAACAATTTTTTTTTAAATATTGTGTTAATATCAAAGCAACGAAATAATAATATGGTATTAATGAATAAATATGGCAACTGAAAAACTTTGGTTTATTGATCTCTTTCTCATAGAAATTTTTCTATTACAGTTTTTAGATTAGGTACCCAGTTTTGCACGACTCTCCCCTACATTGGTCAGAAATAAACAATTTTTGGATACTTTTACATTTCATACAATCCGATGAAGTCCAGGAGTCTCAATGTCTTGGGGAGACAAACACACAAACCTTTGAGACTTTTGTCGGGCAGACTATTGTTTAGAACCAAGGGGGTGCTAAAGTAAAAAAGTGGCGAAATTTGTGTATGAAATAGCACAATAAACCGTATTTAAGTAATGAATATTATATAAATCATTTATTAAATATGCTACATACATATTCATAAACAAGAGTTTACAATGCCCCCACAGTTAGATAACTTCTCAAACAAACATAATTTCAATTAAAAAAATATTTTTTACAAAATGTTAGCGATAATGAAGAAAGACATGAAAACAACATTAATATCTATATCTATATCTATACTATACAGGGTGGTCCAAAAGTCTCTCCCCCCCCCCCCCCCCTCATAACTTTTGAACGGTTTGAGATAAATTAATGAAACTTAGGGGATCTCTACCATACAAAGGGAAGTTTGTTATCATGCAATCTCCCACTAGGGGCAACTACCCACTTTGCCCCCAGGCCACCCAACTTCCAAATTGGAGTGTATATTTTTGATAGCATATTTGGATTTTTACTTGAGAACTTTTACTTGAAACTTTTTTTTCTATTCCCAATATTTTGTCCCCCATAGGTGGGCAAAGATAGCAAAATTACCCTACCGATAATACGTTGTAAAATCTAAACGGTTAAAGATAAATTAATGAAACTTAGGGGATCCGTACCATGTAAAAGGAAGTTTGTTTTCATGCAACCGCGCTGTAGGGGCAACCTCCCATTTTGCCCCCAGACCACCTAACTTCAAAATTTTCAACATTTTACTTAAAACTTTTTTTTCTATTTCCAATATTTTGCCCTCTACAGGGGGGAAAAGATAGCAAAATAACCCTTCCGAAATAGTAAAAAAATAACACTTTGATCGTTACAAAATCTAAACGATTGGAAATAAAGTAATGAAACTTAGGGGATCTGTACCATGTAAAGAGAAGTGTGCATTCATCCACTCGCGTACTAGGGGCAACCACCATTTTGCCCCCAGGCGATGAAATCTACTATTTTTATACCTTTTCTCCCCAATAGTGGACAAAATATTGGAGATAGAAAAAAAAGTTTGAAGTAAAATATTTTTATTTTTTGCCGTAAAATCTAAATCTGCTATCAAAAATATACACTCTTGGTTAAAATTTTGAAGTTAGGTGGCCTGGGGGCAAAATGGGTGGTTGCCCCTACTGCGCGATTGCATGAAAACAACCTTTCCTTTAAATGGTACGGATCCCCTAATTTTCAATTATTTATCTCTAACCGTTTAGATTTTACAACGTATTATCGGAAGGGTTATTTTGCTATCTTTGCCCCCCTATAGGGGGCAAAGTATTGGAAATAGAAAAAAAGTTTTAAGTAAAATGTTATTATTTTTCACCGTAGAATCCAAATATGCTATCAAAAATATACACTCCAATTTGAAATTTTGAAGTTGGGTGGCCTGGAGGCAAAGTGGTTGCCCCTAGTGGGCGATTACATGAAAACAAACTTTCCTATGCATGATAGAGATCCCCCAAGTTTCATTAATTTATCTCAAACCGTTCAAAAGTTAAGAGGGGGGGGGGAGACTTTTGGACCACCCTGTATATAAAAGTCAACGTATGTGTGTGTGGGTGTGTTTGTTCTTTATACAAATCTACAGTTTTAGTCCGACCTCGATGAAAATTTGCACACTTGACCTTCAAAGCAAGGGAAAAATCAAGGTTTAGATGCATTTTCGAAATTTCAATTTTGGTACACAGGGGTACGGGGTACAAATAATGAATACGGGGTCAAAGGAATGAATACACTTTATGATGCATATCGTTGAAAAGCTCTTTAAGATTACAATAATTGTTGTTATGTACAGTTTTGTCATATGTATTTTCATTTAGGAGGGGGTAAAATGGAAAAATATAGTTATATCTTATATAAAAAGAAGAGTGTGTGTATGAGGTATGTCTTTTATACAAATATACAGTTTTATCCCAATTTAATGAATATTTACTCACTTTTCCTTCAAAGCAAGGGGGAGGTCACTGTCTACATGAATTTTCGTAATTTAAATTTTGGTACAAAGGGGTACGGTATAAAAATGTCAAGGTAATGGATTCTCTTTATATGATGCATATAGTTGAAAAGCACTTTAAGAGAAAAGTAATTGTTGTTATGTACTTTTTTATTTAGGAGGGGGTAAAATGGAAATGTATAGCTATATATATAAAAATTAACGTATGTGTATGTATATTCTTTATACAAATCTACAGTTTTAGTTCGATGTCGATAAAAATTTGCACACTTGACCTTCAAAGCAAGGGGAAAATCACAGCCTACATGCATTTTCGAAATTTAAATTTGATACCCAGGCGTGTGGTACAAGTAATGAATACGGGGTCAATGTAATGAATACCCTTCATGATGCAAAAGCTCTTTAAGAGTACAGTAATAGTTCTTATGTACAGTTTTGTCATATTTTAATCGTAGGAGGGGGGGGGGGGGGGGGGCGAATCCAGGATATTTGAAAATTAGCTTATCAAAGAGGAGGGAGTATAGAAATAGGTGGGAGAGATAGAATCTAGATATTCTTGCATAGTAAAATAATTTATATGTTTCATAATATATATATATATATATATATATATATATATATATATATATATATATATATATATATATATATATATATATATATATATATATATATATATATATACTAGCAGGGTACCCGTGCTTCGTTACGGAGTGTTATTATAATTAGATAAGTATATAAACAACCATAATGAAACATATAAATTATTTTACTATGCAAGAATATCTAGATTCCATCTCTCCCACCTATTTCTATACCCCTATATATATATATATATATATATATATATATATATATATATATATATATATATATATATATATATATACCTATTACTATATATATATATATATATATATATATATATATATATATATATATGTTGATTGGTAAAATGTATATAATAGTACCCATATATACCAATTCTGTGTACTGAATAAATTAATTACTCCCGTGGAGTAGTGGTTAGCGCGGGTGATTCTGAATTCAGGGGTCGGGGATTCGAGACTCGTCCAGAGGGAACTTTTTTTATAGGTAAATAAACTGTCGGCCTAAGTACTAGACAGTAGTAGACAGTCGATTAAAAAATATCTATCACAGGCGAGTCTTCACATAAACTTCAATTTCGTTAATTTCACTTGGACGAATCTTGAATCGCGAACTTGGTTTCTCGGTGTTTTTTCATCCAAGCAAATAACTCCATCGAAAATCCAAGCAAAAAACTCTACCGTGGCTAAAGAAGTTTCACTTAAAAAAAAGTAACAGGTTTCAACTGAATTAATCCGTTGTGGGTGTTTTTTCGTGGGGGTTGGATGTCTATCTGTCAGTCTGTGTCACGCTTAACTCCTACAGTTTTAACAGTTTAGTTAGCAGCTAGATAGTTGAAACTTGGAATGAAAAATCAGTCCTTACATGTTGTCGTGCATATACGAAGGTTAGTTATTCAAATATTACTCCAAATCAAAGTGGTCATCTATCAAGTGGATAAACTAACAACAACTAGAATTTAGTTCTACATACTAATTTTGTACTCAGAATCATGAAAATTACATTGTGAAAACCCAAGGGAAATTCACCAGAGACCGCTCCACTTCCCTAAAGTGACTGTATGGTGTGCAGTATCCCAATTTGGGTTATTGGGCCTTACGTTTTCGAGGATAATGGACGCACCGTCACTATCACCGCTGAGCGTTATGTATCAATGTTGGAAGAGTTTTCTGAACCTGAACAGAAAGAATTGAGTGAAGCAAATATCTGGGAGGCATCTTGTTCCAACAGGACGGGGCTACATCCTTCTCAGCTAGAATTTCAATGGTGAGATTGAGGCAAATGTTCCCCCAGCGACTGGTCTCAGTGAGGGGTGACGTGGAGTACCCTGCGCACTCATCAGATTTCAGTATTTGTGACTTTGTTCTTTGGGGATACCTAAAGAAAAAGGTTTTTAAACATTGTCCACACACCCTGGAATAACTTAAGGAAAGAATCAGGAAGGAATTTACCCATCCCAATGTGCCGACAAGCGGTTGAAAACTTCCGGAATCGCCTTCAAGAATGCATCGCGGCTGACGGCCGCCATATTAATGATGCCATCTTTAAAACTTAATGCAATAAACTAGATTGTCTGCTGTATCGAACAATATAAACCTAATTTCTATAAGTTCTATTGTTTTTGTTCTACATCTCTTTACAACCGATTCATATCTTTTGCCCCACTCTGTATATTATACAAAATTCTAGCTTGATGTTGTAGTCGAATAGTCACTCTTTTTTGCGCACGCTATCTCCTGGAATAAATTATATAATCTTGTGATATAAATATTACAAGATTGAGATTTGGTTAACTTAAGTCTAAAGTTAGAAGAATTTGAAAATAGTTTATTAGAAATTTCTTCTCATATACTGTAGGGGAACGACAAGAGAGCAATATAGTAGGCAATATTAAAAATAACAATTAGTAATTAATGTATTATTAATATATAATTATTGTTAATATGTATGTATATAATTAACAAACAATATAGTAAAGGTATTATCCCGTAAGAGAGAGTGCTTGGCCTCTCAATTAGGTAGTCAAGTTAAGCAGTATCGGGCGTTGTCATTAGTTGGATAGGTGCCCACCTGACCTTACAGCTGAGTACCGGGCCAACTAAACTATATAGACTAGTCTTGTTATTCTCTAGATTGGATTTGGACTAAACATAAAATTGCCGTATCTTCGACCTTTAAGACTCTAGAAATGGTTCCGTGTTGGTCAGTCTGTCATTCAATTTTTGCGAACCTACATTTCTTAAAAACTAATCGTCCGATTTTAATATAATTTGTATGGTAGGTCATAATTAGCCCATTGTTGGTCCCGTATAAGTTTCAACCTTCTGCGCCCATTTGTTTCTCTTCAACATGAGCACAATCATACATTTAATTACACCTATGATCTTCCAAAGTACTCATCTAATTTTTATGAAATTTGGATGGTTACCTAAAATAGTACTATAGTACCAGATTAATTTCGACCATCTACGCTCTTTAACTTTTGCTTAATTAATTGTTTAATTCATGTAAAATATTCGGCTAATTTGTGTGGCACATTGCTTCCTCACTTCTATTTCTTATACTTTAATGATCTTATGAAGGAAGGAAATTTAATTAATTTTTCCCCGTTTTGTAAATCTATCAAAATTGTTTTGATTATATACCTAAATTTAAGTATCAATTTAGCAAAAGTTGAAAAGCGCAGACGGTTGAAATTAATCTGGAGCTATCTGCGGTCTACTTTTGAAGATATTAGATGTAAATAAATGAAGGTTTGTGTTCACGCGGAATGTGTATAGATTGCAAGTTATATGGTCTAAACAATGGGCTAATTAAGGATACAATCCAAATTTTATTAAAATTGGGTGAGTATTATTTCTTTTAAGATATGGTGGTTCGCAAAAATTGAGCGAAAGACCGATAGACAGAGTGATAGAGATCCCGACAGGCCTACAGACAGACACGGAACCAAAAATGTTCCCTTATGTCTGAAACGGATTTCTGTCTTGGAATTATTGAAATTGAAGACATAAAAAAAATTTCGTTTTCCGGAACGATCGCATATAGCTTCCGTTACCTTCGGTAAGCTCGGAAGCAAAGACACGGGGGAAAATAATTAAATACATTTAAAATAATGGCTTGTAAAAGCTTCAAATCAATAAAGTACGTGATTGAATAAGAGGAAGCTATGTGCCTCACTTGGCAGTTTATTTTACATGTTTTGCCTTCGTAAAAGTATTAGTTTTTAGGGTCCGTAGGCAAAACCAAGGACCCTTATATTTTCCTGCGTGTGTCTGTCCGTCCGGTCGCCTGCTCTCACGGCTACACCTTTCGTCCGATCACTTTGAAATTTGGCATGTATGTGTCTTGTACCTACCCACACATGTTAAGAATGTAGCGACTTAAAAAAAACATTTTTCAAAAAAATTAGGGGTTTAAAAAACATAAGGGTTATTTTTTTTTTATTTCTTTTCGACACCGTGGGGGTATTATATGAAAGGGTACGTCGAGCTGATTACAAAAATATATAATTCTTTGGTTATAACTTTGATAGGACGAGCGTAGGCGAGTTTGAAGAGGGTGTGAAACGTGTCCCCCCCCCCCCTCTATCTCGCTTATGTGAAGTGCAAAAAAATTTGAAAAAATTCCTGAACATTCTTCGACCAAAAGTAAAGATACCACTTTTTGGAAATTTAAAAAAATATATTATTTTATTTTTTATTGACAAAATAAGTTTTTTTTTTTATAATTATGGTCTTTTCGATGTATTTATATGGTTGAAGTCCGGTTCAGTGGCAAAAAAATACTTTATCGGAAGTTTGTTTATGTGTTTTGAGAATATCAGACCCATAGGAAAGTTCAAAGTAAGCTTTTTAGCATTTTAAAAAACACCATCAACAGGGAACTACATAAACTATACAGGGTGGCCTACGGACCCTCGCTGTGTGCTGACTAGCTCACACTTGACCTGTTTATTTACCTAAAAATATCCATTTCAACGGATTTCACCGAAATTATTTGTTTTGAGTGTTTTTAAGATCATTTGAGTGGATTTTAGGTAAATATCTGTCAGTATGTGCATGTCTGTCTGTCACGTACAGCTCACGCATTTTTTTAACCTAGAGAGTTAGTTGAAACTTGATGCAATAATCATTCCTTGCATATAGTTGGGTCGCACGGTAAATCATAATTTTGTGTCGACATTAACCAATTTTATTAATATTTTTTAATGGCAGGAACTTTTGACATTTTTTATGATATTATATCCTCATCTTTTTGCTATATTATAGGGCACTTTTACTACCATAGACACTACAATAATAATTGTTTCTTGCTCGAGACCAGGGGTAGGCAAATGCATGTCTTTGTTGAGTTAATTTGGCTACCATTAAAATTGTTTGATTATTTTAGATATAGCTTCCGAGCTTAAGCTAAAGAACTAACAATTGTTATGTCTCCGATAACAAATGTTTTGTAACTTTTTTGTTTTATAAATGCAAAATTAATAGAAATATAGACTCAGTAAGAGGAAGAATCAATTTATTTTTTATTAATCGATTTTCTTAAACGTACACAGATACAAATAGTAGGGTACTCAATTTTGCTTCCGAGTTTACCGAAGTTAACGGAAGCATTGTGTTCACTTTTGAGAACAAAAAAGTTTTATGCCTCCAATTTTATAAATTCCAAGACAGAAATCCGTTTCAGACATCAGGGAACATTTTTGGTTCCGTGTCTGTCTGTCTGTCTGTCTTTCTGTCTGTCTGTCTGTCTGTCTGTCTGTCTGTCTATCTGTCGGTCTGTGTGTCCGCGAATCATGAAACGTGCGACGATAACTTGAGTAAATGTCAACCGATGTTGATGAAATTTGGTATACATGTTCATTTTACCAATGCCCAGGACGAGTTCGTTGGACAACGTAATCCGTTCAAGCGTTCACGCGTAATGCTCACTTAAACGTGAACTTCAAATTTAAAATTGATATTTTAGGTCGGGGAAAAAATCAAACTTCATCTATTCAATGAGACAAACATATTTTTCAAATACAATTTTTTAGTAAAACCAACAGCGACACCGCTATGAACGCTAAAACTATTAATGGTTTTAGGCAATAAACAATATAACAATAAAGTAATATAACGATAATGTTAATGTTAATATAACAATAAAGTACGTGTTAGGATGCGAGGAAGCTATGTGCCACACTAATTGGCAGTCTATTTTTTTTTTTTACTTCAGAATTAGTGTTTAGCATGGTTCAAAGATATTTAAACAGCGAAAATTTGTGTCACAATTTTTCCGAACTTTAGGCGCATTTCCCTGGACAAACTGTACGTATTGTTCGGTACGGAAGGGCTTGCGCCTGATTCCGCTGCCGGGTCTATAAAGTAATTGAGCGGACTGTAGTTTATAGGGTGGTAAGATAGGGTCTTAAAAAATAAAGTAATAAATATGTACACAAGGTGGTGATATACGAAGAAGATATAATATATAATGAATAGGGATAAAATAACAACTTACTAGGTAATGAATGAGATATAATAATAATAATTCATAACTATGATGAACAGATGATATGTGATGCGACGTGATGAATGTAGTCATGTGTGTGTGTGAAAGAGAGGTGAAGTGTGAAGCGGTAACTGTTTCCTTCACTAGCACTGCATACTAATAGATGATTCAGAAATTCATATTTTACGATTTTGGTAGTATTCTTACTACGGAAAGATTAAATTTTAATTTAAATCAAATTATAATTACTAACAACTACGGGAAACAGACAGAGAAAAATACACTCATGCGCTGGGATTTGAACCACAGGCCTCTATATTTCCAGTATTATAGTGCTCTACCAACTAAGCTACGCAGCGCATGAGTGTATTTTTCTCTGTCTGTTTCCCGTAGTTGTTAATAATTATAATTTGATTTAAAATAGATGATAATGTGAATAAGTGATAATAAATGATGAGATTAATATAATAAAGTTTTGGATATCCAAAGTAATGTATAAATAAAATAATTGTATAATATGAACTATGTGGACTTCCACTTGTAGCGTCTTATAACCATGTGCAATGTGCAGTGCTCTTCTTAGCGTGTTCATATGTAACGGCTTCGTCAGGTTTGGCAGTATTTCGTTGGCCTAAACGGAGATCTATCCTAATAGCCCTCAAATTATGGGGCTATAGATGCCAGAACAAGGCGAAACTGTAGCAAATGTTGCAGGTTCGTCTACCCAGGCGTGTGATGAGGAAGCGCTGGTTTGCCTATCTGATTATATACATTATATTAAGATAAAACTTGTTCAGTGGCCTGAACACGTATATTATGGAGAAATTTGAAATTCAGATTCGGATTCAGCAATCTCAAACACATAAAGTTCAAATAAAATTTTCTTGGTGCCCGAAAGTGTGTGTAAATTTTTGGCAGACCAGTGTAATTAATCACCAAAAAATCACTATTACCATTAGTCGGAAATGACCGATTTATTGGGGTTAGCATTTGGTTTTATTTTCATAAAACCATTTTTATAACCTTTTGACAAAAGAGTGGCGAAAATGATCTGTTTCACTATATATTATAGATAATAATCATAAATAACATGTTACGAAGTAATAACGGAAAAGAGTTAAAACAAGTAATTTTGCTCATATGATTGTGTACATATAACTTAGCTATAAAAGCTTCATATAAATTGATTTTTCTTTTTCATTTTGTTATCTGATATTAAGTTTTAATTAAACTTTACTATAATTCCGCATATGTCGGTTAATATATCATTTTGTATTTCTGTATTTAAACTGATTTATGACTGAAGTATGCAATATGTAATAATGATAGAGAAAACAAAACGCTTAGCCTCCAGACCAATTCAAACTAGATCTCAGTCTGTCATTGTAATCTGTTTTTTAATTAAAATATACATCTCAACTGACTTGATTTAACCAATATTTTTTATTTTAGTTATATTTACTCTGTGATAATGGATTTGTGACATAGTGATATCATATCACTTTAATTTATATTATGTACTATAAGTTTAAAACTAGAACAAATTATACACACAGACATAAATAACTGACAGAAGAGTAATAATAATGACAGAAGAGTTATTACATTTTTATCTGACTTTCATTTTGATTAAAAGCCATTTCATTTCATTTCAGAAATAATATGATATAAACTTCATTATGTAAATGTGACATAATATAACTACATTAATAATATTATGTATACATAAAGCAAGATGTGTAAATGAAACTTTAGGAATAATCTAATCTATATGGTATTAAACCATTGTAACAATCGTATCTTCCTTTCCCAGGAGAACAACTTATATGGGAAAATTCGTTTTTAATGAACTTCAAAATAATACTTTGCTTTCGAGCTAACGAACATTTTCCGAACATCCAATCCAATCCGCTTTAGGCGTCCAGGGCATTTTTTTTGGTTCCGTGTCTGTCTGCGTCACTAAATTTTTGCGAGTCAACATATCTTAAAAACTACACGTCCGATTTTAAAGATACTTAAATGGTAGGTCATAATTAGCCTATTGTTAGTCACATATAAGGCCTCTTTCACACGAGGCTACTTAGATGATTCAACTTCTCTTCCCAACGGAGATTCAGTACGATTTTTGGACCCGAGAAATCAGGAGTACGTGTACTTCTTGTGCTTGCTCTTCTGCATGAAGAAGAGAAAAAAAATTGTTTGAGCGTGAAGTCTCCCGTAAAAAGGGTTTAGTTGGTTTTATGAATAGAAAAATAGTTAATAAAAATAAGGGAGGTGGGACATGCAAAAGGTTGATGTTTTTTACAATATGGCATGAAAAATTAACTAATTTCCACAAGTGGTATATATATTTGTAATCAACTCTTCAATACCTTTCATTTTATACCCCACCTAAAATGTAATCAAAAAAATCGTAAATTTGGTCGTGAATTTTCGCTATATTTTTCCTGTGTGCTCCTCAAAACGATCGTTAAGACTGGAAAGTTTCAAGTATTTATCTCTTTTAATTCAAAAGTAATTGCAACCGTTCAGAGTGACAGACGAAACTATAAGGGTTTCTTTTTTTGGTTTTATCACTAAAACCCTAAAAAGGAGAAAATCTAGTCGAAGAATGAGGGTTCATGCCTTGCTAGAATCGGAAAACGGACGGTTTCCCACAATTATATCCGAAACTACTAAGCCTCGAGGATAAATTCTTCAATTTAATTGGAAGAGAAAGTAGAATCCATATCAAACAAGTCCAGTTGAATCAACTAAGTTGACTCGTGTGAAGGGCCTAATGCCTTGTAGTGTCTTTTTAGTTGAATCATCTAGTTAGGATGAGAACGTGAGCGGCACATGTGCCTGGCCTCCTAGTCGCCTGGGCGGACGAGTTGACTGGAGTGAAGGGGTTCGGGCGACTCCTTAACACTTGCTACCCGGCTACACTCCTTTTCAACCGCCAGTCAACTAGTTGAATCAACTAAGTTGCCTCGTGTGAAAGTGGCCTAAGTTTTAACCATTTACGCCCATATGTTTCTCTTCCATTTGCACACAAACATACATTTATTTGCACCTTTACCCTTTCAAAAGTATCTGATTTTTATGATTTGGATTGTTTGTCGAAAGTAGGCCAACAAATATCCCCAGATTAACTTAAACTGTCTGCGCTTTTTTAAATTTTGCTGAAGTCATACATTAATTAATGAAAAAAATCAAAACAATTTTGACAGATTTAAAAAACGGGGTGTGGGGAATAAATTTAACAATAATAAGTTGTAAAGCATAAAAATCATTAAAGTATAATGAAATTGGACGGAAGGAAGCTATGTGCCACACTAATTGGCAGACTATTATTAATTAATGTCGTTGAAACAAAGTCGGTTTTGAGAAATAGATTTGTTTGAGAATTTAAAAAAAAATTGCGGGAAACTCCCCCAATGAATTGTGATTATTTTATTATACAGGGTGGTCCAAAAGTCTCCCCCCCCCCTCTTAACTTTTGAATGGTTTGAGATAAATTAATGAAACTTAGGAGATCTCTACCATGCAAAGGGAAGTTTGTTTTCATACAATCACCCACTAGGGGCAACCACCCACTTTGCCCCAGGCTACCCAACTTCAAAATTTCAAATTGGAGTGTATATTTTTGATAGCAGATTTGGATTCTACGGTGAAAAATAATAAACTTTTACTTGTCACTATTTTTTCTATCTCCAATATTTTGCCCCCTACAGGGGGGCAAAGATAGCAAAATATCCCTTCCGAAATAGTAAAAAATAACACTTAGATCGTTATAAAATCTAAACGGTTTGAAATAAAGTAATGGAACTTGGGGGATCTGCACCATGTAAAGGGAAGTGTGTAATCATCCACTCGCGTACTAGGAGCAATCACCATTTTTCCCCCAGGCTCTGAAATCTACCCTTTTTATACCTTTGCCCCCGGGGGCAAAATATTGGAGATAGAAGAAAACGTTGGAAGTAAATATTTTTATTTTTTGCCGTAGACTCTAAATCTGCTATCAAAAATATACATTAAAGATTAAAATTTTGATGTTAGGTAGTCTGGGGGCAAAATGGGAGGTTACCCCTACTGCGCGATTGCACGAAAACCAACTTCCCTTTACATGGTACGGATCCCCCAAGTTTCATTAATTTATCTCTAACTGTTTAGATTTTATAACGTATGATCGGAAGGGTTATGTTGCTTTTTTTGCCCCCCTATAGGTGCCAAAATATTGGAAATAGAAAAAAAGTTACAAATGAAAGTTTATTATTTTTCACTGTAGAATCCAAATATGCTATCAAAAATATACACTCCAATTTGAAAATTTGAAGTTTGGTGGCCTGGGGGCAAAGTGGGAGGTGATTGCATGAAAACAAACTTCCCTTAGCATGGTAGAGATCCCCCAAGTTTTATTTATTTATCTCAAACCGTTCAAAAGTTAAGAGGGAGGGGGGGGGGGAGACTTTTGGACCACCCTGTATAACGTTAACATTCCTAAACGATGTTTCAATAGAAGTACGAATGAAGCTTATGAAATCCGAAATAAGTTTATGAATTATTTTTACCGGGTTCACAATAACGTTTAAACTATTGAATACTGTAATAATAAGCTATTTTAAATACAAAATTATGAAAGACGAATGATTTTATATTAAATAGATGTAATTGAAATAAATAATATATAAATATATACGATTTGCCTGAGTTGATTCTTTCCGCTACTTCCTTCCACAACTTGTTATTCATTTCTCGATTGTGATATTGTTTTCATTTTTGATCCCTCAATGGTCTTCTTTCCCCTACTCGGGTAATAAGATTATCACTATCCATAGTTCAAAATCACTTTACACTTTAATAAAAACAATTTATTTTAATACAGAGATTGATTATATTAATAATTAATCAATTATTAATTATAATAATTATATTTCATTAACGCTTAAAAAACTTTCAGACAAACGCTTGTCTACCACTACATGCGCAAAAAATATAATCAAAAGGTTAAAAGGGATTCGAAGGGACGGAGGTAGAGTAGAGTTCGTACGACTTCAGATGAAAAAACAAATATTTTGAACGCATCTGACTTAATCGTACAAATTTATAAGAAACTTAAATTTTGATTAATAATATGGTTATATTGTTACACTTTTATAATTTAGTTTTTTAGAATAGATTTTCCTTTTGCTGTCTGAAAAGTCTGATCTGCTTTTTCTTTCTTTTTGTCTTGTCATTTTTTATTAATTTTTATAAATACTTATCCATCAATTAAAATTAAAAATTAATACTTCGTAATTTACGACACTCGCCAACTTGAAGATTAACTTTCAATACTTCTTAAATTTCCATGTTAAATAAATTTCCAAGAATATAATTTTAAACTTCAAATACTTCTTAAATTTTTAATGAATATAACTTCGAAATAGGTCTCTGTATCTTCGACTTTCCTATTCTCACTACGACTGATCTTATCGTACGAACTCGTACGATGAGGGCGGGAGCAAACTAACCAGACTCATACCCCACCATGCAATTGATTACTTCTGACGCATTCCTACGAATTCATACGACCAAAATTTCGTTCGAATTCGGATCCAATGTAACCTCGGTCTAAGAGTACCAAAAGCAGTATATATTTGTCTAATTGATATAGTAGATAGATCTTAAGGTGTGAAATTATCAAACATTAATCCATTTTGATTACAATTTGATCCACTAGGAGCTCTGATATCATTTTATATAAAATTTATAACTTCTATCGGCGAAATATAGTACTACAATGAATACAAGTATAAAACCAATCTACCTCCTATTATATTCTAACTTCCTGGCAAAAAATTTAGATCGTCACATTTTGCATGTCGTTTATTGGAACTTCAGCTCTAGTATCGTCAAAATGTTGTACTATAAATGAAAACCTATCGACCTCCTGTTAAATCCTAATTAATCCTGACACGATATTTTAAAGTATCACATTTTTTATTTCGTTTTTTTCCTGATGAAAATGTCCTCTGTCCACCCACAGCTAAAAACATATAAAACACATAAATGTTATAATATTTGCTCTTGTTTTTCGTTATTGTTTGAGAAGGTTATAGTAGTAATATAATATGTTAGGTTATATATATATATATATATATATATATATATATATATATATATATATATATATATATATATATATATATATATATAGGAGAGATATTTTGTTTTAAGGCAGGCCTAAATCACGAGGCTATAAATCACTGTCACCTGGAAATTGGTCATAAGGGCGGGACATCCCTTCATCTGTCCAACAACTTCCCCCTCTCCCGTTTTACTCTCAACCTCTCATTTCTTCTATACCTACAAAATAATAACCTAACAACTTTTCCTCAAGCAACATCGTTATATTTAAAATATATATTCCTATATTAGCTGGATTCCTGTGTATTTTCTATCAAGTGCGTTATTTGTATACATTGTTTTATCATTTGATAGGTTTATCCCAAAAAAAAAAAAAAATCGGTCACTTCTTTAGATTGTTACTCCCCTTATAAAAAAAATAAAGGGGAGTAACAATCTAAAGAAGGTGTACGAAGTGTTCTTCTTTAGACTGTTACTTCCCTCATCAAAACAGAAGTGGGATATTCCTTTGTCAAAGTATATTGTATTTAGTCAAAGTCACTATAATTCTAAAACAACATTGGGGGAATAACAATCTGAAAAAGTAATAAAAATCGGTCCAAGACAACTGAGACAAACTTATTATACGAGTTCATAATTACTTAGCCCAGTGTTTTCAATTTATTAGTTTTCGTATAGATACATTTAATTATTATTTAAAATTTTATCAAAATGTATCATAAAAATAACTTCTCCGCGGTGGGGTATCGAACCCGGCCTATCCGCGTTTAAAGCTATTTTCTCAGGAACTAGAATTTTTTTTTTTTTTTAAATGGCTTATATCGATAGATTTATATTTAAATGAACTACATTTTAGATTTTTTTTATCAAATTCATCGGAACCGTTTTTGAGTAATAATTTTTTTTTTAGTTTATTTTGTGGGGTAGCTCCCCCCAAATTGGAGCTAATATTCATTATTCGATTTTGCCTCGGGGTATGATTTTTCTGAACATTTATATGCCAAATTACGTCAAAAACTGTCCTGTAGTTTAGGCTCCAGGCGTCTGCATAGACGGCAGACAGACGTTTATTTAAAAACCACTTTTTGAATTTAGGGGACCTCAAAACGTGTAAATCCATCAAAATCTCAAAAAAGAATTTTCGCGCCATCACAATTCTTTCTCTTTATATGAGAAATTAAAAAGTGTAAAAATAAGCTTAACTTGGCAATGCGAGGAAGCTATGTGCCACACTATTTAACATTGTGGTTCCCTCGGCTTCGTCTTAAGAACCAACTTTATCGCTCCCTTGGTGCGTAAATAACTACGGTGAAGGGGTTGTTCAATCGGTAATTTTGAATCAAGCCCCTCCACTAACATGATAATCACCACTTCTTTGAATCAAGTTCCTCCACTTACATGATAATCACCACTTCTTTGAATCAAGTTCCTCCACTAACATGATCATCACCACTTATTTGAATCAAGTTCCTCTACTAACATGATAATTACCACTTCTTTGAATCAAGTTCCTCCACTAACATGATAATCACCACTTCTTTGAATCAAGTCCGTCCACTTAACATGATAATCACCACTTCTTTGAATCATATTCCTCCATTAACATGGTTATCACCACTTATTTGAAACGCTATAATAAAACCGTAGTGTTTTTGTTACGATAATATCTATTATAATAATAATATATGTGTCTGAGAACGAACTCATCCTTTCTTTTGATATAATTTTTTGCATTTTAAAATTTGTTGTAATTTTTAAGTGTATCTTAAGGGGAGAGTGACACACACACACACACACATATATATATATATATATATATATATATATATATATATATATATATATATATATATATATATACATACATATACATACATACATAAAACAAGTGTTAAATTTTAGGAATCGATTCAGAATGGTCTAAAACGGATTTCCATGGAGAAGATGTTCAAAAATTTGCATTACAAAAATTTTGAAGCCATTGCAATAGCTTAATTTTCTTCGAAAATTCGCTAAAAGGTAAAATTGAAAATTAAATTTGAAGCTCAGACTGATCCTCTGAAGCTGGGAAGTTGATGCTACTTACTTAGGAAAGGATTTTTCTTTAAGATGCAAACACCCATAAATAGAAGATGTTTTTAAATTTCTACCAAGAATGAAATGAGACCCGGGGGGGGGGGGATACTAGAGGGAAGCTTTTAGAACATTTTAATCAAATATCAAAGTAAACAAGTTAAAATACGATATAAGTTATTCATATGACGACACAAACATTTAAATTTTATCTTTAAATTAAATCTGTCACGCTCCATCTCTAACTTCGCTTTAACTCGTTTATTTTAGATGTTTTCATTTTTTTTTATTTTAAATTGAATTACTTTTTTCTTTTTTCCAAGTGAATTATAAAATAATAATTTGATATGTTATAGTTTATTTATTTATTACAGGTTTATCTATCCCAACTTTTGTAATTCTCTGTAAAAAAAATAAAATTTAAAACAATTTATAAAATATTCACTGTTTTTTTTTAAGGATCCCTAGGAAAAATCGAGGACCCTTAAAATATCCTTCGCTTGTCTGTCTCTGTCCAACTCAAAAATTTAAAAGTTTGTAGTTGTTTTGTGTGTAATAACCCATAGGAAACTTAAAGGGAAAATTAAAAAAAAAAATTCAAATACAAGGGGTTGCAAATTTTATTTAACTAAAATGCGTATGCAAAATTTCAATTGAACTGGTTGGGATAACTGCTTTAAAATTCAGTTGTATGATATGACCCTAACATACATACGAACATTGCAAGTTAAATAAAAGCTTGTAAAATCTTCCTGAGAACGTGTGAGTATGTATATTTAGTTTAGTTTTTTTTGTACCAATTTTACTTTGCGCTGTTTATTGAACATCGCAATTTTCAAGGAATCTTTGAATCGGAGACAAAATATTTTCATTCTTCAGAACAATCACATAGCTTCTGCTACCTTCGGTAAATCTGGAAACAATATTATATCCTATGAATTTGTTAATAATTTATAGAAATATTTATATTAGAAAGAAGAGTTGTGTTTTTAGGGTTTTGTAGATTCTTCTCAAAACCCTTATGCCGAGGGTGATGTGTCCGTCTGTCCGTCGCTCTTTGGTTCATAGGGCCCGAACCGTTTAAGCTAAAGAGCTGAAATTTGAAACATTGGTGCAACTTTTTGACCCAACCACAGGAAAAATATACAGAAGATCAAAATTAGATATGCGCATGCGCAATTTGAAAAAATGTGATAAACTCAAAAATTTTAATTTTTTTTAATTTTTGAGTGGGGTATCAAATGAAAGCTGCTGAAGAGTAGGACACAAATATATATATATGATTTTTTAAATTTTGCATTTCTTATTGGTTAAAAAAATCAAAATATACCCAAAAAAATTCCCCCCCCCCAACCACTATAGATCGGCTGGTGCTAAAATTTCGAAATAATTCATGGTTATACCTTATGGTGGGGCGATGCAAATTTCCTGAAAAATGTAAATTTATCTTGTCTTTATTACTGATAAAAAACATTGTGACCCCCCGGGGAATCGAACCCGGGACCCTTGAGATCGAAGACAAAAAAATCATAATTACATAACGGGTATGCTTACTCATCTACAAAACCCTAAAAAGTACTTGGATGCAAGTACTTCCCTGTGATTTTTTGGTTATGTTAATTGAAGCGAGCTTCCTACATTCAACGAAATATGCTCCGTGTCTGTCTGTCTGTCTGTGTCTGTCAGTAACGTTCACGCGTGTGACGATAACTTGAGTAAAAGTTAACCGATTTAGTTGAAATTTGGTATACATGTTCCTCTTACTAATACTCAGGCTAAGTTCGTTGGACAGCATGATCCGTCCAAGAGTTCGCGCGCAACGCTCGCGTAAAGGAGAGGTACAAAAATTAAATTGGAATTTCAGGACGGGAAAAGATTCTATCATTATCTATTCGATGAGACGAACATTTTTTGCAAATAACATTTTTTACTAAAACCAACAGCGACACCGCTATGACTTAATAAAGATCGCTAAAACTATTAAAGCGGACCTAAACGTTTATAATAGAGAAAACAACCTTTTTACCGATATCTTACGTTCTAACGTAACGATTTTAATAAAACTTCATATACACCATCTAATGCACAATTGAAACAGGTATGCAAAATTTCAACTTGATACAAGCAAAATTCTTTGCGTAGTGACGAGATACATTTATACTAGGCATCGCGTGGCTCTATCATTGAAGCGAGCGTATAGTAATAAATATGTATTGAATATTGAAAAAAAAGATTATTGTGAATCATGATGAGTTGATAGATAATGGGTCTGGTAGTAGTGCAGCGGCTAGTAGTAAGGGAACCACCCCGCATTCTTACAATTCCACTAACCACACATCTCTATTTCAATATTTATAATTTGTATCTCTTTGCTACAAACAAACTACTGCATGTATCAAATTGAAATTTTGCATGCCTGTTTCAATTGTGCATCAGATGGTGTCTATGAAGTTTTATTAACATCGTTACGTTAGAACGTAAGATATCGGTAAAAAGGTTGTTTTCTCTATTTTAAACGTTTAGGCCCGCTTTAATAGTTTTAGCGATATTTATTAATTCATAGCGGTGTCGCTGTTGGTTTTACTAAAAAATGTTATTTGAAAAAAATGTTCGTCTCATCGAATAGATGATGATAGAATCTTTTCCCGTCCTGAAATTCCAATTTAATTTTTGAACCTCTCGTTTACGCGAGCGTTGCGCGCGAACTCTTGGACGGATCACGCTGTCCAACGAACTTAGCCTGAGTATTAGTGAGAGGATCATGTATACCAAATTTCAACTAAATCGGTCAACTTTTACTCAAGTTATCGTCACACGCGTGAACGTTACTGACAGACAGACAGACAGACAGACAGACAGACAGACAGACAGACAGACAGACAGACAGACACGGAGCATATTTCGTTGAATGTAGGAAGCTCGCTACGCTCGCTTCAAATAATTGTTTAAAAGCTACCGCGGTCGGTGAAGATTGTTATAATCGTATAGTGTATAGGTTTGTTTAGGAAGTAAAGCTTTGTACCGAGTACCCCCACTCTTCCCCACACTACCCTCTTCCACTTATCTTCAACTATGACATTCATCATGATTAATAAATTTCAATATTCAGTATTTCATTGCAATACGCTCGCTTCAATGATAGAGCCACGCGATGCCTAGTTATATAATATTATTAGATTCGGTGCTACTGTATGGGAAATATAAGAGTTTTAATTCCGTTCAAGAGTTCTGTAGTAGAGTTCATGTACAGGGTGTTTCAAAAGTCACAAAGGGGTTAAAAGTTGTAATTATTCTGTTGCTACTGATTTTATTGATGCGAGCGCAAGCGAGCTTCTTACATTCAACAAACTATGCATCTTGTCTGTCTGTCTGTCTGTCAGTAACGTATACTTGTCCGACGATAACTTGAGTAAAAGTTAAACGATTTAGTTGAAATTTGGTATACTTGTTCCTCTTACTAATACTCAGGCCAAGTTTGTTTGACAGCGTGATCCGTCCAAGAGTTCGCGCGCAACGCTCGCGTCAACGAGAGGTTCAAAAATTAAACTGAAATTTCAGGACGGGAAAACATTCTATCATCATCTATTCGATGAGACGAACATTTTTTATTAAAACCAACGGCGACATCGCTATGAATTAATACAGATCGATAAAACTATTAAAGCGGACCTAAACGTTTATAATAGAGAAAACAACCTTTTTACCGATATCTTACGTTCTAACGTAACGATTTTAATAAAACTTCATCTACACCATCTAATGCACAATTGAAACAGACATGCAAAACTTCAATTTGATACATGCAGTAGTTTACTTGGTGCGTAGGCTTCCGCGGGTAGTCTCGTAATAAACAGCTTGGTTTTCCGGTGAAATCCACGTCACGCAGGGGGAAGAAGTCCGACGTTTCGCTTCCACTACTGGAAGCATCTTCAGGGGTGTGGTGCATCGTGATGTTTACTTGAAGCAACAACAAGAGATACTGACGACTGGAGAGAAGGATGGCGTATTTATAGCTGCTTTCTGGAACGTAGATTATACCTAGATTCCCGGGGGTTGTTTGAGTCCAGTTTATCCTTTGTCGGGATGACGCAATCGGGCAGGTGTCGCTTTTGTCGGTGTTCCTTTGTGGAGCGGGTGATGTTTGAAGTTGAGAAGTGACCGCGGCGCCGCTTCTTGCTTTCTCCTTGGCACAGGTGCTGACCAGCGGCTTCCAGGTCCGGGAAAGAGTGAATCCATCCTCTCTGTTGAAGTTTTAGGGTTGTTTCTCGATCTCGATAGCCTCCCGTACTACCCTGTCGTGATACCTGTTGACCGAAGCCAGTACTCGTATGTCCTCAAATTTTATGAGATGGCCGGTTTCATCAGAATGTTGTGCAATCGCTGATCTATGATCGTTGTTCTTCACTGCTCTTACGTGTTCTTGTAGGCGGGTAGAGATCAATCTTCCGGTTTGTCCGATGTAGTTTTTGCCGCAACTGCAAGGGATTTGGTAGACACCGGAAGTTTTGAGATGAAGTTGATCTTTCGGCGATTTCAGGAGGCCTCTGGTGGTCATGTGGAACGTCGGACTTCTTCCCCTTCGTGACGCGGATTTCACCAGAAAACCAAGCTGTTTATTAGATGCAGTAGTTGTATTGTAGCAAAGAGATACATTTTATAATAATTGAAAAGGAGGTGAGTGGTTAGAGGAATAGTAAGAATGCGGGGTGGTTCCCTTACTACTAGCTGCTGTACTACTACTATACCCATTATCTATCAACTCATCATTATTCATGATTATCTATTTTTCAATATTCAATACATATTTATTACTATAAGCTCGCTTCAATGATAGAGCCACGCGATGCCAAGTTTTAACTTTCTTTTCAGATTCTTATAAAGGTCATCTTGGAAATTAATCATGGAAAAATTCACACCTGAACAAAGAACACAAATTTTGAAATTTTATAATCAAAATCAAATGACAATTATCTTGACACAACACAATTTACACATCGTCATTATGGAGTCAGAGATTCTCCAAATGAATTAATGATACGACGGTTGATTGGTCATGAACGGTCCTGGACTGAAACCTGTTCTTTAAATTGACCAATCAAACGTCTTATCAAAAATTAACTTGGAGAATCCCTGACTTCATAATGACGATGATAGGCTCGTTGTGTCAAGAGAATGGACATTTGATTTTGATTATAAAATTCCACAATTTGTGTTCTTTGTTCAGTTGTAAATTTTTCCATGATTAATTTCCAAGATGACCTTTTAAGAATATGAAAAGAAAGTTAAACTAAAATAAATAGCAACAAAGTAATTACAACTTTCAACCTCTTTGTGACTTTTGAAACACCCTGTAGATTTTATACATTGGAAGTTGGATCTTCTAGTGATAAGCTATACAATATTTCTTGTTTCCCCATGTTCTTCATTTCTTTGCTTCCTAGCATCAAAGTGATCGTTCTGTGATCGTACATAAAATATTTTGTCTCCGATCTAAAAAATTCCAAGACAGAAATCTGTTTCAGACATCAGGAAACATTTTTGGTTCCGTGTCAGTCTGTCGGTCTGTCTGCGAACTGTTTCGTGAACTAACATATCTTAATAACCACAAGCACAATTTCAATCAAATTTGTGTGATAGGTCACAATTAACCCATTGTTGGTCCCACAAATGTTTCAACCTTCTGTGCCTTTTTACTACGTTTTTATTAGCTTGCTTTCTTGTTTGTTTGTTTGTCCAGTACAAATCTGGCAATCTGTTTCTAACTAACTTTCCGAATAGCTAGACATTTAAAACTTTTAGCATAGCTCAGAACACGAAGACAATGCATTTTTTTAATACTTTTAGCCATCTTTCAGCAGATTTAATTAGCTTTCAGCAAATTTTGCTGTATTGAAAGTTAGTTAAAAATCAGCAAGTTATTTAATTTGTTTTGCCATGTCCCATATTTACAATCTTCATTTTGACGGGTTTCAAATTTGTGATTTTTATAAATAAGAGATAAACATTGAATGACAGCAAAACAGGAAATATATCGATTATATTATTTATGGATTATATTATTTAAAATATATCGATAGCACGGTTTCTACTACTATACCCATACGGTTCGATATCAAGATTTGGTGTTGGGGAGATCTGTTGTACAAAGATTTGTCCTTTTATAGGTTTAAGATCAGCTCTCTAGATGGTTGTCATTTATTTATTTATTTATTTTTTTCTCTCTCTTTATTGATTAACCCAACTACAATTATGAACATGCTATAAGTGTTACAGTTAATATAGTTTGTATGACTTGTTCGACATGTAAAAGGAAGTAGTCCAGTGACTTAATTAATTAAATAAATAATAAATGAATAAATAATAAAATAGTAAGTAAACTAAATTATTAATTTACTTAAATAATTATATAAATAAGATATAGCAGATGGAGGATAATTACAGATTTTATAAGTGTATATTTTAAGTCTCTACGCCACTGTCTCTTTAGGCGTCGAGGAGGGTTCTCTGGTATATATTGGGCAGAAAGGAGTTGAACTAAAGGATTAGGATGATCTAATAAGGATTCATGGAATGTGTAGTATCAGGATATGGATAGATCGCGAACGAAGGGAACGTTGAGATCATTGTGGAGAGTGAGGTTGGAGACATAGAATGGAGCATCAGAGATTTTTCTTAGGATCTTGGACTGGATGATTTGGAGACGACGTGAGTTGGAAGGTTTGGTGCTACCCCACACTTCCAGGCCGTAGGTACAAGCTGGTTTTAAGACTACATTATAAATTTTAAGCTTGTTATTAAGAGAAAGCTTAGACCTACGGTCCAGAAGACGGAGCAGTAACTTGTATAGTCTTGTTATGTCAGTTCGTTTTGTTTTCGTGTGTTGTTGCCAAGTAAGACGTCTGTCAAGGATAAGACCAAGTTATCGGACTGAATCGGATTGAGGAATAAGAGCTTGGTTAAGGATGACTGGAGGACAAGTGCTATGGCGAAGAGCGAAGGTGACGTGCACACTTTTCTGTTCGTTTATTTTTATCCTCCATTTCCTTTGTCAAGGTTCTAGGAGAAGAAGGTGACTTTGTACATTATCAGATGCAGTTTGAGGATTCTTGTGAACAGAGAGGATAGCCTTGTCATCCGCGAAGGTGCGGCAAGAACCGACAATGGATGCTGTGGAATGTCGTGGGTATAGAGGGAGTAAAGGAGGGGTCCTAGGATACTGCCCTGAGGTACACCAGCACTAACAGGGCAGATGGATGAAAAGGAAGATCCTAAACTTACACGGAGATATCTATCAGAGAGGAAGGATTTAAGGATGTTGTCATTTATGTGAAGTAAATAAATTCGGAACTATTTTTTTTTTCACTAACATTATATATTATTATATAACAATAACAATTATATTATCAAAATCACGTACGATTCAACAGAAAATTTAAAAACGTAGTATATAAAAAGTTCTCTTTATCTTGAAATTATTTTGTCTTTAACTTGCGCAAAAACATACATTTACTTACACATATAACTTGAAAATTACTTATCTGATTCTTATGAAAGTTGGATGGGTTTGTCGAAATTTGACTGCAGATAGCACCAGATTAATTTCAACCGTCTCGTCTGCGCTCTTTAACTTTTGATTAATTGATACTTTAATTCATATAATAATTTAAAACAATTTTAAAATGAAAAATCGGAGGAAACAAATAAATTAGACAATAAATGGTTTGTAAAAGCATAACATCAATATGCCATACTTATTGGGCAGATTAAAGGCGGAAATACACATGCTAGTAAAAAAGCATACCAGTGGCGAGTTACTAGCAGTAGCTGGCATGCGGCAGACGCTGTGTACATTTGCCAGTAAAACAGCATGCTAGTATCATCCGGATGATCGGTCTTGTGCGAGCTACTAGCAAATGACAATACACATTCCAGTCGCAGTTCTAGTTTTAAAACAGGCACACGTTTCTTGCCTTCTCTTGGCCGGAATAAATTATGAAATAATTGTATTTGATTTAATTCATTTTGATAGTTTTATTAATTGTTTCAATGTACCTTATGAATGTATCGGTGCGGAATGAAATTAACCAGATTCTTGTTACTTGCAAAGAACAATGTTTGAAAACATTTGAAAAATAATAAAAAGACACGAAAAGTTTGGGTAAGAGATTGGATAGCTAGAAGGGAATTAGGTACATGGAGCGAGTCAGTGGCTACTAAATGAAATGCGGTTCGGGGACGTCAATGGTTTTAGGAATCAATTGCGAATGCTCCCGGAGAAAGTTGATGAGTTGTTGTCAGATACCCGCGAAAGGAAGGAACGCAACTGAAGACTGAAGGGCTGAGGGAGACTCGTGCTAGCTACTAGCAACCTTGGGCTGGCAGGCCTGTTTACACGTACCTTATCAGTTCCCCCTTCCCTAGACTCGTGCCACTGGCAAGACAAAAACCAAACCCCGAGCGATTTACTCGCATGCTATTTGATGTATACACATGCCAGTAGCTCTCCTCTGCAAGCTACTCGTACGTTTTAGTGCGAGTAACTAGCATGTGTATTTCCACCTTAATTTTATAAGGTATAAAAATGGTATTCTAGTGTATTGTTGCTACATTTATTTACCTAGTAACTATTTGAAGTAGAATTTAAGGATAAGAGGACCTTCAACATTTAATTTATTTCTTTCAGTACAATTAAAATTTGAATAACTACGATACTTTTTTTAACAAAAAAAAAATATATATGACAAAGAAAAAGAAATATTATATTGAAAAGTTTGCAATGTTAAATTTGATATAAAGTTATTTAATGTTTAGCTAAAGGAGACAAGATGACACCATGTCACTCCACAGCTGAAATGTTTTTATCTTTACCCACTTTCCTTTATGCCATGGAAAACATAAAACAATAGACTAAACCAGCAACATTAACTTAACAATAAATGATAAAACTTTACAATAAATATATTCATATAAACATATATTCAACCCCTCTCCCCCTCCCCCTTATACACCCCCTTTTTTTATTTTCTCATATGAAAAGAAAGTATTGTGATGAAGCGAAAATTCGATTTTGAGATGTTGATGGATTTACACGTTTTAAAGTCACCTAAGTCGAAGATGGTTTTTAAAAAAATGTCTGTTTGTCGTCTGTCGTCTTTCGTCCGTCGTCTGTCTGTCGTCGGTCGTGTTTCGTCTGTGCAGATGCGTGGAGCCTAAAACTATTGACGAAATTTGGCATATTGTGTTCAGGAAGATCATAACCCGAGGTGAAATCAAGAAATTATTTTTTTGCTGCAAATTTAGGGGTGCTACCCAGCAAAAAGTTTGAAAAACATGAAAAAAAATAAAATTCTCAAAAATGGTTCCGACGACTTTGTTTAAAAAATTCTTAATTGTAGTCCATTTAAATACGAATCTAAACAATATAAGCCGTTTTTTCCATGAAATTAATGAAAATAAATATGATTTTGTTGAGAATCGAAAAGAAAAAGTGTCTGGGATCTGGGACCGAGAGTATAATGAGAAAGTTAGTCTGAGTTGTCTCGGAGAGCACTGAACTGCTAAAATTAAAACTTTAAGTCCACTTTACAGCTAAACTAATGAATTAAGGAAAAAAAAAAAAATCATGATACAAAAATTTCTTTTTTTTTGCCGTAAAATCCAAATCCATTCTTAAAAACATGCATAATTGGTATTTTTCAACGTTTTGAGCAATGCTGAACATTTTTTTTTGCAAACGAACAGTTACAAATAAGGTATGTATTTTAGACTGGATTTGGATTCTATGACTAAAAATTAGAACTTTTTGTTATTGGAATTTTTTCCCCTAAATCCATTAGTTTAGCTGTGAAATTAAAGTTTTAATTTAAGCAGGATCAGTGCTCCCCAGATTGCAAACTAATGCTCGGAGCAGAAAATCCAAATCTAGTCTAAAAAATATAGCTTAAAAAATTAACTTTTTTTCTATTATGTAAACTACACACACTTTTGCTGAACACAGAAAATGTTTAGCAATAATTGTTCTGGAAGCGCATTTATAGCCATTAATAAACCCTGAAAACCGCATCTTTCTATCTATCATGGTTCAAGAGATATTTCGCTTTCCATATTAGCTGGGATACCCTGTATAACTAGGAAAAAAATAATAATGGATATATTTATTATTAGTCCAGTGCAATTAGACATTGCACTTCGGAAAAATTAGGGGAAAGCTGAATTTTGGTATGAACCTTGATATTGCGGTTCTAAACAAAATGTCAAAAGTCCCCATTGATCCGAGTGCCGCTAAAAGAACTAGGGGGGGGTCAAAGGTCAGAAAAATCGGTTATTTGTGAATATCTCATTAACGGTCAAGTTTACAGAAAAAATACAAGTAATCAAATTTGTAACTTAGAACATTTCCTGCAAAAAAGATCTCATGACTTTTATTCGTAGGTGTAACGGTTTTGGAGATAATTCGGTTTACAGAGTTGTTTCAAATTTGTTCAAAAATGTTTCAAATTTCAGAGTTGAGTTCAAATTTGTTCTTAATGGATTTTATGAATTATTTCAAAATGTTATATAGTGGTTGGGGTGAGGGGATTTTTCGGGTATATTTTAACTTATTAAACCAATAAAGAATGCAAAATTAAAAAAAGCATATATATATTTGTATCCTACTCTTCATCAGCTTTCATTTGATACCCCACTTGAAATTTAAGAAAATATAAAATTTCGAGTTTACCACATTTTTGAGAATTGCGCATGCGCATATTTAATTCTTAACTTGTGCACATTTTTTCTGTGCTTGGTTCAAAAAGTTGCGCCAGTGTTTCAAATTTCACATCACCCTCGGCATACTTTACCTTGCACTTTACCTCTAAGGTGGTGTGGAAAGGAGTGCACGTTTCACGATAAAGAAGAAGGTAAATTGAGGTTATCTCCAAAACCGTTGCACCTACAAAAAAAGTCATGAAATTTTTTTTTTAGGAAATGTTCTAAGCTACAGATGTAATTACTTGTATTTTTTCAGTAAACGTGACCGTTAATGAGATCAATGAGGACTTTTGACATTTTGTTTAGAACCGCAATATCAAGGTTCATGCCAAAATTCAGCTTTCCCCTCATTTTTCCCAAGTTGAGCCTTTTTTTTGTCTAATTGCACTGGACTATTATTTTCCTATACAATAATATTGCCATTTAATAAAATCCTACAAATAAAATAAAATAAAAATATAAAAATAAATATGATTATATTCTTTAATAATGGTGTGGTAAGTAAAATACATAAAATGGGTGAACTTTTACATCCGATTTACCATATACTATTATGTTTATGTAACATTTACATGTAAAGAGTGAAAAAAGGGTTCAACAAATACTATATAACTTTATATATATATATATATAAATATATAATCATTTGTAAAAATATTCACATGAGCCTGTTTGCAAGATTAGATATGTATTTTGAATGGAGAAGGAAAAATAAATGTATGATATGTAGGGTTGAGCGGTAACATATCACCATATATATGATAAAATCCGTTACACATGGCTTACGATGAAGACTATAATCCATAAAGACATACACGTTTATTTTATTTGAATCAAAAATCTACGCCAGCCTTCTCTTTCACATCATATTTACACGTTTTTGGTGCAGTGAACAAGTGAAAACTGTATTATACACTTCTTAGAAACAAATGTGTCCATCAAACTTCAACAAACATTATCACAAACATAGTGATACTTAGCTTAGAATCCTATAACATCAAATTTAACCAGGCATCACGTGGCTCTATCATTAAATGTGGGCGTATAGTAATAAATATGTATTGAATATTGAGAAAATATATAATCATGATGAGTTGATACTAAGAATGTGATTGTAAGGCCAGTCGTCCACTGGACGCGACTACGCACGACTGAGTGACCAGGTGACTAATAGCGACTTAAATCAGACTACTATGTGCTACAGGGGTCGTCCACTGTAAGAGACTTCACGCAACTGTGCGAGTTCACGTTTGTGCGCAATACCGTGTAGTGTAATTTTTTTTTTCTGTAAGTTCTCGGGTGATTTTATTAAATAGATTATTTGGACTAAATGTACATTTTGGAGAACCACTATCTCACGAGGCTTTGGTTACAAACCCTGAGAAAAAATTGGTGTTTGGTTAACCCACTATTACATCATCTGCACGGCGATTTTGCAGAACGACCTCCAAAAGTTTTTTCGATTATTACAGGATGCGTCCAGAGACGTTTCACTAAATTTATAATATTATCATCGATCACCAAAATGTCGAATTTTAGGGAGATTATAACACCTGTGGAACGTCTAGCGTTTACTTCCTCAGCAACTTTTCCCCACAGTTCGTGCTGATTATAACAGAGAAGTTCTCACTCAACAGTGCAACTCTTGGACAGTTTAGCTTGAGCATTAGTAAAGGAACATACATACCAAATTTCAACTACATTGGAAAACTTTTACTCAAGTTATCGTAGGACTCGTAAGCATTACTGACATGGAGAAAGGATGCATATTTTGTTGAATGTAAGAAGCTGGCTTCAATTTAATAAAAAAAAAATGCTTGCATACGAGTCTGCAAGACAGTGAGACATTTTCATGTAACGCTTTTTGGTTTCGTTATTTGGTAACGCTTTTTGGTGTGTTTTTGGTAACGCTTTTCGAGTTTATGTGCCAAAGTAAAGACATGAAAATGTCAAAAACTTCGAGCGTGCAGATTCTTGCGTTTGTAAATTAGGAATTAAATCGAACATATGTTGTGCACGAAGAAAGAAAGTACTATTCTTCTTTTCCAGTTTATTAAGAAGAAATCTTTTAGCATATTTTTATAGTAAATATAAAAAATTATAGCATATCAAAAATAAACAAAATAATAAAGCAAAAAATAAATTTGAAATGTGTAAGTTTATTAGGAATACAAATCTAAGGGTTATGGTGTATACCTACCTAGAGCGGGCAGACTCGATTGAACACCTCCTCTATCTTTCTAATTCCCTGTTCCTATATCTTCCCTACTCGTGCAACGCTTTTCGAGGTTATGTGCCATAGCCGAGACATGAAAATGTCAATATATTTGTTGTTGCATGTGAACAGCTTCTGAGCTTATCGAAGGTAACTGATAAAAACAATTAAGTTTGTAACTGTAAGAACCCACACCAGCTTCTCGCTTCTCGATCAAACAAAAACAGTTTTAGTTTATAACCTGGACCTTCCGCGTCCTTTCTTTAACCAGTATCGTTCGACAACATAAATAATTGAAGCCGTTATGATCCTAAACACAATAAATAGCCAGGCAGTCAAGCTGTTTAGTGATTCCGAATGCACCCTTAGATCAAGTTTAGTGATTCCGAATGCACCCTTAGATCAAGTTCAGTGATTCCGAATGCACCCTTAGATCAAGTTTAGTGATTCCGAATGCACCCTTAGATCAAGTTCAGTGATTCCGAATGCACCCTTAGATCAAGTTTAGTGATTCCAATTGCACCTAAGCCTAGTCCACACCAGTAAACACGTTGCGAGACAAGTCTATAGACGGTCTCATAGACCGTCTATTGACATGTCTCGCAACGTGTCTATAGACATCTTCTGAGGCCGTCTATGGTCTAGGTCTAGCGTCCACACTTGTAGACACGTTGCGCAACATGCCTAACGTTGCACCGTGTCTACCATTTAGAATGGAGAACCATAGACATGCGATTTTTGGTCTAGCAACGAGACCGTAGACGCCGTATGTCTAGCCGATGTCTATAGACAAATCGCTAGACATGTCTCTGAGACCAAAATCGCGCAACATGTCTACTAGTGTGGACAAGGCTTTAGATCAAGATAAACTCTCCTATTAATGCTCTAAACACCTAACAACACATCATCAAATCATCTTTAATAATTTTGATGAAAAATTAAAATTGTCTCCCCACGTAAATTAAACTTTTTACAAGCGAAAGCAGCTTTCAGCCATCATAAGGCCATCATCAGTGTCGAAATACAGATAAAATAGAGGTACAATATAACAGGAAATAAAAGATCGACATAAGAGAGTGACATGGGTCTTGTGTCGAACTCTGAAATAACATGAAGTAGGCTCACTTTACTTTTCTTTTATTTCCTGTTGTAATGTAACTCTATTTCTTCAGTAATTCGGCACTGATGATGCTTTATGAAGGCTAAAAGCTGCTTTGGCAGTAAACAGTTTAATTTACGTGAAGAGACAATTTTTATTTTTCCTTAAGATGACTTCCATAGACGCTCCCATATCTAACTTAATAATTTTGCTTTTTGATTTGCTTGATTATTGGAGTAGCCTAAACTACTGGGGTCAATTTTGACGAAATTTAGCATAAATTTAAAAAAAAAAAATCATACACCGAGGGAAATAGAGAAACGAATTTTAGCTCTAAATTTGCGGGGGAAAAATGTAAAAACATCATTATTTCTCGAAAAGGTTCCGACGATTTCGATTAAATAATTCTAAAATGTAGTCCATAAATCTGATTTGGTTTTAAATCGAAAACAAAAAGTAAACAACCACCAGTTGAACACATTTTAAATAATTTATTAACCAGGCATCGAGAGGCTTTATTGTTGGAGCGAGCTTAATGCAATAAATATTTAATATTAATGAAAGTAATTGTCAATCATGTTGAGATTATAGATTAGAAAGATGATTGGAGTAGACGGTCATGCTGGGTGGGAATCTAACTTATCTTTAAAGGATCTATAGAAGGGTTGCTAAAAGTGGGTTCACAGTCACAGGAAGAGATTCGAAACGCTTCCACTTCTGGGTTCTGGGTTCAGTTAAGTTAGTCAGAGTCTCGGACCGATTTTTTAATAAATGTGAATCTGTTGAAACCTTGAATTTGTAATTTGATTCATCGCCGTTCTACTTTAAGAGAGAGAAAATTAAATCTTAAATCGTTTATATACTAGCTATAAGAAAAAAAGGGATAATACTATTTAGTGCTGAAGCAAGGACGAACTCTTGTACAGTATATTAAGATATAAAGTATAGACAGAGCTGTACTAACTCGTCATGAATAAAACATGGTCCAGGCCTCGATAAGCCGAGAAAACCAGCATGCCGGCTAATCAAAAGTCAATTTCTACCATTCCAGTCTTACAGTTGCCTTTTATTATTGCAAATCTATTTAACAGCTTTTCAACCAGCTGGAGAAAAAACCCTTAGAGATAAAAAAGTCACAATTCTTTTTTTAATATAGTCTAAATGTTCTCTTTTTTATAAATTTCCTCATACAAATATCATGATTTGTAGAAGCGTTATGGCGTAAACATAGTTAACTGTGATTCCTAACTAAGAGATGCTTTATGGCGTAAACATAGTGAACTGTGATTCCTAACTAAGATATGCTTTATGGCATAAACATAGTGAACTGTGATTCCTAACTAAGAGATGCTTTATGGCGTAAACATAGTGAACTGTGATTCCTAACTAAGAGATGCTTTCATGCGTAAACATAGTGAACTGTGATTCCTAACTAAAGCCTCGTTTCCATTCTAACAAGTTCCAGGCACATTCTAACATGTGCCTGGCACATGTTGCATGTAATTGTTCATACTGTTTTCAATTTCTCTCTGCAGCATTTTTATAGACAGAGGCTTGGAGTGCAAGAATTCAGTTCAGTTTGTACAGTGATTCCCAGTGTTTCTTGAGTGATTTGTCAAGTTGAGAGTATATGAACGACTCAGCTACTTTAGCTTTTGTGGTAATGGCAGGTGTGTACTATGAACTATAAAAAAAAAAAGACAAAAACAACCGACATTGAGGATTATGAGTATTTTAGCGAAAAGACCACTCCATCACAAAACCAACACTAGCACTGCCACAAAACTGAAAATAAACCTTAACCACAAACAAGGGAGCACGTGTGAGGTTTTGCTATGGGTTAGACAGAGCGTATAGTCTGTACTCCGCCTGCGCGAGTCCCGGGAACATGTTGCAGTTTGTTTCCATTGCCCGTGGCACAAGTTGCGGCACATGCATGTCCCACAGCCGCTTGCCACATTTTTGTCCCCGGCACTTTTCCCGCAACATGTTGCATATTGTTTCCATTTCAATGAAATCCTGGCACTTGTCCCGCAACATGTTGAGGGACAAATTTGTAGTAATGGAAACAAGGCTTTAGAGATGCTTTATGGCGAAAACATAGTGAACTGTGATTCCTAACAAATGGGTGCATTCTGACGTAAACATAGAGAACTGTGATTCCTAACTATAAGATAACGTCTTAAGTTTGAATCATAATTCTAATTTTTTGAATGGTAGGCCATAATTAGCCCATTTTCGATCCCATATAAGTTTCAACCTTCTGCGCCCATTTGTTTCTCTTCAACATGAGCACAAACATAAATTAATTTACACTTATATCGTCAAAAGTAATTTCATTTTTTAATTTTTATGCAATTTGGATGGTTTATCAAAAGTAGCCGCAGAAAGCCCAGATTAATTTCAACCGTCTTCGCTTATTTAATTTTGGTAAATTGATACTTTTATCCATGTAAACAATCAAAATAATTTTGACAGATTTAAAAAAAAAAAAAGGGGAAACAATAATTCAAATTAGACAATAATGGCTTGTAAAATCATAAAATCAATAAAGTTCGTGATAAGATGAGAGGAAGCTATGTGCCACACCAATTGGCAGTTTTTTTTTTTTACTTCTTTGGCCATCTGTCCTATGGTACGATCGAATGTTATTCGTTTTTAGGTTTCTGTACAAAGTACGAAAAGATACCTTATAATATAACGGCTCTGCCTATCTGTCTGTCCGTTGGCATGTTTAATCCATAAACTACTATAGCTAGGAACATGAAATTCGGCACACAGGTGCATCTCCGCATTTCTGACAACTGGACACATTTTGGAGTTTTCACACTTAATATTTCCAAGATGGCAGCCAATATGGCGGGCGAATAAATAAAGTTTTCACCACCATGGCATGTTATACATCAATTTAAAGATCTTGAAGTGTAGACTAAAATATGCAACTATTAAATTCCACACTTAATATTTTCAATATGGCGGGTGACTAAAAAAAGGTTTTTAGTCACCATGACATGTTATACATCAATTTGAAGGTCTTGATGTGTAGAAATGGAATATGCAACTATTATACTTAATAATTTTAACTTAACCGTACTGAAACCGGTGACTATCGCCTCACGTACTTACGTGATGCGCGCCTTACTTGTTTTTTGACATTTTCATGTCTCTGCTATGGCACATGAACTCGAAAAGCGTTACTAAAAATCTAAGCCAAAAACGTTACCGTGTGTAACAGAGAGTTAGAAAGATATAGGAGGTGTGCAATCCAGTCTCCAGCTGTATGGCCTTCCTCTACCGTGCTTCGTAGGGCCGAAGAAAGTCAAAAAGAGTTACACTGCTACCAGGAAATAGTTCGTAGTCGCATAGTATAGTCTAGTATAGTCTAGAGGGTTGTAGAGAGAGTTTTCAACCTTCTTCCCGCGGGCTCGCCATCTTAGGGACTGCATCTTGACCTTGCGTGGTAACTAGCTCTACGCCCCGACTTCTTCTCTCTCCTAGCGGCGCCCCCCCCCCCCCCCCTCAAAATAACCCTTAGAATTTTATTCCTAATAAACTTACATACATAAAATTTATTTTTTACTTTTTTTTTTTTTTTGTTATACTAAATTTTTTTGCATTTATTATAAAAATATGGGTGAAGAAGCTAAAATATTACTTCTTAATAAACTGGAGAAGAAGAAAAGAGAAAAGTTCTTTCATTCTTCGTGCACAACATATGTTCTATTTAATTCCTAATATACAAACGCAAAAATCTGCACGCTCAAATTTTTTGACATTTTCATGTCTTTACTTAGGCACTTACTTACTTACTTAGTCGAGTCCTCTTCTACCTTGCAGTGTTGAGGAGTACCCACAATTTCTCCACCTTTTCCTGTCTAAAGACATGGAGCGAGCACTTTGCACAGATTGTCCTCTCTGGGTGAGGGTGGATGTTATATTGTCCATCCAAGAAGTTCGCCTCCTCCCACGGGGTCTTCTACCCTCAATACTTGCCTCAATGACTTTTCGAGGTAATCGTTCGCTGCCCATTCGGTTAACATGCCCAAGCCATCGAAGCTGTGCGTTTTCCACTGTCACCTTTGCCTGCTGTACATCTAAACCTTGTCTTATTGTGGAGTTTCTAACCCTATCCCTTCTATTCTTTCCAGCCACCTTTCTTAGATAGCGCATCTCTGTTGTTTGAATGCGGCTATGGCTCTTTTTTTTACTTTAGGCTTTGGCACATAAACTCGAAAAGCGTAACCAAAAAACGACACCAAAAAGCGTTACATGAAAATATCTCACTGTCTTGCAGACTCGTGCAAGCAATTTTTTTTTTTTAATTTACCTTACTATAATTTATTTTATATTTGGTGATAATTGAATGATTGAACGTGAGAAAGACATGTCCACACGTTCATTGTAATTGAATCACGTTCTTTCTTTGGAATCCTTTCTTCTATATAATATTTATGTTTACGAGGTTGGATAAACTTAGTTAGTTGTCTGTTTGAGTTTGAATAAGTACGTATAAAGTAGGGGGATGATCAGGTTAGAAGGGTTTGTATGGAAACAAGGGTTTAAGAGGCTGTTCTCTGTGGTTACGTATAGAGGCCTTGTTGGCTGCTCATTGATCTGTTCTCTGAGAGGATTGTAGTCTAGTCAGGCTGTTCATTTCCTCCTTACTAAGCTTCTCATCTGGACAGAGCTAACCACATTCAGTATCTACCTAGGACCACTTCCTCTCCACTTCAGCATTCCTTTTGAATTTACCGCATTAAATAGATATGAACAATATTGACTAAGTATTATCACTCCAATATTGACATCAAGTATGATCACTCCAATATTGACTAAGTATGATCACTCCAATATTGACTAAGTATGATCACTCCAATATTGACTAAGTATGATTACTCCAATATTGACTCTAAGTATGATCACTCCAATATTGACTCTAAGTATGATCACTCCAATATTGACTAAGTATGATCACTCTAATATTGACTAAGTATGCGATCACTCCAATATTGACTAAGTATGATCACTCCAATATTGAATAAGTATGATCACTCCAATATTGACTAAGTAAGATCACTCCAATATTGACTAAGTATGATCACTCCAATATTGACTAAGTATGATCACTCCAATATTGACTAAGTATGATCACTCCAATATTGACCCTAAGTATGATCACTCCAATATTGACTCTAAGTATGATCACTCCAATATTGACTCTAAGTATGATCACTCCAATATTGATCTAACTTACTCTAAGTACAATCTCATTCATTCAAACCTAGATTACTGTTCTCTTGGAAATAAAACAACATATATAACAACAAGCATTCGCCCCGCGCTTCGCGCGGGGTTCATGCTTGCAATCAGTGGCTGTATTATTACTATTTTATATCTATTACTATCATATTGGTTAATTGAGTAGGCCATTTCATCGAATAACACTTATACTTCACTTTTCTTCGGATAATACTTTATACTTCATTATTTGTTTAGCTTAATATAGAAAATGAAAATGGCTTAAATATTAAAATAAAATAAATTACTTGAAAATGGGTCCTCCCACAATATCGCAGGACTTTTTCCAAAATGATTATAAAATAAGGAAAAAATTTACCTCCGCCTCCCTAATAGGAATTTCCTCGCCAACCGGAGGAAACATATAGCTAGGCCACACCCAAAACTATAATATAATTACACAAAATACTTTAACTATGTAGTAATGGATAGTAAAGAATGTTCCGCGTATAAGCAATTCCATCTGTAACCCTCTCACATGGTACCAAAACTTAAATGAAGAAGCTACTTCTTACTATGACGTAAAATTGGCCGGCGCTAAAGACATTTTTCTGAGATCCACACCAATAAAAGATAATGTTTGACCCTGGGATTTATTTCTAATGAACTCTGATAATATATAACAAAGATGGGTTTTTAACTTGAAAATAATATTTAGATACATATTAGAGATATACCTTAAAATATTGGAGATATTGCTCGCTATTAAAAAGTACTTCAGGAGGATACACGAAATCAATAAGGTCATTTAAATCTGTTACATATGCAATTCCATTAAGAGGTGTATTAATACGTCACTTCGTATACAATTTCTTCCTCTTTCTTAAGATTGAACAATGAGCAACCATCTTTAATTTTCAATCAGTGGCTGTATTATTACTATATTATACCTATTACTATCATATTGGTTAATTTAGAAGGCTATTTCATCAAATATAATACTACAAACTTTGAGATCCACACCAACTAAAGATAATTTTTGACTCTGGGATTTATTTATTGTCATCGAGTAAGCTGCTTTCAGAGGGAACTGTCTACGCATAGTTTCCACACCTCTATTTCCAACTTAAAATTTAAAGTTATTCTTGGAATTAATATTGTTTCTCCGAAGACGGTTTTCTAACTTAAAAGAAATATTTAGATATCTTAACTATAATAGTTTCTTTCCATTAACTAATGAATTGATCAGTGGAATTTAAATTTCTCATTAATATGACATCTGCACCCTCTTTGAAAGTTAACCTACGATCTGGTAAACCTGAATGGCTTACACAATTCAATATTGACACATCTATGTATTGACCCCTCCCCCCCCCCCCCCCCCCCCCCACCCAGGGAAATTTCACTATCAACTTCTGTATCCGAACTGTAACATACACTTTGTGATCCATTTAATTTTCTAATATTTATTTACTTATTTCATTTGTGCCCACTAATATCGCTCATTGGCTGCTTGCTCACTATTAAAAAGAACTTCAGGAAAGGATACAGGGAGGATTCAGGGGAGGATACACGAAATCAATAAGGTCATTTAAATCTTTTACATATGCAACTCCATGAGAGGTGTTAATTCGCCACTTTTTAAAAAAATGCCTCACTCTTTTTAAGATTGAGCCACCATCTTTAATTTTTAGATGACTTTATTCTCTATTTTGCTAAATAAACTAAGACGTGTAAAATAAGTATATTTGCTACTCTACAATCAAACACATTTACTTTTACACTATACAGAAATATGCAAATAATAATCTATATTTTCAAAATTTTACGAAGATCTCACATAAGCACGCTATAAGTACTTTCCAACATGGATCAAACTCAAATATAAATCTCTAATTAATTAATTACAGCTAATAATGTTTACACCGATAGGTAATGAAAACCATTTTCTGACCCAAACCATATATTGAGTGACACATACATTTATGTAATTTAAAAATATATTAAAATATCCTGCAGAAGGTTACAACCTAAAATAACCTTCTCATATATGTGTTACGTGTATAAGAAATATTTAATTCTTTATTTTTTCAAAAATTCTTCCACATTATTTTTACTGATGTTAAATAAAGCGTATATATACAAATTTTCTTTGAAGTTGGTTCATTTTTGGGGAAAATGAATTTCAAAAGGATCAAATTTAGGCCGGAAAATTTAAACCGAAATTTTGGTTGACAACATCCAATATGATTTATATAGTTGGAAAGCGGTAATTTTTCTGAGAAAAAGCAGTAGAATCGATGGTCGTAACCGTGAGGTTCATGCTAGGAATCGCTGGCTGTGTCACAGTGTTAATATATTAGAGTAAACTGTAGGCCCTGTCATGAAATAAATTTCATTATATTTGATTAGTTAAATTACAGAATAATAAAAATAAACATAGAACCTTTGTCAATTTATTTTATTATTTATTAGTACTCGAGATTAATTGAAACATAAGTAGTTAAAGTCAAGGAGAAATAATAATTCTATATATAAATTTAGCTACATCATATATAAAAATGAAAACAATGTCGTCGAAATAATTTGCCATACACACAAATAAACTATAAATTTCCCTAAATAAACCTTAACATTCATTTAAATAAAGTAAAACATTCATATAAATAAACTGAAATATATCAACTTAATATAAAATTTAACAAACTATAAATCAGTTCATTCTAGTTATAATAATATGATAATAAAACAATAAAAAAAAAGTAAAACATTTATTATACGTAGTTATGATGGACGGTGAGTTTTAAGAAGATACTAAACTCAGAAGTTATATTATTAGTGAATAGACGTTTCGACTCAATAAAAAAGTAAAACATTTATTTAAATAAAGTAAAAAAAATCATTTAAATAAACATAAAAATTCATTTAAATAAAGTAAAAAAAATCATTTAAATAAACATAAAAATTCATTTAAATAAAGTAAAAAAAATCATTTAAATAAACATAAAAATTCATTTAAATAAAGTAAAAAAAATCATTTAAATAAACATAAAAATTAATTTAAATAAAGTAAAAAAAATCATGTAAATAAACAAACATTCATTTAAATAAAATAAAACATACATTTAAATAAAGTAAAATATTCATTAAAATAATGTAAATAATTCATTTAAATAAACTAAAATATTCATTTAAATAAATTAAAACATTTTCTTAATATAGAATTTAACAACCAATTAAAAACAATTCTAATAACAATAGTATGGTGATAAAAACAATTAAATAAATAAGAATAAAATTATACCTTAATAAATGTCGGTAGTATAACAAAAGATGTGGAGAGTAGAAGTGCACACCACGGCTGGACACGTAAGACTGGTCAGGGAGACTGACGGAGAAAGAGAGGGGGCATTTGTTTACAAAGTGTGTTTTCGCGGAAACTAATGTATTTATTATCTTTTACCTAGCGAACAACATACTTTATTATTCAATATTTGTTTATATTTATTTATTCTTGTTTTTAACTATAACATAATAATAATAAATATGCTTATAAAAATTATTATTTATTAAAAATGTAAACATGACATTATTTACGGAATTTAAAATCCGTTTTTTCTTTATAAATACTCATTTTTCTCGGCAAAACATGCAAATATTTTGAAAAATAAATACTCGTTTTAAAGAGCATTAGTGTGGGGTTTAAATACCCCAATCGAACGCCATGAGAGCTCAAAGTCAAAATTTGACCAAAAATGACCACATTTACTCGATTTAAAGTAGAACCGATGGTCGTACGACAAAAAGTCATAGAACCAAAATTGTAGATCTTTTAAAATCAGTTACCACTGGTGCTATCCGCTTTTCGATAGGGCTTACCGTTTAGCCGCAATAGCCCTTTGAAGAAAACCTTCAATTTGCGTCCACTGTTTTTATTTTTTTAAGGGGGGTAAAAATAATTTGTTTCGACTTTTCAGATTTTTCTAGTCGGTTTGGGCCGATTCGGGACCAAACGCAAAAAACCGCGAGTCTCTAGGTGGTCTGGAAGTGCCCAAACATTTTGATAACCCGATCAGCTGATTAGCCACTTTATATATATAATGACAAAAAAAACTCCTCAAGTACTCGGTCCCAAGCTACTAAAAGGGCTTCTTCGGTCATAAAAATGCATATTTCCTACAATGTTTTTTGTTAGTTTTTCTTAATAAAAAAAAAAAATACGTGTGGTGTCACGGGACACCCGGTAGGAACGAAATTCCATACATTTTTCATTACATATAAATTATAAAATCACACTGATAAGTACGTATACGTTGCTAGAGGTCGACCAAGAAGTCATGAACACGGGAGAAACGGAAAGCTTAACTTCGTTTAAAATCGGAACTTCCGAGTAGTGCCGATGTCAGTACAGTCGGGTGCTAAGACAATAACCATTCCTAGTTTGTATGACATACCTAGTTATGTCAAATCTCACGAATAACAACAGGAAGGTTTCCAATCTGTTAGGTTTCCTGTTTTGTTTGTTTTTATACAGCACGAACTGTAGTCACAACTGTTCTAAATCCAAATCAAACTCAGAAATAAAGAGGAGAAAAAAAATAGATTAAGGAAAAAGAATATCGATTTAGATTTAAAGAATATTATTATGAATAATAAATAAATAATAATATAAAAATATTATCGTATATTATTAGTGATTTCTTATCAGGTACAGTGTTGCCTGTTGCAAAAAATATTGAAGTTATCAAAAATAAAATTATTAATAACAGAAGAACAACACTGTGTTTTTTGACCGTGGTCTATTATATCCAAAACTGACTGTACATGGCGACACTAGCGCACTCCTCTCATTTCCATGACTTCTTGGTCGACCTCTAACTACTTATACATGGCGGAGTTAGGAGACAAAAATAATAGTAACTAACTTTTTTTACCTAGCGGAATTAAGAAAAAAATAAAAGAAACAAGAAGTATAAATAATAAAGTAAGCGTCTTACAATAAATATGTATTGAATATTGAGAAAAAAGTTAATCATGTTTAGTTTATAGTTAAAGAGTATGTTTGTAGTATATAGCCTGAGGGAAAAGAACTGTTTTCTACCTTCCCGGCCTACTAATTTAAAATATTAAAAAATATATTTCTTCCTTACTCAAAAAGTCTGCTTTTATCAGGTTGAAATTTTACGTGCCTGATTCAATTGTAATTTAGAAGATGTGTAAAAAGTTTTATTAAAATCGTTACGTTAGAACGTAAGATATCGGTAAATACGTTGTTTTCTTTATTTTAAACGTTTAGGTCCGCTTTAATAAATTTAGCGATCTTTATCACTTCATAGCCGGTGTCGGCTATGAACTTCTTAGTGTCGGTGTTCATTTTACTAAAAAAAAAAAAAATTCATGTAGTGCCGTGGAACACCCGGTAGGAACTAAGTTCCTTACATTTTTCATTAAATATAAATAAAAAGATCCCACTGTTAAGTACGTATACATTGCTAACTACTTATACATGGCGGAGTTAGAAAAGAGACAAAATTAAATGAAACGAACTGTTTGTACCTAGCGGAGTTAAGTATATCATTAAAGTAAGCGTCTTACTATAAATATATATTGAATATAAGAAAAAAGTTGATTATGATGAGTTTATAGTTAAAGAGTATGTTTGTTAAAGGATGTTGGATTGAAATAGGACTGTTTTCTACCTACCCGGCCTATTAATTTAAAATATTATGAAATATATTATATCTTCCCTACTCTAAAGCTTTTGCTTGAATCCGGTTGAAATTTTACATGCCTGTTTCAATTGTACTTTAGACAATGTGTAAGAAGTTTTATTAAAATCGTTATACGTTAGAACGGAAGATATCGGTAAAACGTTGTTTTCTTTATTTTAAACTTTTGGGTCCACTTTAATAAATTTAGCGATCTTTATCACTTCATAACAGTGTCGGTGTTACTTCATAAAGGTGGTCGTCTTACTAAAAAATATTTAAAAAATTGATTGTTTCATTAAATAGATGAAGTTAGAATTTTTTCTTGGATTAAGTACGCAGTATTATAATAATATACCTAATATATTGAAATAAGCGTCGGCACAAATCAATTTTTTCTTTTAACAAGACCGTGATTATATTTTCTATATTTACAAAACCAAGTGACATTTTGACATATACAAAAATAAATAAAACAAGTCAAGGAAAATGCTTCCTTAATAACATTTTTTCCCGTCTTTAAAAAATATTTATAAAAGTTATTGGTCTTATTAAATAGATGAAGTTAGAATTTTTCCCGTCCTAAATTTCCAGCTATAATCTCTAGCTATAATAGGTGAGGAAATATGATCCAAGATGCGACGGACGGACCAAAGCATAAAGGTTTCTAGGATGATCTTGAAACCTTAAAAAAAGCGAATCAAAAACGACCTTCTACTCTTAATAATTTTCTCTGGAATTTTCTTATTTACTAGATTTTTCTCTAGAAAATTTACTAGTCTAGTTAAATTGGTATTTTAGAATTTTGCTCTATTTGCTTTTCTTCTATGCGCACAAGCATATATGTGCGTGTTTATTTACCCCTAAATATCTTCAAAAGTAATTATCAAATTTTTATGGTTTGTCGAAAGATAGCGCCGCAGATAGCCCCACATTAATTTTAAGCCCCTGCTCTCTTTAAATATTGCTAAATTGATACTTAAATTTATTTTAAAAAATCTTAAAAACGAAGCTGTTCCAGGACCAATGTTCATAGTAACCTTAAAGGAGCGTAGTTTTTCTGGGGGATGCACACATACACAATTACATACAATTTCGGGAGAAAGATTCTTCAAATGCTTATAACTAAAATCATTTTTTTGTGATTGCTGCAAAGAAAACTTTTTTCTATTAGAATTAATTAAAATTATAATTATTTGATAAGGATATTGTTAATAATTGTTTTTCAGGGAAATGGTTTGAGTTGAGAAGTTAAGTGACAAGCGAGAGTATGGCGAGAGAAGTTCCAATTTCCTCGTTAGAGCGAAATAAAGCCACCAACCCGTAACATTATGTTTAAGGAAATTTAATACTCCGCTCTACCCGGAGGGGACATTTTGTCGTGCGATCAATATCACAGTATTTTTAGCACTTTAAAAAATTATACACCGTGTCGCTTCCCTCAACTTGGGAATAAATAACATCTAACATACTATATCTGACAATTTTGTTTAAATATTTAGCAAAGAAAACTTCTTTTTATAATAGTGCTATATGTGTAGCCTGTAGTAATTATTCATAATGATAAGGTGGATCCTTAAGGGTAAGATGATAAGAAGACTAATTCATGTAGTGTGGCAACGTTTCCGCTACACGAGCCATTTTCCAGCCTAAACATATAATGTTTATTGTAAGCAATGACATACACAATTACTAAAATGCTTGATACAGTTAAAGGAAAAAACACTAGTAATTACCTCTATCCAATATAAAAATTCCACATTCACCTGAAAAGCTGTGTTAGAGAGTTCTGATATAACAAGGGTTTCATTGGGAGAACTAGTAGTTCACTTTTGTGCACTCCGGGGCTATTCGCGGTCTACTTTCGACAAGCCACCCAAATTTCATAAAAATGAGATGAATACTTTCGATGATAAAGGTGTAAATCATCACATCTGTCGTAAATGTATGTTTGTGCGCATGTTGAAGAGAACCAAATGTTGAAACTTAGGTTGGACCAACAATGGGCTAATTATGACATACCATACAAATGTCATTATAATCGGACGTGTTGTTTTTAAAAAGTGTTCCCTGACGTCTGAAACGGATTTTTGTCTTTGAATTTTTAATTGATTATATCTTGAAAACAAAAATTGACGCATTGCTCCCACAGTTTTCAAGCTAGAGGTTTGAAACTTGGTACAATCAGTCCTTACTTCTAGTTGAGCCCCTTGGAAAATCTAAATTTGTGAGTTTATTAACTTATTTTACTCAGTCAGCAAAAATTTAAAAAAAAAATCGTAAAATTTTGAAACAAATGTACAACTAGAAATGAGGATTTATTTTTCTGTCTAGTTTTAACTCTCTAGGTTAAATACCCTGAGCGCTACGATGATAACATACATACACACATACAGACGTCCTGCTGAAAACCACTCAGGAAGTCTTAGAAACACCCAAAACGGATAAGTCAAGTTGATATCTCAAAAAAAATATTTGAAAAAACATGACTTTTTTCCTACTATAGATGAGGAAAAGTAAAAATTAAATCTATTTGCAATGAGGAAAGGGTTTTTGAAAACAGGTACTTATAGAGTTATATTGATTAGCATAGTGTATCCAGTTTGAAAATACACGAGACGTAGTTGAGTGTTAAAGAGTTTGGACGCAGGAGTCTGGGTTAACTGTTGGCTAATACTGGTGGGCTTGGTCTCGAATAGAACGTTCCTAATTACCTCACCTCGTATCCAGTATCCATCAGCTGAGTGTTACACGCTGTAAATAAACTCACCCAGGTAATTATGGATGAGCTACTTCAAACTCTAATCTTCCGATAACCCAGCTCTGTCCAGAAACATCTCGTTATTTTAACTAAATACTTCACTTTAAAGCCTCCGATAAATTAATCCTTTTAAAATCTCTTACTAATACCTTTATTTTAAACATCAGTTAAAAGGAGATTCAAATAATTTATTAACCTTATTTGAAAAAGTTCAAAAAGTTATTTTAACCGTGATTTTAAAGAAATCAATCATTCTAAATTAAAACTTAAAATAATCTACAAATTTGTGCGGCACCTGTATTTGCTGATCAGCTGTTTTAAATTAGGATTTTACAGCGTGTATTGCATGTTTGACGTATATGTTTAGTGTGATGTGTTCATTGTTCATGTTAGACGACGAGCTAAGTGTAGCCCCAGGTATCAGATGAAATTGGAATGAGGAATAAGGATTTAGTTTAGGGTAACTGGTTCACACTTACCGTGCCTTAGAGCGAAGGTCGAACCCTAAGGCCTATCGAAGCCTTAGGGTACGGCCACAGTGCACGCTGGTTCCGAATCAGGTTCAGAATCAGAAAACAAGTGCGAGAAGTAAACAGTGGTATTGGAGCAGGGTGGCCATAGTGGAAGCAGGCAACTGGTCGCACAGTGCAGGGTTCGGAGCCAGAGGCTTTACCGGAATGTTTAGATCATTCTTGTTTCAGATTTCGGCTGCTATGAGCGCCCACGGACTGTACTGTAACTACAAACTACTATTTATTTTTTGGCATTTGTAGTTGTTTATGAAACCTTTTTCTTGGTTATATACAAATACTTCTTAGTTCTCGTTCTTGTCTTTTGATTCTTGTTTGATTTTCTTCGTTTCGATTTATTTTTTTTTAATGTTAATATAATAAAGAAAGAAACGGAAGTATTTCTTATTTTTTTAAAAAATAAAATATTAGAATTCATCCACTTCCATTCTATATGTAAGAAGAAACGTTTCATGTTCTCTACAATTTGTTAACTGCTCAAATAAGCGGTGGTATTCCCCATATGCACTGCTTAACTTAGTAATAATTTCATAAAAAGCAATTCTTCTATATTTCAATTTTAAATTAACTCTCTGTGGCCAAAAAAAAAACACGCTATATCTTCATATGACAACTCCTTGTTTTTGTTTTGTTTACGTTACATTATGTCAGCGCGTATTTCTACCTGCCTCCACTGCGGCCATCACCTACTTTCCTCAAGCTAACATATCACAAGCCTGTTTTCGGAGCCTGAACCTGATTCGGAACCCGCGTGTACTCTGGACGTACCCTTAGGCAGAGCTTTTTGTTGCGTTTACTTTTCTGAAACCAGGTTTCTAGGAGAAAAAGGTGGACATGATCGGACGCTGTATGAAGTAAAGTAAAATAAGTAATTTATTGATTCAAACATATTACAACAGAATTAAAATAAATAAAATAAAAAATCCGTGTGGTGTCGCGGGACACCCGGTAGGAACCAAGTTCCTTACATTTTTCATTAAATATAAATAATAAAATCACACTGCCAAGTACGTATATATTGCTAACTACTTATACATGGCGGAGTTAGAAAAGAGACAAAATTAAAAGTAACGAACTGTTTGTACCTAGCAAGAGTTAAGGAAAAATTAAAAGAAAATCATTATTTGTATATAACTAAAGCAAGCGTCTTCTATAAATATATATTGAATATAAGAAAAAAGTTGATCATGATGAGTTTATAGTGAAAGAATATGTTTGTTAAAGGAGTTTGGATTGAAATAGGACTGTTTTCTACCTACCCGGCCAATTAATTTAAAATATTATAAAATATATCTCTTCCCAACTCTACAGCTTCTGCTTGTATCAGGGTGAAATTTTACATGATTATATTTTATTTATTTACAAAACAAAGTGACATTTTTTACATAAAATAAAACAAAAATAATCAAAACAAGTCAAGGAACAGGCTTCCTTAATAACACTTTTTCTCGTCTTTTGAAGCTTACGTTTACGCGAGCGTTGCGCGTGAACGCTTGGGTGGATAAAGTTTTCCGACGAACTCAGCCTGGGCATTGGTAAAATGAACATGCGTACCAAATTTCATCTAACTCGGTGATCTTTTACTCAAGTTATCGTCATCTGTAGATTTCGTGACGGATTTTGCGTGACGGTGATTTTGTGACGGTGATTTTGGTCGTTTTTTTCGGATTCACTCCCGGGCTCCAGAAAGTGCCATAAGGAACTTCGTTCCAAAAAATATAACATAATTCAAAAATAGTATTTTACATAAATTTAAGATATAAATATACGTTTGGAAAATCAAAGAGCTTCCAAGAAGGAAAACCTTGAAACAGGAGGCTCAAAGGAATTTGGAGAATTGGAACGAAGAGACTTATTTGACAAAAGGTTACATTTATCGTCGACGAAGGAAGCGAGAACTGTTGAAGAGTGCTGGGGAACATCGGAAATATAAATGGAATAAATCTCTTCTGAGATGAAAATTTTCACAGATATCAGAAAATTATCTTTTATGTTATCATCCAATAGCCATAATTACAGGAAATTTTATTTTTCATATAAACTTAAAAATTAAATTGGAAAATCAAAAAATGAGTTAATAAAGTAATAAATTCGACAGAAGGAAAATGCTTTACCGAATTTATTGACTAGATGGAAATGCCTTAGATGGGGGAAAGTTTCTCGTTTAACAGGCTTATCGATAATATCGAGTTGAAAACATCGCTTTTCCAACTTTGTTAAGTAGACTTAAGTTTAAGATTTAAGTTAGGTCCGAGGGCCGCAAGCAAATTCTCATATTTTCGTCTAATTTTGACCGTTTCCCTTCTCATCTTGCTCTCTCGGTTTTAGAGTTTCTCCGGGACAAGATGTTTTCACAAAGTTAGTTTAAGAGGGTTCGAGTTTCAAAAACGGATGCGACTTAGTATTCATGCTTTAGAAAAGGGGCTTTGTACTTAACATTGCCAATAAAGCAGTTTTATTCTCAATGGACAACATAGCTGTATAATAATAAATAAAAAATAAGCTTCCTAATAATTTATTTGTACTACTTCAAAAATAAAATTTTTCTTTTACAAATAACACGAAGGTCAGATTTATTACCTGCGTTCAATTTTACAAAAGAATATAATATATTTTTCTTATATTTTTTACAGATATAAAATACGAATACGGCTGAATGATTGACTAATTATAATATCTCTGAAACCAATGTACCTATGACAATGCAATTAATAAAAGAAAATTACAATCTTCAATATTTCTTGACGTTAGTTTATAAAGTAATCAAATTAAAAATACGAGTAACAATAAAAGACCATCAAACTTAAGTTATTAATAAATCCTTTACTTTTATGCAATTCGGTTGCGTGAGTCATCTGGTAATTGTATGATTATAAAATATAATTTTGTAAATGTTCATAATAATTACGATTATTGAGTTTTTACAAGCAACGTTGTTAATCAGTGTGATTGACCCTAACATTTGCTAGAATGTTTTTGTATTAGTATAGAGTCTATGTGCCCAGTTTCAACTTGTTAGGATGACTAGAAGGGGCCCCTAATGATTATTAGGGTTAATAAATAATTAGCTCTCTAAAGACTTTGACAACACACACACAAAAGCGAAATTAGGATAAATGATTTAAAATAACACACTCCACAGAGAAGCACGGGAATCTAGCATGTTTATATATGTAAGTTGATTGTTTATCTCCAGTAGGGAAAAAAAGTTATGATTTTGAAATAGTTTAGAGGGACTAAAACAGGTCTTTTCCTCCCTGAACTCAAAAAGTAGGGAAAAAAAGTAAAGATTGCAACTTAATTATTTTATAAATAGTAGAAAATGAATGGCAAATGTAATGAAGTTGTTGAAATCAGGTTGGCGGCACTGCGCTTTTTTGACCATGTTTATCATTGATTTATTGTTTATAACCTGCATCTAAATAACCTTCTATTTGAGTTTAATTCCAATTCTTTTTGTTTTTATTATTGAATCTCTTATATCTGCTATTAAAAGTGCTAATAATTATTGTTATTTATTAAAATAATAAATAAAAACTGTGCAATGGACGAAAATGTGTATTTTCTTCTGGAGATAAAATACTGTATGTACCTCGTGAGTAAAGTGCCATTATTCCCCTCGCTATAATTATCTCTCTCGGCTGCGCCTCGGGAGCTAATTAGAGTTATTCCCTCGGCTTCGCCTCAAGAACCAACTTTTTCGCTCAGGGAATAATGGCTTACTTTACTCCCTAGGTGCATAAATAACTATTGTGTGGTAGTAGTTGTCCCTATTTATTAATTCCTTTCCCTACCTTCTCATATAAAAAGAGAAAGTATTGCGATGGCGCGTTCTGAGGTCTCCTGAGTCCAAAAAAGTGGTTAAAAAATGTCTGTCTGCCGTCTGTGCAGGCGCGTGGAGCCTAAACTGCTGGGCTGAATTTGACGAAATTTGGCACACATGTTCAGAAAAATCAAACCCCTAGGTGAAATCGAGAAATTAATTTTAGCTTTGGAGGAAAAAATGTGAAAAAACATTATTTCTCGAAATGATTCCGACTTTTCGATTAAAACAACCAAAATATAATCCATCTTCTAGTTAGTAGTCCATACATCTGATTTGGTTTAAATCGAAAACAAAAAGCAAACAACCATTAAACATATTTTAAATAATATATTAACTAGGCATCGCTTGGCTTTATTATTGGAGAGAATTTCGGACCACGGGGCGAGGGAAATTATTTTTAATAATACAAGATGACGAATCTGACTATAGTGATCCCTTTTTATTCATTTGAAACAAATGTGGTTTTTGAAATTGGTCAAATAGGGATAATAAATTAATAAAACTGCTCAATAAATCCTGGCTATATTTCGACCTTCTCTTAGGTCATCTTCATGCCTATAACATAATTGAATACAAGGTATTTACTATTCTATCATACAGCTGAACAAGGTTGTTACTTAAATTTTTATAACAATATTAAAAATTCCTTTAACTTATACGGTTCCTGATTAAATACAATAAAAATATTCCATGTCAAACAATAAAACCTCCCAAACTTTCAATTACATCTCATTACAAAAAATAATTGTATTTAGTATAAATATTAATTTATATTTGTAAAACTTGTATAACATATATAACAATTAAAACAAAGATAACAAAACATAAAAATAACTTAATTAAACAGAAAAAAAGCGAAATACATGTCTGTTATCACAGTAACAAAATGTTTGGTAATCAATTAAAACTTATCTTGGCAAAACCCAGGTTAAATTTCTTACTGACTGAGTTGCATGTAGTATTCTTTTTTAAAAACAATGATGGGCCCACCAGGGAGCCCCCAAATGATGTTCAATAGTTTCAGACTTTGAAACTTATGTACCGATCCTAGACGACCCTCTTTATCTAAATTCTCTGACCCAGGTCGTTAAACCACCGTTTACATTGTCGAGGGATCTTAAGTTCGAATATCGGTCGGGACACAAGATTTTTTATAGGTTCACATCGAATTTCGTCAATAGGCTACAACTTCTTCAATATTCAATAATCAATGATCGGAGCCAGAACCCGCAAAATATAACTACTAATTTTATATATATAATTTAATTCCAGAAATGCGTATTCAATGTACCTTCAGAAATCTTAACTTTGATCTATATACGAATTAAACTCTATTTGAATTTATTCATCCGATTATCCTCTTACTAGTATTACCTTTTAAAAATATGATAAAATTGACAATTTTCTCTGAACAGTATACTGTATGTACGTTTATATATAATATATAGAAAATATTAGTGCATTTTATCATATCTCTAAAAAGGTAATAATTACTAACACAAGGTAAAGCGGATAAATAAATTTCAACAGAATTTAATTTAAATTAATATCAAAGTTAAGATTTCTAATGGTATATAGAAATTCTACTGGTGGAATTATCTAGCTCGGATGAAAGCACATTGTTAATAACAATTAGAACAATACCTCGTACTCAGTTCGCTAATAGACTGAAATTACAATCCCTACAGATTCTGCTAATGCTTTCAAATAGAAACCTACAGATAAGGGATTATAATCAAACAGCTATACACTTACCGCATTACACTTCATTCTATACAAATCCCTTTACACTTCATTCTATACAAATCCATTTACACTAAAATATATTCCTCTAATCATTATTATATAAAGGGTGTTCCTAAATACCATGAACATACGGAAGGGTGTATTCTTTGGCTTATTTCATAACTTCATATAAACATTTATGGTATTCATATAAACATAGGTCAATAAATGCTTCGTTACCGATCAATAGGGTGTCGAAATTTCAAGATTGTCTTAGTTTTGTCTTTATAGCCCTTGTAGTTTATAAGAGATATAATTTGGAATATAGGTTACGCTAACTTGGTGTCTAGGCTGCCGTGGGTTGACTCAAAATAGATAGCATGGATTTCTGGTGAAATCCTCGTCACGAAGTGGTTGATATCAGACGTTTCGCTTCCATTACTGGAATATTCAGAAGAATAGGGGTGTGATGCATCGTGATATTTACTTAAAGCAGCAATGATATTCAACGACGCAAGATATTATAGTGACGACTGGAGAGAAGCACTGCGTATCTTTTTTTATATTGTATCTGGATTTCCCGAGGGTTCTTTGAATTGGGTTAATCCTCTGTCATGATGATAACGTCGGGCAGGAGATGCCTTCGTTGGTGTTCCTTTGTCGAAGGGGTGATGTTTGAAGTCGGGAAGTGACCGCCGCGCCGCCTCTTGCATTCTGCTTGAGAAAGGTGCTAACCAGAGGTTTCCAGGTCCAGAAAAGAGTGAATCGTCCTCTCTGTTGAATTTTTCTGGTTGTTTCTCGATCTTAATAGACTCCCTTTCCACCCTGCTGTGGTACCTAATGATAGATACGAGTAATCGAATGTCCTCAAATTTGATGAGATGGCCGGCTTCTTCAGAATGCTGAGCTATCGCTGATCTGTGACTACATGACTGCTCTTACGTGTTCTTGTAGGCGGGTCAAGATCAGTCTTCCGGTTTCTCCGATTTAGTTTTGGCCGCAACTGCAAGGGATTAGGTAGACACCACGAGCATTGAGATGAAGGTGCTCCTTCCGCAACTTCAGGAGGCATCTGGTGGTGATGTGAGCGTTAAAAGTGGTCCCGATGCCATGTTTCCGGAGAATCTGGCTTATCTTATCAGTTGTACCTTCTATGTATGGGAGAAAAGCCTTCCGCTGGTCTTCCATCCTTTCTGCTGGGGTGCGTTCCAGGTACAATCTAAGGTCTAGGAAACCAGTATAAATACGCCGTTCTTCTCTCCAGTCGTCAGTACATCCTGTGTTTGCTTCTAGTCAACACCACGATGCACCACACCCTTGAAGATGCTTCCAGCTGAGGAAGCGAAACGTCGGACTTCACCCCCTTCGGAAAACCAAGTTGTTTATTATGACATTTGTATGGTATGTCATAATTAGCCCATTGTTGGTCCAACGTAAGTTTCAACCTTCAGCGCCCATTTGGTTCTCTTCAACATGCGCACAAACATACATTTACGACAGATGTGATGATTTACACCTTTATCACCGAAAGTACTCATCTCATTTTTATGAAATTTGGGTGGCTTGTCGAAAGTAGACCGCGAATAGCCCCGGAGTGCACTAAAGTGAACTACTAGTTCTCCCCCTTGTTATATCAGAACTCTCTAACACAGCTTTTCAGCTGAATGTGGAATTTTTATATTGGATAGAGGTAATTACTAGTGTTTTTTTCTTTTAACTGTATCAAGCATTTTAGTCATTGTGTATGTCATTCCTTACAATAAACATTATATGTTTAGGCTCGAAATGTGAAAAAGTGTTTTCTGAGGATCCTCCTTATCTTATCTGTCATCCCTTCAATGTATAGGAGATAAGCTTTCCGTTGGTCTTCCGACCTTTTTGGGGTGCCTTCTTTGGTGATCACTTCGCAGCGGATGGTTCAAAATATGACTTCTTTCATGAAGCTATTCTTAGCTAGGGCTGATTTGCGGTACTTCATCTCTTCTTTCCACGAGTTCTCATCAGTGATGAGTCATCACAGAGCCTGAAGTCCCTAGAAACTAAAGATTGGCAGACAGTTTTCTTCTGTTTCGAATGGTGATGTGACGCTGTATTGAGGTGCCTATCAGTGTGCTTAGGTTGGGTTCGGTTCCTCAATGCAACGTCATATCACCATCCGATACGGAAGAAAGCTATTAACCACTCTTTAGTCTCAAGGGGCTTCAGGATCTATAAGATGATAGACAAAATAAGCAGGATTTTCAGAAAAAACGGCATCGAGACCACTTTCAACGCTTACACATTGTGACGAAAATTTCACTGGCAAAACTAAGTTATTTATAATAGGTTGTAGAGCTTACATCACTTGGCATGCCAAATGATTGTGAGAATGTACAGGATCATTTTTTTCAGAGGTCATGCCCCCATTTTTTCCTCCTGATTTTTTTTTGTGGTGCACTTTGGTAAACTTTAAAATACATTTTCTATTTTGTTTAGAAACTGTTTCGTTTCTAGTATTTTTTTTTGTATCTGCGACCATTATCGAGAAGAGAAAAACAAAACATTTTCTTTAATTCTCCAGACGAAATTAATATGCTCAGTAGTGTTTGTAGCAACTATTTGAACGAGCGTAGTGAGTTCTTCATTTCAGAGACTTGGGATTTGAAAAGTTTGTTTGTTTGTTTGTTTGTTTGTTTGTTTGTTTGTTTGTTTGTTTGTCTAACGATAACTGGAGTAAAAATTGATCAATTTCAGCGAAATTTGGCACGTAGATGCATCTCAGCATTTTTGAGAACTGTATAGTTTTTGAAAATTCCTCACTAATTATTTCCAAGATGGCGGCCAATATGGCGGACGACTAAAAAAAAAGTTTTAAGACAGCATAATGTGTTATACATCGTTTTGAAGGTCTTTAAGAGAAGGAAAAGAATATGTAACTAATCAAATTTCACACTTCATATTTTCAAGATGGCGGCCAATATGGCGGATGACAAAAATAAAAAGTTTTAGTCAGCATAATGTGTTATACATCGTTTTAAAGGTCTTTAAGAGAAGGAAAAGAAAATTTAACTACTAAAATATCACAGTTAATATTTTCAAGATAGGAGGAAAATAATATTTAACTGATAAAATTTAATACTTCACACTTTCAAGATGGCGGCCAACATGGCGGACGACTAAACAAAAAGTTTTTAGTCAGTATGACATGTTATACATCAATTTAAAGGTCTTGAAGTTTAGGAAAGGAATATCTAAGTATTAAAAATGTCACACATAATATTTTCAATATGGCGGACTATTAAAAAAAATTTGATCTGCTTGGCATGTAATACATTAATCTAAAGGTCTATAAAAGTAGGAATAGAGTCAATAACTTTTCAAATTTCATAATTTATATTTTCAAGATGGCGGCCAATAAGGTGAATGACAAAACGTTTTTCGTCCGTATGGCATTTTATACATCGTTTTAAAGGGTTTAGAAGTAAGAAAAGAGTAAATAACTATTAAAATTTCACTCTATATATTTTCAACCAATTGTAGATAATTATTATTTAGTATAATTATTGCATACTAAGCAGTTTAAACTGGAAATTTTGTTGAACGTTGTTTAATAGAGGTATTGCAGGCTCGCTATGATCGCACGTTTATACAGGAGTTGTAATAATGTTATTGTTGGCTCGCTGCGCTCGCCCTGTATAGACAACATTTAAAATTAGTTTTCATTTAACTGGGTATATATTGAAGGTTCGCTGCACTCACCAATTTATTTAGTATTTCTGGATAATTTTATGCTGTATAAACTTGCGAGTGCAGCGAGCCTGAATTAATTATATTAAATAATGATTACGTACAAATACTTTATAAACAGGCGAGCGTAGCGAGCATACAATAACTTTGTTTAATTATATTTACTACAAATTCTGAATCAAACCGGCGAGCGTAGCGAGCCATCTTTAATTTGATTAAATAATTACTATATTTACTGTATAAACAGGCGCGCGTAGCGAGCCTTCTTTAATTTATTTGATTAAATAATTAGTATATTTACTGTATAAAAAGCGAGCGTAGCGAGCCTTTAATAACTTTATTTAATAAATATTTACAACAAATTCTGAATCAAACAGGCGAGCGTAGCGAGCCTTCTTTAATTTGATTAAATAATTACTATATTAACTGTATAAATAGGCGAGAGAAGCGAGCCTGCAATAACTTTATTTAATAAATACTTACTAAAAACGCTAAATCAACAGGCGAGCGTAGCGAGCCTACAATAACTTTATTTAATAAATATATACTACAAATGCTAAATCAACAGGCGAGCGCAGCGAGCCTGCAATAACTTTATTTAATAAATATTTACAACAAATTCTGAATCAAATAGGCGAGCGTAGCGAGCCTTCTTTAATTTGATTAAATAATTACTATATTAACTGTATATCAGGCGAGCGTAGTGAGCCTACAATAACTTGATTTAATAAATCTTTACTACAAATTCTGAATCAAATAGGCGAGCGTAGCGAGCCTTCTTTATTTTATAAAATAATTACTATATTTCCTGTGTAAACAGGCGAGCGTAGCGAGCCTGCTATAACTTTATTTAATACATATTTACTAAAAACGCTAAATCAACAGGCGAGCGTAGCGAGCCTACAATAACTTTATTTAATAAATATTTACTACAAATGCTAAATCAACAGGCGAGCGCAGCGAGCCTGCAATAACTTTATTAAATAAATATTTACAACAAATTATGAATCAAATAGGCGAGCGTAGCGAGCCTTCTTTAATTTGATTAAATAAGTACTATATTAACTGTATATCAGGCGAGCGTAGCGAGCCTACAATAACTTGATTTAATAAATATTTACTACAAATTCTGAATCAACAGGCGAGCGCAGCGAGCCTGCTATAACTTTATTTAATACATATTTACTACAAACGCTAAATCAACAGGTGAGCGCAGCGAGCCTGCAATAACTTTATTTAATACATATGCACTAGAAATGCTGAATCAAGAGGCGAGCGTAGCGAGCCTGCGTTAATATTATTATTATATAAAGATAATGGACAGAATCATTTTAATGATCTTTTCAGGTTAAATAAGAATGTCAGGTTTCACTGAAATATTATCCTGATATCATTATTGAGAACATAGTATGGCTGATATAAATGCACCTTTCTACGCGAGTTCTTTATGCACCGCATCACTAGTTATTACAATACAAAAACCTGAATAATAACCATAACAAGAAAGCTACGTTACAACAATTGCTGAAAATGACCTCCTCCAACTCTTATGCATACGTTCGATCTTCTTCTTATTGATTCCCGCACTCATTCCAACACCCAGGAGGCTGCTGGAGCTATAAAAAGAAAAAAGAAAAATATCTTAAAATTTCAACTCCTGTAGATCTGCAACGAAGCGTTTACGGACCTATGTTCATATGAATTTTTAGTAATGAAATAAGCCAAAGAATTACCCTCTTCAGTATGTACATGATATTTAGGAGCACCCTGTATATATATAACATAGTGGAATGATATAAGGAATAGATTTTGGTATAAGGGGGTTGTATAGAAGGAAGTGTAATGCTGTTGAACCAGCTGTTCGATTATACTTCCTTATCTGTAGGAATACCAAGTATATTCATGGTGCTTACGGAAGAATTAAAAATAAAATAAATGGTTGTTAATTTTTCAACCACATTCTATATTTCCTGTGGGAATCACATTATTTTATCGCCCACCACTTGTTTCCTATCCTAAGCGGCCGGTAAAGTTCCATTTTACAGCCCTGGGGCATGTAAAAATGCATGCTTTATCTTATATTATAACAGGGCTGCTAGTTCGAGAAGCGGCCGCGGCGTGCAGGAAGCGCTAGTAGTTCTCAGCGTCAGCTATTCAATTGGTAACAATCTATATTTTTATAACTGCGGTTTGTTTTGGTACTGATGTAACCTTAATATGCATTTATTGTTTTGAAGATTACTGCAAAATAGTTTGCATGTTTAGTAATTAGTTTACATGTGGTGGGCGATAAAATAGTGTACGCACCACGAGCAGTAAGCGACATGACAGGCCTCGGGCGTTAAACGCACTCGTGCTTTCGAACTTCTCCCTCGGCCTGTAATAACACCCTTACTGCTCTAGGTACGTAAATAGCTATTACACTCATATGTGGCCATTCGTACAAAAATTGTCAGGTTGCTATGTGCCACAAATATTTTCAGATTATTAATTAAATGCTTAGTAATAAATTAATTGAGATATATTAGAATTGTAATTCAATAATACTATGTGAATGATAATGTATTTTTCGTACTGTATTTCTCGCAATATAAAGTGCACGCTTTCGTGTAAAAGAAAAAAAATGTCAAGTATCATTAGCGGAAAAATACAGATGTATCTTTTATCTCATCTGTCTAAAATCAGATCCTGTGTATCATTTTTTTGTCATTTAAGATGACTGTTTGAGAGTGAAAAATTAGTTATTCACAATTGCTGAAGTGGAATTGGATGATAAAGAATTCTAGACGGAAAAAGATGACAAGTTCAATTTGATTATTGTGTTAACTCTTTGAGAATTATTCATGCGTAAAGAAAATTCAAAAAACTCAAGTTCAACAGCAAAAAAAGCAAGCGAAGTGTTGCTGCATTTTTTGAGCCAATTATGTTAAGTGCTGTTTGATTTTAATTGACAAAAAAAATACATGTTAATTAATGAAATATTATCCATACATATACAGGGTGATTGTAAGAAACCGGCGTTGAATAAATCAGCAAGAATGAGGGTGCTAAAAATAATTTTGTTATCCAAGCTATGAATACGTAGTATCGCACTACTTTTTACACATTTTTACGAATATCTCGCTTCCTAGGGCTTGGAGACAATTTAAGGTGATTATAAAAAATTTTTTTTATTAAATTTCCCACAAAAAAGGCTTATTAATTTTTTACATACAACGAACGGTTTAACGAAAAATTTAGCTTAAAATTTCGTACTACAACTTGCGTAGTGTTTGTTTTTGCACGACCTTTTACGTATTTTTGCGAATATCTCGGTTCCTCTGGCTCGGAGACCAACTGAGGATCATATCAAAATTAAAGTTTGTAAAATTTCACAGAGGAAACATAATGTTCTCTTTTGACGTACAACAAACCGTTTGGAAAATAAAGTGCTCCGAAGTTTCGAATTGTAAAGAAACTTAACACTTTTGTTTACGCTTTTAATTTGACCTGATTTATTTGCGGCCTCAGAAATATGTTTTGAAAATTATCATGATGGATATTTCCGTCATTTATTTACCTTTGTTTAATTCTTAAATGCTAATGGTAGTCGAATCGACGAGCACAGTTTGATCCTTAACCTTTTACGCTCGTATGCGATGGTGATGGGTACCTCATCCTTCTGCAGTGCTTGTACTGGTTAGTAACACACCTGCTAGTATAGCGGTAGAAGTCCTTTTGAACATACACTCGTTTTATGACAAATTCCCGTCAGAGCTACTTCGTCGATTCGACTAACGTTTAGTACTAGACGTAGGGAATTAATAGGTCGTCGAATGAGCTTATAGCCTGGGAAAATGGGCCTGGGGTAAGGGGCAATAGGCCTAGGGGCAAGGAGCAATGGGTCAAGATTTGACCTTTGGCCAGAGATCAGTGGCCGATAATCTCGGGCCTGGAGCACTTTGCAAAGGGCCTAGGGTTTTTGGCCTGGGGCATGGGACCTGGTGCATATAATGTTCACTCAATTTAAGATTCTTCTGATGTTCCTACTAAGTTATTTGTCATAAAATGTTTGTATATCTCACTAAAAGATTTAATAATGAATTCTTAATAGCTATCTCTTTATAAAAGTGTAGTTTCAACCCAAAAAAATGTATTTTCTGCATATGTTAGTCGAATCGACGAAGGTTTAGTAATACCAGCCATCCAATTACCATTAGCATTTAAGGGATAATTCAGTGCCGGTTGTTAGGGCGTTTTTTTTATTTAGAGTTTAGGCATCTTTGGTCCCGACCAGGTAGGCAAAATGTTTAAATCGTTAACGTCCAACTTGGGGAACCGATAGACGTTTCGGAATACGCCAGTGAGTGAGGGGGACCCACGCTCAAGGACTGACATAGTGATTGCGACCTAAGAGAACATGGTCAAGTGTGGGATCAGTGTCCTTTGGTTCACGCCAGTGAGTGTTGTACCACGATTAAGAACAGACTTAAGACTACGTACGATCTTCGAGGAATACACACGAGAGTGGTAGACCAGTGCTCCTTCCACATTAATTCTCTACCCAGTTCTGACAGGGGATTTTGGCCGAATCGTAGAGGAACTCGTCCAAGAGGAGAGTTGAAGAGAACCCTCAAAAAAGGAACCCAAGTAGGTCACACCTCGAATAGTGCGACCCAACCTTCAGAACCTACTGTATATAAAACTTTTCTAGACCCTAGCAACAAAAATTAAATAGCACATCGTAAACCTGTTATAATTTTACCATTAAGATTATTATTAATGCACCTAAGTAGGTGCATTACTTATGGTGCATTGTTATCCTGGAGAGATAAAACCTCACTCCAATTTCGAGCAACGCTAGACATCAGTCTTCTGCGTCCACACCCTACCGCTTGGTAATAGTACATTACGCGTCTAGTGCGGAAAGTAGCATTCTGCATAAGAGTGTGGAGTTTGCACCCGAGTGACAGCGAGTGTAGTAAAACCAAACGAATAAATTAAAATGCAGTTTTCGCATGAGTTGTGTACCGTACTTTATCTACGATTGTTGGATTTTAATAATAAATACAGAAAAAACAGTTACTTTAATTAAACAAACAGCATATTAGTTTTGCTAAATGTAAAAAAAAAAACAAGCTAATCGTGCGATAAGGTGAAGAATTATGAAACACGCATGCGCAATGAATAGAACTACGAAATCTAAACAGAGATTTAAATGTTTATATTTCAAATCAATCGTAGATATAATGTCAATACCTGGCTAGGGTTATTAGGGAAGTATTTAAATTTTGGCATTTGACCATTAACGCATTACATTAAATATAATATTTATATTATTTACAAATATTATTTGATAAACATTAACTAATACATAACAAGGAGTTGATAAATTCCTGAATGAGTTCTTAAAGTTCCTGAATGAGTTCCTGAAGTTTCGTGGTTAAAACTTCCACTTTTTTGGTTAAATAAAAGATTAAAAAAAAATCTTAATGGTAAAATTATAACAGAATTACGATGTGCTGTTTAATTTTCTAATAAAATAAAAGTAAAATTTTTATTTTATTTTATTATGGTGTTAAGGGAAGACAAGTGAAGGAAGATAAGGTTTCAAGTTTTATACTTGAAAACCTGATTAGGCTTTTCTTATATTTCCACTTTGTAAGGGCAAGAGAAGAAAACCAGTTTGCCGAGATGAACTACCCGGGCAAACATCAAGCCACTGATGAAATATTTTCTCTTCGACAACAAGAGGATAGCATTTCTTTCAACTGCCCCTAAACAACAACTTTATAGCTTTCCCTTTTATCCAATCTACTTTTTACAGCTACTTTACACAGTTACTTTATTAGTTAACAAGATTAGCTTGCCTACAATTTTCTCATTATTGAGATTTTATTATAAATACGTCTTTGAGTGGGGTTAATTAAAAAAAATCACAGGGAAGTACTTTTTATGGTTTTGTAGATGATGACGGGTATGCTTACCGTTAAGTAATTATGATTTTTTTTTCTTCGATCTCAAGGGTCCCGGGTTCGATCCCCCGGGGGGTCACAATGTTTTCTATCGGTAATAACGACTAGATAAATTACATTTTATCAGGAAATTTTCATCGCCCCACCATAAGGTATAACCATGAATTATTTAGAAATTTTAGTTCCAGCCGTTACATAGTGGTTGGGGGGGGGGGGGGGGGGGCGATTTTGTGGAGTATATTTAGACTTATTTGGGGTATATTTTGACTTATAACCCGCACTGGTAATCTCTGTACTTTTCCTGCCTTGGTAGGGAAATATTTCCCTGACTATTTCAATTACTCTCCTGCCTGTTATTAATATTTTAATGGCAAATCTGCGGTAATACTTTCCAGCCTAAAAACAGTTAAGTAATGCTTAATTTTGCTGCCGTGAGTAGATAATATGGCACTTCTTTTGATTGTTACTCCCGTTATAAATAAAATAGAGCGGAGTAACAATCTAAAGAAAGTGTACGGAATGTTCTTCTTTAGACTGTTACTTCCCTTATAAAAATAAAAGTGTGATATTCCATTGTCCTAAAGTATATTGGACTTAATATTCCTTTGTCTAAATAGTTATTTAGTCAAAGACATTTACATCCTAAAAAAGCCATAGGGGAGTAACAGTCTAAAGAAGTACCGATAGTACATACCTACTTAAACAACGAAATTACATTCAATTAAAAAAAAAGTTTTCTTAATCTTGGGAACATCTCTGAAGCAGTACCGGAACGAGGAACAGCGTTCTGCGTTCCGTATTCCATTCAGGTACCATTACTCCCCTCTGTATAAGGGTCCTCAAACCTAACCAATAAATCCTTTTAAAAAAGACTCGTTACAATTGGTTGATTAACTTAGATTGTCATCGTAAATAAATCAGTTACAGGTTCAGCTTGCTAAGTAGTCGGTACTTTACACAGAAGTGAAGTTCGACAAAAACCTGTAACAATTAAAATAATATTAAGCTCACAAATACTGCTTAATTTGTTAGAGCTCAATTGGAAAATCAAAGGATCTGTTCAATTCCTATCTAAATATTTTTACTACGTTTTTATTAGCTTGCTTTCTTGTTTGTTTGTTTGTTTGTCCAGTACAAATCTTGCAATCGATTTTTAACTAACTTCCCGAGTAGCTAGACATTTGAAACTTTTAGAATAGCTCAGAACACGATGACAATTCATTATTTTAATACTTTTAGCCATCTTTCAGCAGAATTTAATTCGTGTTCAGCAAATTTTGCTGTATGGAAAGTTAATTAGGAAAAAATCCACAAGTTATTTTATTTGTTTTGACATAACCCAAATTTACGATCTTCATTTGGACTGGTTACAAATGTATGATTTTTTATTTTAGTACCTGGTATGGCTGATCAAATTGTTAAAATGTTCAGGAATGATTATATCAGGCCTTTTTGCTATGTAGAAACTAATTGTATTTTTAAGAGATAATCAATTAATGACAGCGAAAAAGGAAAAGTAAACAAAGAAATAAATTAATTGAAATGTGACATCCAGGTTTGTTCACACTTGTGTCCTAGGTATCGGTTTAATTATTTCTGTATCTGTACTTCTTTACTTCTACTCATTTTTCTTCTTACCGTCCCCTTCACGGGGCCATATCGATGCACGGTTTAGATTCGGTATTGCGAGATCAGTTGTACAAAGATTGGTCCTTTTATAGGTTTAAGATCAGCTGTCCAGTTGGTTGTCATTTATATGAAGTAAATAAATTAGGAATTATTTTTTCACTAACATTATATGCAACAATAACAATTATTTTATCAACAATTCATATGATTCAACAGGAAATTTAAAAACGTAGTAAGTATATAATAGCTATTTACGTACCTAGAGCAGTAAGGGCGTTATTACAGGCCGAGGTCGAAGTTTGAAAGCACGAGTGCGTTTAACGCCCGAGGCCTGTCATGTCACTTACTGCTCGTGGTGCGTACACTATTTTATCGCCCACCACATGTAAACTAATTACTAAACTTGGAAACTATTTTGCCGTAATCTTCAAAATAATAAATGCATATTAAGGTTGCATCAGTACCAAAACAAACTACAGTTATAAAAATATTGATTGTTACTAATTGAACAGCTGACGCTGAGAACTACTAGCGCTTCCTGCACGCCGCGGCCCGGCCTGGAAGCGGCCGCTTCTCGAACTACTAGCGGCCCTGTAAAGATAAAGCATGCATTTTTACAGGCCGCAGGGCTGTGAAATGGAACTTTACCGGCCGCTCAGGATAGGAATGTTTACAAGTGGAGGGCGATAATAGTACATTACGCGCCGAGTGCGGAAAGTAGCATTTTGCATGCGAGTGTGGAGCAAACTCCACACGGGCAATGCAAAAACCACACGAGCAATGCAAAATACCGTTTTCGCACGAGTTGCGTACCGTACTTTATTTACGATTGTTAGATTTAAATAATAAATACAGAAAAAAATAAACTTGCTGTATGTAAGTTTGTGCCTCATCTCTTGAAAAAGATGACATTAATCTTGAGTTGTATTTTTTGCCGAATTAATTATTTCTGGAGGAGTATTATTCTTTACATTTTCGTCAAAGCCACTTGATTCATTCATTGTTTTTAACTAAAAACTCGATTAAACAGTTACTTTAATAAAAGAATAGCAAATTAGTTTTGTTAAATGTAAACAAACTCACTAATCGTGCGTAAAGCTGAAGAATTCCTCTTCTTTTCCGCCCTAGGGTGGTAAAGAAGAAGAATTCTTCAGAACTATGAGACGCGCATGCGCAATGAATACAAGTACGAAAATAATCACTTCTACTAAATTTCCTAAAGATTAGTTCATTAAATGTCGGTACTATCATTATTTTAAAATTTTCCAAGTCGCGTCCTTATTTTTCTAATTTTATTTTTCAACATATCCGTTAAAGCTAGAGATAAAAATTCTATAAATATTGACTTTTTGAAGGTAAAAAAGCTTTTTATAATAAATAGTAAAACCTTGTTATCAGATTTAGCTGCGTATCCACCAACCTCTCGACTCACCTCTTGGAAAAATATCCAAAACTCTAATAATATTGGCCCTTAGCTTCCTACACTTATACGCTAATATATATAGACCCTTAATACTATAATAATAAGAGTCGACATTTGAAGTATACATAAATATTAGAAAATAAAAAATAAAATATATTTACTTTATTTTTAGAAACAAGTTGTTGTGCTATAGCAACAAAAGGGGTTTTCAGTTTTGTAATAAACAATTTTCTCCGCATGTTGCTTTTTCAAAAAAAAAGAAAAAATATTTTCGTCACACACTCAGATAAATTTCTTTATCTACGATTGATACGAAATATAAACATTATATCTTTGTTTAGATGCGTAGAAAGTGATTATTTACGAACTTGTATTCATTGCGCATGCGCGTCTCATAGTTCTGAATAATTCCTCTTCTTTACCACACTAGTGCGGTAAAGAAGAGGAATTCTTCAGCTTTACGCACGATTAGTGAGTTTGTTTACATTTAACAAAAATAATTTGCTGTTCTTTTAATGAAGTAACTGTTTATATCGAGTTTTTAGTGAAAAACAATGAGTGAATCAAGTGACTTTGACGAAAATATGGAGAATAATAATACTCCTCCAGAAATAATTAATTCGGCAAAAAATACAACTCAAGAATTATAATCCCATCTTTATCAAGAGAGTGATACGAACTTACATACAGCAAGTTTAGTTTTTCTGTATATATTTTTTTAATCTAACAATCGTAGATAAAGTACGGTACGCAACTTGTGCGAAAACGGCATTTTGCATTGCTCGTGTGGTTTTACAACCCTCGCTGTCGCTCGGGTGCAAACTCCACACTCGCATGCAAAATGCTACTTTCCGCACTCGACGCGTAATGTACTATTTTATACATTGTGATGAGATTCTATAAAAAAAAACAACTTTTTTTTAATCTAAATGACTTGGTGTAATGCCGAGCCAACATCTTTTTGAGTGTGTGTTTTTCAGTGTCGCGTTTGCGTGACACATAGGTACTGTTCCAACATCAGACATTACGTCAAAAATATGTTGGCTTGGCTTACGCCAAGTCTTGCATCGTTTCGTCGCATCCGAGTCATTAAGAGCCCGACGATGCCCACCCAACTCTGGACCTATACCAAATCAAGAAGATCAGATATAGGGCTTTTTAGAGACGAGCGTGCTCTCATGTACCGCCATACTCTTACGCCATGTCACTACTTACGCCATGTAACTACTTACGCCATATCTTGCATCGTTATAGGAACACATACTCCTCCTTAACGGTTGAACCAATCTGCACAAAATTCGGCATGGTCATAGTGACCAACCACAGGAAGGTATAAATCTGAAATGGTCCAAATTGGTACACAGGGGTACGGGGTACAGGGTATAAAAATTAAAATTATATATGCCCATCATGATGCATGTCGTTGGAAAGCTCTTGAAGAGTACAGTTATTGTTGTTATGTTCACTTTTGTCATATTTTATTTAAGAAAGGGGTAAAATAGAAAAACAGGAATAAATGGAAATATTACTATTTTTGATTCGATTTCAGCTGTTTATAAATAAAAATATTTATTGTTTAAGATTAAAATGCACGCTTAGCTCAATATTGCAAGCAGGCAACTGCATTGCTCAAATAGTATAAATGTTTCGGATTATAAATTGGTATAAATTAGGTCGATTTTGTTTTAATTCATTGACAAAGAATTGACAAATATAGAAATTGGTTTATAAGCTGAAGGAGGAAGGTAATATTGTTTGTTTTTTTCTGACGAGTATTTCAGCTTGAATGAATAATTGATAAAACCGAATACTAATGGAAAATTGTATTTTTCTCAATGTAGTTTTATCTTTATTAATGCAGGTTTAAAGAAATCATTTCAACTGCTGTCAGCTTTAAACTGTCTACTGAGTACACTGACCTAAAACTGTCACTCCACTTCTGCCGGAGTAGAGAGATGGAAATAATATAGAATCGATAATCTTTTATTTTATTGTAAGGGGGGGGGGGGTTTCTTTGGTTACTTAGAATAGAATAGAATAGAATAGAAAAATATTTGTATTTAAAGCAAATAAGCCTTATACAAAGGGGTGTAGCCAAATTACATCAAATTATAAATAATCAAGAAATAATAAAGAGCATTAACGACAAAAATTGGATTAACAATTACTCCTCCAGGATAAAAGATCTAGTTTTGAGAATATTTAATACATAATAAAATATGTTTTTACAATTGTTTTTGTTTTGGTAAGTTAATATGGAAGAAACATTAGTCGTGTCTGCCCATTCCTCACTAACTACGTGCATTGGAAGAAAGGATTTTCTTTGGAGCTCATATATTGGGCATCGTAAAAAAATATGACCTATATTTTCTTGCTCCCCAAGATTACATATCGGGCAGATTTCATTTGTTTTTATTTTGTGGAGCATCCCTCTAATTGTTAATTTTAAACTATCGAAACCCGCTGTTCTAACCTGTGCAAGAATACGTTGTACTGAGTAAGGTAGAAATAATGATGTGTTTAGGTAATGATAGTCGGGGCTATTGCAGCTTGTTAATATTCTGTATAAACTGGAGTAAGATGAGGTTTGTATTCTGTCCAAGTCTTTTTGTCTAAGTTTTAATCCGTATGCTGTCTGTGTGTTTTGTATAAATGTCGAAGAGAACGGTGCTGTTAGTACTAAGTTGGGGTCGACGTCTATTGTGGCTAGTAACTGCTTTACTTGAGAAACCCAGTTATATTTTACAGTATTACCTTGAACCGAATCTAAGTATATTAGACGATTAAAGCACTGCTTCACCAGACTATCGTCCTCCAAGCAATGTATTCTGTTTATAAACTTTAACACTTGACCGAGGATTTTAATTGAGACATGTTGAACGTCGAACTCTTGCCTCACAATATAATGCGGGGTATTGACGTTTAACGAGAAATAATTTTTAAAGAAGTAGTTTTGTAGAGCTTCTAATTGCTTAAGGTATCGAAGAGACCAGTGGCGTACACAGGGGGGGGCCCAAGGGGCCCTGGCCCCCCCCCGAAATGATTACATACCTAAGACCCGCCATACACTTAAAACCACAAAAAAACACTAATGACAGATGCATTCGAATTGGCTGTAAATATTTTCCTAATTAATTAAGTATTATCTTATGGTGTGTATACACTTAATCACCCCAAATAAGCTCGGCCCGGATTTCCCGATAGAATCAAATTCATTCAACACTATACCGGCCCGATTGCCGGATTTTGCCGATGGAATTAAATTTATTAAACATTATACCGGCCCGACAGTTGGCTGGGCCCGGATTTTGCCGATGGAATTAAATTTATTAAACATTATACCGGCACGACTGTCGGCTGGGCCCGGATTTTGGCCGGTGGAATTAAATTTATTAAACATTATAACGGCCCGACTGTCGGCTGGGCCCGGATTTTGCCGATGGAATTGAATTTATTAAACACTATACCGGCCCGACTGTTGGATGGGCCCGAATTTTGGCCGATGGAATTAAATTTATTAAACACTATACCGGCCCGACTGTCGGCTGGGCCCGGATTTTGCCGATGGAATTATATTTATTAAACACTATACCGGGCCCGACTGTCGGCTGGGCCCGGATTTTGGCCGATGGAAATGAATTTATTAAACACTATACCGGCCCGACTGTTGGCTGGGCCCGGAGTTTTGTCGATGAAACTAAAACTATTAAACACTATAGCGGCCCGATTTTGGCTGGACCGAGATTTTTGCATATGGAATTAGATTCATTGAATTAAATTAGGATGCATGAAATAAATCGGCTCATTTGACCACTAGGCCTTGATTTTTGCCAGTGGAACTAAAAACATTAAACTTGATCGCCCCGATTTCGGCTGGGCCCGATTTTTCGCCAATTGAATTCAATGATTTTTTTGTGGTTTTAGTCCAGTTCAATAGCATAGGTTGCATTATAGGACAGCTTCAATTCATTACGAATCCTAATGCAATGAATTGAATTTGGATGCGTAAAAATAGACTGCTCCGATTGACAGCTAGGCCCGGATTTTTTGCTATAGAATTAAGTGCATTGAATTGATTAGGATGAGTACAATGAATCGGCCTGATTGCTAGTAAGCCCAATTTTGTCGATGGAAATTATGCATCAAAATAAATTGGGATGCGTTCAATAATAGACCCGATTGCCGGCTCGGCCTAGGTATTAAGCACATTAAATTAAATGAGGCCCGAGTCAACTCGAACTTTTGCCGATGGAATTAAATTAATTAAACTAAAATATGCACACTAGACTGGCTTAAACGGGAAAATGATGGTTGTGGATTTCAGTAGCAAATTTTTGTTTTGGACCAGGATTGTACGTAGAACGCTACGTGGGTCCTCTTGTCTATGCGGCATTCCCCTCTTGCTGACTCAGGTCGGACTAGTGTTCGTCGACATGTAGTGGGAAAACAGAGGCAATATAAATAAATCGGTTTACCATTTTGTGAAAAAACTGATTCATATTACATAGTAATAGTAAATTTAAATCTAAAAACTCAAAAAGCGTTCAGAAAACATTTGATGTTAAATGCCCCATGTAATTACCCAGCGAATGAGCGAATGATTCTTTTGTTTTGCAATAGGTATTTAATTTTCTTAGAGAAGAATTCTCTTCTAGATAAAAATTTGAAATTCGTATGTGCTCCAAATCCACGTTTGCTTTTGGAGTATGGATCACGTTTTGCTTCCGAGTTTACCAAAGGAAACGGAAGATATGTGACAGTTCTAAAGAACGAACAATTTTTATGTCTCCGATTTCAAAAATTCCAAGACAGAAATCTGTTCAACATCAGGGTACAGTTTGGGTCCCGTGTCCGCATGTCCTTCAATTTTTGCGAACCAACATAATATCTTAAAAGCTATTCGTCCAATTTTATTGAAATTTTGATGGTAGGTCATAATTAGCCAGGTTATAACATTGCTGATCCCGTATAAGTTTCAATCTTCTCCACCTATTTATTTTTCTTCCACATTCGCACAGACATACATTTATTTACACTTATATCTTCAAAAGTACTCATCTGATTTTTATGAAATTTTAATGGTTTGTTTAAAGTAGCCCGCAGATAACCCAAGAATAATTTCAACCGTCTGCGCTCTTAAAATATTGCTATATTGATACTTTATTTATGTTAAATTTACTCAATTTTCCCTCCTTTTTTAAATTAGTCAAAATTGGTTTGAATTATACATGATTTAAAGTATCAATTTACCAAAATTTAAACAGCGCAGACAGTTAAAATTAATCTGTGAGCTTCTAACAGATAAGTTTTATAAAATCAGATGAATATTTTTGAAGATAAGGTGTAAATAAATGTATGTGTGTGCACATGTGGAAGAGAAATGGTGGCAGGTGGAGAAATGTGGTGGAGGGAAATGGGACCAGAAGATTGGACCTTATATAGGACCAACAATGGACTTTTTATATGCTAATTAACTGCCATCCAAATTTCATTAAAATCGAAAGAGTAGTTTTTAAGAATTGTTCTCAATGATTGAGCGAGAGACAGACTAACTGCCAAAAACGGGATCAAAAATGTCTGATAACTGGAACAGATTTCTGTCTTGGAATTATTGGAATCGGAGACATAATCGTTTTTTAGAACGATCACATCACATAGTGAGGTGTTACCTCATAGGATTTTAATTTAATTAAATATGAGGTTAGAAATTGAAATTAGAGTGTTGAAAAGGGGGAGAAATTACAATTATAATAAATTATGGGGTATGCTAAACCCGCATATAGGTTTAATTAGGTTGGGCCCCCCCCGAAAAAATTTTCTGTGTACGCTACTGGAAGAGACCATATCGGAGAGGCATACAAGAGAGTTCCAAGCACGGATGCGTTATATACTTGCTTGACAGCTTTAAAGGAGCGATTGGATGCTTTAGCAAGAGTTTCTTTAACTGCACCAGATATCGCCCTGCAGCGTGCTACTGTATATTTAGTATTTTCTTCGAATAACCCTCTTTTGGTAAAATATACTCCAAGGTAATTAAAACTAGTCACTTCCTCAAGAATTTGATTATTATAGTAGCACTTGGGGCGATTTTGGGACAGATTGCCCTTTGATACTATCATGACTTTAGTTTTATTTGTATTCACTGTCAAACCGTTGTCTCGACAGTATTCATCGAGAATTTTCAAAGCTGAATTTAGCTGGATTACCGAGTCTGACATTATAGTGAGATCATCTGCGTAGGCTAACAGACTAATGTTTGTTTCACCGTTGATGCTTACACCCTCGTATCCTCTTGCTTTAAAGAACGCGTCGATATCGCTAATGAAAAGGTTGAACAAAAGAGGTGATAATATTTCACCTTGAAGCACGCCTTTTAATATAGATATTTCGTTCGATTTTTCGTTTTTATAAAGAATTTTGGTTTTGGCTTGATTGTATAAACTGATTAATACCCGTAGAAATTTTGAGCTCAAGTTTACTCCCTGTAGTTTTTTTATTAGTAGGTGATGATCAAGGCTATCGAAGGCCTTTTTAAAGTCAACAAAAGCGACAAATAGTTTTCTTTTCGGTAGTCGGATATGATTTTGTATCAATGAATTTAATATAAAGATGTTATCACAACAGCTTTTATTCTTTTTGAACCCTGATTGAGTATCAGGGATCAACTTATGTTTTTCTGACCAAAGTCGGAGCCGGTTATTGAGGATGGATGTGAATATTTTTGTAATGCAGTTAATGAGTGCTATTCCTCTGTAATTATTTAAATCGGTTTTTTCTCCCTTCTTGTATAATATTACAGTACATATCTGGGACCAATCACTAGGAGTACTTTCCAGTTCTAGGATTTTATTATAAAATAAGTTAAGGTGTTGCAGCCATTCTTGGGGGAGATATTTGAAAAAGTCGTAGCTAATAGAGTCAGGACCGGGAGTTGTACCACTCTTACATGCATTGATAGCCAGTGTCATTTCTTTATTTGTAATGGGTGTGTCAAGGTCAGGGTCAGTCAACTCTGTAATGTTATTGTCGGTCAGTTTTTGTTTGTTATCAGTAGCAGAGTACAGGTGTGAGTAAAAGTCTTCCCATTCATCTAATCTTATTGAGCCGCCTTTGTTTTGTTTGGTTTGTTTATATTTATTTATCGTTTTCCAGAATTCCTTGTTATCTTTAATATTGGAGAGTTTATTTATTATTTCTAATTTGTAAGATTTCTTTTTTAATCGGAGTGTTTTTCTATATTCATTGATACATTTTTTAACTTGTGATTTAAACGGTTCTTGAAAACAAGCTTTTTTACATATTCTAGCCGCCTTTCTTGCAGCTTTTTTTAGAGAGTTACATTCATTGTCAAACCACGGCTTGTTGTGTTTTTTAGGTGTTTCTCCCCGTGTACTGTGTTTGATTTCAATATGTTTTTTCATACCCAGATCGTCGGCTACATTTTTTATGGTATTTATAAAAGAACTATTTATAATGTTTAAGGGCACGGATTGCATTTTTACCATCAGATCTTCTGATAAAGCTGATTTCATACTGGTTGCATACTGTGAGCGTAGATTTACATCCCAATTATATTTATCAATTTTCACTAATGGCCTATTTTGGTACAAAGGCGAATCAAATAAACTTTTATCAAGGGTGAGCGAGAGAGGGAAGTGGTCCGATAATTCGTAATATTCTAATATTTTCATATCTATAATTTCGGTCAAGCCTGGGAGCCTACACCATACAAGATCTACTGTACTCTGTCCATTCCAGTTCATACAGGTGTAGCCGCCCGGCCTGTCCGAAAATGACCTTCCGTTTAGTAGTACAAAGCCATAACCTTCAAGTAGTTCACACATTTCCCTCCCGCGCTTATTCACCGTAACATCTAAATAAGTTCTTGTTTTACTTAAATTTCCTATGTTATCGCAATCAGGGATTTCGTGGTTTAACCCTCCGACTCTCATATTGAAGTCCCCTCCTAAAATAAATATCTCGTCCTCCTCATTCCTAATTATATTAGACAAGCTAGTGCTTAATGTATCGTTCACGTGTTCCATATCTAAATCCGGTTTAAAATAGGCATTCCCAAGAATAATGTTTAAGCTTCCATATTGTAGTTTTACAAATATCCAATATTGATTTTTCTCTATAACAGATATTTTTATATTAGGATTAAGTAGAAGAACAAGTCCTCCGCTGGAGCGGCCTCTGCTCTTCTCCCTGGTTGCTGGTGTGGAGACGGCCTGATAGTTGGACCACTGTCCGGAGTCCGGTGCCTTCACTTCATTTGTCTTCCACGTCTCACTTAGACACATCACCTCACACTCAGTAAACTCCTCGCAGTTCTCCAAAAAGTTGTCATAGCCTTGACAGTTCCAAAACAGCACAGTTAAATGACGGCTCCTTCCCCTCACATCCTCTACAAAGCAGTGCTGACCCTCGCTGACACCTATTACAAGCTCCTCGCCATCCCCCTGCCTCCTCCTCGGCTCGCCTGGCCCCTGCCGTTGTCATTTCCTATTAGCTATTCTTCTTTCAAAATTGTGTAAAATAAGGCATGCATCTAGGCCAGTTATAGAGTTAAATTTTTCAAAGCCACATTCGTTTCTGTGAACTATGCCATCTAAAGTCTCTGTCATCGAAAATCTATTTCCTTCTATTAAGAGATAGTCCGTATTTAACTTTACTCTGCAATTGGTACTGTGCTTAATCTCTTTTTGTAATGCCAAGTAACTTCTTTGGTTACTTAGCAAACATGGAATTAATCAGTTCTGCCAAAAAAGTACCAGAATGACAATGTCTTTTTCTAATTTATTTTTCTGAGTCGGAATCTGAAGTCCAAATTTCTCTTATACGTTCAGTTTTCCCAAAGATGTACTTGAAGTTAAAAATTTTTCTTAGCGGTAAACCCTAAAAATTCCCTAAAAAAAACCCCTAAAAATTCCCTAATACAACCCTAAAAATTCCCCCCTGTACACTGGAAGGATTCGTTTTACGGTTTTTTTTTGTTTTTTTTCAAACACAAACTAGGCTTGAACTTTTCATCAAGCTTTCAGTGGTTGTGTGCACTCTACATTAACAATTTTTGGCCAAAGGAACATGAAATTTCTTTCGACATTGAAAAAACCAACCGCACCATGAAGTTAACTCTGGTATTTTCCTCAAACCCAATGCCACACTTGATCAGGTCACCGAGGCAGAAGGGAACTTCCTTGCCTCACTATAAAACAGAAAACCTCAACGGCCTACAGTTCCAGATGTTTCCAAAGGCAGCAACAAAAAATTCTTTCAACCCAGCTAGATTATCTTCAACTCAGGATGCTGCACAATTTCATTCTCGAAGGACTGATAGGAAGAAAAAATTCTTGTTTTCCATTTTTGTTTTTTTGGAACGAAGTTCCTTATGGCACGTTTTGGGGCCCGGGAGTGAATAAAAAAAAAAACGACCAAAATCACCGTCACAAAATCACCGTCACGCAAAAACCGTCACCAAATCTACCGATGACGATAACTTCAGTAAAAGATCACCGAGTTAGTTGAAATTTGGTACACATGTTCATTTTACCAATAGACCGGCTGAGTTCATTGGAAAACGTTATCCGCCCAAGCGTTCACGCGCAACGCTCGCGTAAACGTAAGCTTCAAAAGACGGGAAAAAGAGTTATTATGGAAGCCTGTTACTTGACTCGTTTTGATTATTTTTGTTATATATGTCAAAAATGTCACTTTTTTTTGTAAATAAATAAAATATAATCATGTAAACTTTCACCCTGATACAAGCATGTAGGTTAGGAAAGAGATATATTTTATAATATTTTAAATTAAAAAACAGTCCTATTTCAATCCAAACTCCTTTAACAAACATACTCTTTCACTATAAACTCATCATGCCAACTTTTTTCTTATATTTAATATATATTTATAGTAAGACGCTTGCTTTAATTATAAAAATAATGATTTTCTTTTAATTTTGCTTTAACTCTGCTAGGTACAAACAGTTCGTTACTTTTAATTTTGTCTCTTTTCTAACTCCGCCATGTATAAGTAGTTAGCAATTTATACGTACTTTGCAGTGTGATTTTATAATTTATATTTAATGAAAAATGTAAGAAGGTTCGTTCCTACCGGGTGTCCCGCGACACTACACGTATTTTTTCAAGTACAATCTAGGCTTGAACTTTTCATCAAGCTTTCAGCGGTTGTTACACCACATTAACAATTTTTGGCCAAAGGAAGATGAAATTTCTTTCGACATTGAAAAAACAACCACACCATGAAGTGAACTCAGGTATTTTCCTTTAAACCCAATGCCACACTTGATCAGGTTGCCGAGGTAGGAGGCAACTTCCTTGCCTCACTATATGGAGGCAACTATAAAACCGAAAACCTCATAGTCCAGGAGATAGCGTGCAAAATAGTGTTTGACTAACATCAAGCTAGAATTATGTATACAAGTACTTTTAGCACCTTTTAAGAATATGTGGTCGGCTAAGTTCGTCTGCGGGACATAGCTTGACAATAGGTGTTTGAAAAAAACAAACCGGAGGAGAGCGTCCATGTCTCACCATTTATGGTGGACAATGTGATTAGTTATATTAGTTAAGCCCCGTTTTCATTACAAAGAAAACGGGGCTTTCACTACAAATTTGTCCCGCAAAATGTTGCCGGCACAAGTGCCAGGAGTTGGAGGTTGGAAGAAACCTATCAAGTCCAGGACTATTCCGTGGACTATGGTTTATAGTAAGATATTGACGCCTCAACATAAAGCATTTCACGTTGATTTTATTAAGTACTGCTAATAAAATGTTTGTGTCGTGGCCGAAATGGAATATAATAATTCTATAAACATGTGTTCAAAACGGCTTCATTACATTATTATTATTCATTATATTACTATTAGCATTTATTCGCTATAAAAATCAAAATTTGTTGACCTTTGTTCATCCTAAAAATGTTTACCATTTTATAGAATGTTTCATTGTTATTTTTTAAAACATGCAAAGATTTAAGAATGTTTGAGAATTTTAATTAAAACTGTTGCTGCAGACGAGTTAAAGTTTAAAATACTTGAGTTTGAAATTACCTCGTAGTATTACTTGAGGAATAAGAGCGTAGTTTTAGGTATATTGCATTTTACAAGAGAGGAAATTATTTTCTCTTGTGCTTTATCTTCATAACCAACACACTGTGAATTTTCCTGGAATTTCTGATGTACTCCATCAGTAATAATAAAACAATTTTAAATTAAAAGTATGTATATATATATATATATATATATATACTATATATATATATATATATATATATATATATATATATATATATATATATATATATATATATATATATATATTAGTGAAAGAATTTGAGAAAATTTCAAGTGCAAAATAAAGTGTATTTTATCTAGTAACACATCGATATTTGAACTATCCCCCCCAATTTTTTTTGTAAAATCATATGACAGAGGTCAAATCCTTATCATAAATAATAGAAAACAATATTTCTTTCAAAATGATTATCAAGAGAACAATTGATTAAACAAATAAGGAATTCATAAAAAATAATAATTTTCTTCGCAGTTGTCAAAATGAATGACAAGAGATTTATAGATTAAACAAATAGGGAATTTATTAAAAATAATAATTTTCTTCACAGTTGTCAAAATGAATGACAAGAGAATTATAGATTAAACAAATAGGGAATTCATAAAAATTAATAATACTTTTTTTTACAGTTGTCAAAATGAATGGCAAGAGAACAATAGATTAAACAAATAGGGAATTTATAAAATTTAATAATCATATGGCAGAGGTCAAATCCTTATCATAAATAATAGAAAACAAGGCATTTCTTTCAAAATGTGCGATTTATGGGAACTAACGTTATCTAAAGAGGAGGAAATGGTTTAAAGGTACCACAAATCCTCAAATGTCCTAAAAATCCCAAAGCTCTCTTCGATCTTTTCATTTAATAAAAAAGCCAAATTTAAGTGACCCTTATCTTTTGAGGGGCTAGTAAAACCTTACGTTCGGTGAGCCAACATAACACAAGAAAAATTAATCTGTGTGAGATAGGCTAATGTATTGATTGTAAAGATTGAGAGCACATTGATGTAGAAATCTTAATGTCTCTACCCCCCCCCTCCAAAAAAAAAAAAAACTTATAGATTTGACCAAATAAAGAAATAGTAATAAAATGTGATTGTAGTACCTGTTTACAATTTTACAAAAGTTAATATTAATACAAAAATGGTATTACGTTTAACGTAATTTAAAAAGAAAATAATAATCATAATTCATTTATTTATTTATTTTAAAAAAGAGAAGGGGATGTCAAAAAGACAAAATATAAGATTATTTTGGTAAAAAAAAGCGGTGGAAACTACCAAAATAAATTATTAATGGTAACGGGGTGATAAAATCATCACTATATATAACTTGACATGTAAAATGCATCTGTGATTGAAAGGAATGGGCTTTTAGCTGTTTGGGGTGTTCATGGTGGCCGAGTTTCAAGCATAGCGTGTCTGAGTATACTATACCAGCAAAACGCCCACTTGTTGCACGGTCTAGTATTACCCCTGGTTTCTCTCTCGCCCGATCCCAGGAGGTCTAAATGCCACGATACACTTTACAGCGGGTAGCCAAACTTATTATTTATTAGCCCCCTTTTCCATTTTTTACTTTCTCATATAAAGGGAAAGTATTATGATATTTTATAAAAGAACTACAGAGGTAAAGTGAATTGTAAACATTATACTAACTAAATAATCTCCCATTTTGTTTTTAACTATTTATTTTATTTTTTATTAACCCTTTATAATGATATAATCTACAGGGCGGGAAATTGTAAAATTTCAACCTGATACAAGCAGAAGTTTTTGAGTAATGAAGTGATATATTTTATAATAGTTTTAAATGGTTTAGGCCAGGGCGTGAGGATTAGGGAATAGTCCTGTTCCCTCACAACTCGGCTCTATTCAGTACCACAATCATCTTCTTTAACTATCAACTCTAAAAACCTGACTATACGTGACACCAAAAAACGACACTAGCGCACTCCTCAGATTTCCATGACTTCTTGGTCGACCTTTAGTAATAATAATAATAATAACTATTACCTTTAGTATGTACTATATCTATATTATGAATAAGTTTCTAATTCTGGTTAGTCCAAAAACCAGTTCTGATTTTTCTTTTATATAAGAACAATGAAGGAAATCGATAAGAGATTAATTCTGAGCTTTACATCCTGCGTCATCCCGCCCACACCATAAATTTTCCATTTAAAATAAATAAAAAAATTTTAAACTTCTCTTTAATATAACATTTTCTTGTTTTTCTTATTTTCATTTGTACAAATATAGGGAATAATTGGTTGGAGGGATTTTCTTTACCGGTGGGTTTTACTTAACAACTCAAAGTTCTTCTCTCGCTCTCAGGTTGTTATAATACCTTTTTATTTTAAAACCTTTTTTTTGTAAATTAAATTTATTATTTCTTCGCCCTCAACTTTGTTTTGTTAGCTCAAGAAAATATGTGTGGGAATGTTTACATTAGTTAATTAAAATATTTTCATCTTAATTTAATTAATTTTCTTTTTGCTTCCGAGCTGACCGAAGGTAACGGAAGCTATGTGGTCATTTTGAAGAACTAAAATATTTTTCCTACAGTTTACCGATAAAGTGGTTGTTATCGCACTCAAAATAGTACGCAAGACAGCACATTCCTGCACTTACTACTTTACCGCACTGTTTTACTTTACCGCACTCATTTTACTTTACCACACTCTAGTGTTCCAACATACTAACATAAAGAATCATTTAGACCAAGGACCAATATACGATGGCATGAGGGCAGAGATGAATGGAGCAATAGGATCAATTTAACGAAGGACCAAGATACGATGGCATGAGGACAGAGATTAATGGAGGAAAAGGATCAATCAGACCAAGGACCAAGATACGATGGCATGAGGACAGAGATTAATGGAGGAAAAGGATCAATCAGACCAAGGACCAAGATACGATGGCAAGAGGACAGAGATTAATGGAGGAAAAGGATCAATCAGACCAAGGACCAAGATACGATGGCACGAGGATAGAGATTAATGGAGGAAAAGGATCAATCAGACCAAGGACCAAGATACGATGGCATGAGGACAGAGATTAATGGAGGAAAAGGATCAATCAGACCAAGGACCAAGATACGATGGCATGAGGACAGAGATTAATGGAGGAAAAGGATCAATCAGACCAAGGATCAATCAGACCAAGGATCAAGATACGATGGCATGAGGGTAGATATGAATGGAGGAATAGGATCAGCCAGACCAAGGACCAAGATACGATGGCATGAGGATAGATATGAATGGAGGAATAGGACCAGCCAGACCAAGGACCAAGATACGATGGCATGAGGATAGATATGAATGAAGGAATAGGATCAGCCAGACCAAGGACCAAGATACGATGGCATGAGGATAGATATGAATGGAGGAATAGGATCAGCCAGACCAAGGACCAAGATACGATGGCATGAGGATAGATATGAATGGAGGAATAGAATCAGCCAGACCAAGGACCAAGATACGATGGCATGAGGATAGATATGAATGGAGGAATAGGATCAGCCAGACCAAGGACCAAGATACGATGGCATGAGGATAGATATGAATGGAGGAATAGGATCAGCCAGACTAAGGACCAAGATACGATGGCACTCCAGATATAATTGGAGGAATAGGATCAGTAGACGAAGGAAAACTGGAGGAATCTTGGCAGTTGTTTCAGATAGTTCTACAAATAATTATCACTAAAAATAATCAAATAACAAATGATCTTTTGATTGTTTTGTGATTATATTCTGGTCAGATGATAACATATAATTTTAGATTAAACAACCTGTGTGCATTATTCAAGTGTGAATTACTTATCATTATGGTTGATTACAACAAAATATAATTGAATTCAACCAACTTTTTTAATAAATAAAATTGTATAATCCCTCCTCAGGCGCCATTATTATTATCTCAAAGTGAAATCATATAAACATATCCTAAATATATTAATCCAAACATAACATGTATACAGTGGTGTGCTTTCTGAAATAAAAGATAATTTAAAAAATAAGAATGAAGAGCGGATTTAGAACTTTGGGTCCGATTAGTTCACTTTATGTGAACTAGTTCTATTCACTTAGTGAATAGAAATTCAAGAATGACAGAATTATAATCCATTAGTTTCCTCATCTTGACGTTGCTCATTGCTCCACCAGAAGCTACAACCCTCGTACTAAGCTACACTAAAACCCGTCTACCTTTATTGAACAATTAATATGACGAGAAGCCCTGTCCTGCATTCACTCGACTTCCCTGTTATCACAATACACTGTTATCATTCACTTTTATCTAGTCTGAAGCTTTTCAACTAGTCTTATCATTCAAAACAGGAAAACCCCAAACTTACTCCTTCCATTAAATTAGCCAACTCTGGTGGAACCACAACTCGATTCAGTATTTCTTCGTTTCATTCTTGCTTCCGAGCTTACCGAAGGTAACGGAAGCTATGTGATCGTTTTGAAGAAACGAAAATATATTATGTCTCTGATTTCAAAAATTCTATGACAGAAATCCGTTTCAGCCATCAGGGAAAATTTTGGGTTCCTTGGTCATGCAATTTAAATTTCGAAACATCTAATTTTATTATTTAAATAACCTATAAAGTGTTCATCAAGAGCTATTTTACATTACAATATTTATTTCAGCTAACATCTTTTATCTATATATATAAAATTAAAGTTTTGTTTGTATATTGCTCAGAATTAAAATGTTTTTGGATACTTCTTCATTTTACACATTCCAAAAACCAAATCCGGCCTCAACTTTTTTCGTGTATGTATCTATTTTTTTACGTCTGTCACCACCAGTCCTACTTTATAGGCGCAAAACTGGCTCAACGAAATTGATTAATTTTTGTTCAGAGGTAAGCGCAAACATGTTGCGCATGTTATGGGGTTGGTTTTATCAAAAAATATTGAAAAGAACTAAAGTTATTAACAATTTTATGAAATAAAAAAAATGTATAAAAAATTAGGTTGGCTCACCATAACCAAAACCCACAGACTCGCTAACCAAAATGTTTGGGTACTTCGTACTTCTAGAACACCTAGAGACTCGAGGTTTTTTTTTACGTTTGGTGGGACATTTGCCCAAACCGACTTGAATAATCCGAAAAGTTAAAAAAATAGAACTTTACCCCTTAAAATATTAGAGATGGCGGACGCTAATTTAAAATTTTTTGGGTGTAACTCCATTGATCTACCTTAAATAGAGCTAAATTTGATTTTTTTTTTTTTCCACATTTGAGTTCTTATGGCATCCACAATTGTGGACCGATTTAATTTCCGTTTCAAAACTATTTAGAAACTTGACCCAGCATGAGGCCCACGCGGGCGCGGGGTGATGGAAGTTTTTAATATAAGTTTATCAATATCTCGAACTCTAGATATTTCCTACGAAAAACCCTTATCTACATTGTTAAATTTATATTTAGTAAGACGACATTTCAGATTTATAATATATAAAAATCGTGTGGTAAAGATATTTATTGGTATATTATGTTACTAGGCTGTGAAATGAGTTTTTTCTTTACCACGGCAATTATATTTACTGTCGAGCGAAGCGAGACAGTAAATATAATAATAACAAATATTTGAACATACTTAAGATTTTGAGAAGAAGAAACCTTAAAGAGGTTGCACTATAAAAAAAGGTAACACGCAATCTAGTGGATTTTAATCGTACTAAGAAGCATTTATACAAAGATTGCAGCGCTAAAACGGCACTTTTGATAACTACCCGTAAGATGTAAAAGATATTTTACCTTCTTGGAGGTAAAACATGTTTTCAATACAGTGTAGGAATAATTAAATAGTTATTTATGCACCTAGGGAGTAAAGTAAGCCATTATTCCCTGAGCGAAAAAGTAGGTTCTTGAGGCGAAGCCGAAGGAACCATGGTCCCTAAATCCCGAGGCCAAGCCGAGATAAAGTCCACGTAATGAAAAAAAATGGATTTAAGCTGTTTTTTAGGCTTTAAAGTAACTATTTTTAGAGCCTACCACGGATAATAGTATATTACGCGTCGAGTGCGGAAAGTAGCATTTTGCATGCGAGTGTGGAGTTTGCACCCGAGCGACAGCGAGGGTAGTAAAACCACACGAGCAATGCAAAAGGCCGTTTTCGCACGAGTTGCGTACCGTACTTTATCTTCGATTGTTAGATTTAAATAATAAATACAGAAAAAAATAAACTTGCTGTATGTAAGTTCGTATCTCTTCTCTTGATAAAGATGGCATTAATCTTGAGTTGTATTTTTTGCCGAATTAATTATTTCTGGAGAGTATTATTCTCTACATTTTCGTCAAAGCCACTTTCATTCATTGCTTTTCACTAAAAACTCGATATAAACAGTTACTTTAATAAAAGAACAGCAAATTAGTTTTGTTAAATGTAAACAAACTCGCTAATCGTGTGTAAAGTTGAACAATTCCTCTTCTTTACTGCGCTAGCGTGGTAAAGAATAGGAATTCTTCAGAACTATGAGACGCGCATGCGCAATGAATACAAGTACGTAAATAATCACTTTCTACGCATCTAAACAGAGATATAATGTTTATATTTCGTATCAATCGTAAATAAAAGAGATTACACTATTAAAAAAGATAAATAAAACGCATTGACATCTAATGGTACTAAGAAGCATTTCTACAAAGATTGTAGCGCTAAAACGACACTTTTGATAACTACCCGTAGAACGTATAGGATTATTTACCTCCTAGGAAGTAAAACATTTTTTCATTAAGGTGTAGGAATAATGACACGATTTTTTAAGTCCACGTAATGAAAAAATGGATTTTAGCTATGTTTTTTAGGCTCTAAAGTTACTATTTCACAGCCTACCACGGAAAAAAACTAATTAATGTACTGTTACATGAGATACACCACATTATACGTCTTTTAGTTTATTGATATATAATGTAGCGAAATATTATCTTCCAAAACTCACGTTGATTACTAAACTATAACAAATAGAGTTTCATATTACTTACTTTAATTATTGAACATAACGTTTTATCAACCGAGTTTGTTATAACGCAACAGTTTGAGACAATATCAAATTCAGTTTTGCTTCCAAGCTTACCGAAGGCAGCGGAAGCTATGTGATCGTTCCGAAGAACGAAACATTTTTAGGTCTTCGATTTCAAAATTCGAAGTCAGAAATCCGTTTCAGACATCATGGAACATTTTTGTTTTAGAGTCTGTCTGTCGGTCTGTCGTTCAATTTTTACGAACCAACATATCTTAAAAACTACACGTCCGATTTTAATGTAATTAGAATGGTAGGTCATAATTAGTCCATTGTTGGTCCCATATAAGTTTAAACCTTCTACGCCTATTTGTCTTTCTTCCATATGCCCACAAACATACATTTATTTACGTGTATAGCTTTAATAGTACTTATCTGATTTGTATGAAACTTTAATAGTTTATTGAAAGTATCTTGCAGATAGACCCAGATTAATTTGAACTGTCTGCGCAATTTGAATTTTGTTAGACTGGTACTTTAATTCATGTGAAAAATCAAAACAATTTTGACAGATTAAATAAACGGGGGAAACAATTAAACAAATTAGACACTAATAGATTGTGAAAATATAATATCAATAAAGTACGTGATAGGATGCGAGGAAGCTATGTGCAACTCCAATTGACAGTTTTTTGTTTTTTTAATTACAGTTAAAAAGATTAATATGATATTTAAAATTTATATGAATGTATGATATCATAGATACTTTTCAATTTTAATATGATAGAGGATTTTGTTTAGTTGTCAGTTAGTCCCGGTTCCTTTTCGAAAAACCATGAGGTATTTCAATTCGTCGGAAAATACCTCTCCCTCACTTCTCCTGTATAAAGAGGAAATTGAAAACGTTTATTTTACGATAAGTCCCCCCTCCCTCTGTCAGATGGTTTCTTCAAGATTGCCCCCCCCCCCCAAACTCTTCTGTTGGAATCTTCTTCAGGCAAAATAAACAGTCTCTCTGGCAGGAACCCCTCTCCCTGAACCCTCACGGAAAATTAGTTTGGCCAATACCTTGCTTACACTTGATTCTACCGTGGTGGGAGTTGGGTCGAGGAGACCCAAACTGAATTGGGTCTTTGCGTCAGACCCTTTCCCTACTCCTCAGTAGAAATTTTCTTTTCTCTTCTTCAAAACTTATTTTTATTTATTTATTATTTTTACCTTTTTTTCTTATAAAGGTAATATGAAACGAAATAAATATCTTTATAGGGTAATTTTTATTTTTTCATATACACTTGATTATTTATCATTTTCAAAGTGGAAATAACGATAAAAATATTTATAATGAAAATCTTTATATATTTATATAAAAATCAACAAAGCCCATAGAGAAATATCCGACAAAACTTTCCCATGTATATAATTAATTAAATCCCATGTATTAATAATTAATTAATTTTACTTCTTTGAGGGAAGACATTGTTTGGCTGTTATACTGCACCTCTTCCATGATGAGTCAGTGAAAATAACACATTCAAGGATCTTAGTCTGAGCATTAGTAAAAGTGGCATGAATACCACATTTCAATTGAATCGGTCAACTTTTACTCAAGTTATCGTCGGACACGTGAATCAACTGAATTACTGACAGACAGAATGCATAATTTGTTGAATTTAATTAATTAATATTATTATTATTATTATTATTAGTAGTCTAGTACTTCCTACTAGAATGGGTAGGACGAACCACTTGTTCGAACCTAGCAATTAGGCCATCTTTTAGGCCCATTTTACGCCCGGTGGTGGAGAGGTCCAGCTTTTTTCGGATTATTCAAGTCGGTTTAGGCTAATGTCCGACCAAACGTAAAAAAAAAACGCGAGTCTCTAGGTGGTCTAGAAGTACCCAAATATTTTGGTTAGCGAGTCTGTGGGTTTTGGTTATGGTGAGCCAACTTATTTTTTTTTATGTAATTTTGCTTCCGATTTTAACGAAGGTAACGGAAGCTATGTGATCGTTCTGAAGAACGAAAAATTTGTAGGTTTCCGATTTCAAAAATTCCAAGACAGAAATCCATTTCAGACATCAGGGATCATTTATGGATCCGTGTCTGTCTGTCGGTCTTCTGTCGTTCTGTCTGTCGGTCTGTCGTTCTGTCTGTCGGTCAGTCGGTCGGTCTGTCGTTCAATTTTTGCGAACCAACGTATCCTAAATATACTACAAATCCAATTTGAATGAAATTTGGAGGTAGGTCATGAGAGCCCATTGTTGGTCCCATATAAGTTTCAACCTACTGCGCTCGTTTGTTTCTCCTCCACATGCTCACAAACATACATTCAATTACACCTATAGCTTCAAAAGTACTTATCTGATTTCTATGATACTTCTATAATTTATCGAAAGTATAGCCCGCAGATAGCCCCAGATTACTTTGAACCGTCTGCGCTCTTTAACTTTTGCTTAATTGATACTTTCATTCAAGTAAAAAATCAAAACTATTTTGACAGATTAAAAAAACGGGGGAAACAATTAAACAAATCAGACAATAATGGCTTGTAAAAGTATAAAATTAATAAAGTACGTGATAGGATGCGAGGAAGCTATGTGCCACACCAAGTGGCAGTATATGAATTTATACATTTTTTTATCTTATAAAATTATTAATAACTTTGGTTATACTCAATATTTTTTGATAAAACCAAGCCACATGCGCATCATGTTTGCGGCTCACCTCTAACAAAAGTTAAGTGATTTCGTTGAGCCAGTTTTGCGCCTACAAAATCAGACTGGAGGCGACAGACATAGATACATACACGAAATAAGATAATAATAATAATTCTTTATTCCACCATATAATTTGTTAAAGCTGGATTTGGTTTTTTGAATGTATAAAATGAAGAAGTATCCAAAACAATTTCAATCCTGGGCAATATACAGACGAAACTTTAATTTTATATATATAGATAAAAAATTAAATGTAATAGTTAAAAGTTATAAGCAAGCAAAATTCATTAGTAATGAGAAAAATAAGTAATTAAATAAAAGATTTTAGCAAATAAAAATATAAATAGTAATAAATATTATTCAAACTTAAAATTGTTTTAAAATTGTTTATTTTATTTATATTATAATAATAAAAAATATATACTAATTCTATTTATTACTACGTTTTTATCAGCTTGCATTCTTGTTTGTTTGTTTGTTTGTTTGTTTGTCCGGTACAAATCTGGCAATCGATTTCTAACTAACTTCCCGAATAGCTAGACATTTGAAACTTTTAGCATAGCTCAGAACACGATGACAATGCATTATTTTAATACTTTTAGCCATCTTTTTGAAGAATTTAATAAGTTTTCCGCAAATTTTGCTGTGCGGAAAGTTAGTTCGGAAAAAATCCGCTAGTTATTTTATTTGTTTTGTCATATCCAATATTTACGCAATCTTCATTTTGACGGGTCTCAAATTTGTGATAGATAAACATTGAATGACAGCAAAACAGGAAATATCGATTATATTATTTATCTATTATAGTATTTCAAATATATCGATGGCATGCTTTAGATTTGGTGTTGGGGAGATCCGTTGTACAAAGATTTATCCATTTATAGGTTTAAGATCAGGTCTCTGGATGGTTGTCATTTATGTGAAGTAAATAAATTCGGAACTATTTTTTTTTTTTTTCACTAACATTATATATTATATAACAATAACAATTATATTATCAACATTACATACGATTCAACAAAAAATTTAAATACGTAGTATATAAAAAGTTCTTTTTATCTTGTAATTATTTATTAATTTATAATTGAATTTTAATAATATGTGTAGTAGTTTACATTGATATAATACATTAAAATATAAAGTTTTTTGTTGAATAAATTATTATATAGACTAGATAATGTTTATAATAAATAAACACTTTATATCGACACTCATAATAAATAAACTAGTTAAGGAAAGTTTGACAGGTGGTGTCACGGTTTAAAATTTACGTAAGTTTCTTCTCCTTATTCTTATCCTATAGTTTATATAGTATTAAAAACAGCGCTAAAAGGACAGCATGAAGCCCCCTGACCCGGGAGGTACATCCAGGGACCCTCTTATTTACCTATCTGACCATGGAACTGGAATCAAAAGCAAAACAGATAAATGTCAAACAGATGTAAATACAGAGAATACTCCTAAGAGTAAGCGTCAAAGACCTAATACCCCAGTGAAGTCGGAACTAAACCCCCTTAAAGAGGTCATTAACTTTCTAGTTGTGAAAAGACAAGATGGAGATTGTTCGATGTCCAAAATCTCACCCTTCGTTATCGAAAAGTTACTTTCTCAAGCGTGTGGTGGAGTCAAGAGTGCCAAGAAGTTACGTGACGGTTCTTTACTGGTCGAGACGTTTACTCACGATCAAGCTACGAAACTAATGACAAATCTGCCGAGAAATATGTCACCTAAACTGTCAGTGGAACCACATAAGACATTGAATCAAGTAAAGGGTGTGATTACATGTGCCGACCTCGACGGTATTCCAGTTGAGGAAATCACAGAAAACATCAAACACCAAGGAGTTATCGAGGTAAGAAGGCTTAACAAAAAGATAAACAACGCACTGGAACCGACTAATAGTTATATAATAACTTTTAGCTTAACGACTTTACCGAGTAAATTAAAGGTTGGCTACCTATCTGTCCCTGTTCGGCCCTACATTCCTCTTCCCCGGAGATGTTTCCAATGTCACAGGTTCTCTCATGTCCAGATTTCTTGTAAAACAGGTGCACTGTGTCCGGAGTGCGGCGATCCCGCTCACGACAACACGCCCTGTTTGAAGCCAAAAGAGTGTATAAACTGTAAAGGACCACACTCCGCACTCGATAGGAAATGCCCCAAATGGATTCTCGAAAAGAAAATAACAGAAATAAAAGTGTTAGAGAAACTGCCGTACATTGAAGCGAAGAAGAAGGCTGAAATTGCATGCCAATTCAATCTACCTAAATCTTTTGCTTCTCTCCTTTCGAAAGTCCCGTCAAATAATTGTAAACATTGTCACAACATAAGTATTGCGACCCAGGACAAAGGCACACAGTGCTCCTTTGAAGAACCGAAGACAAAACAGAAAATAATTGCGACTAGTTCCACCCAATGTAAACCTGATAAGACGACTGAAACCCCTTATTCGAAAACCAAGATTGAAACTCAGATTGAAACCCCGTATTCGAAGACCACTCCCTCTAAATTAAAGCCGATAACAATAGATACCCAAACAGAACAGGAAATGATGTGGGCGAACGACTGGGATTCAGGTGATTCCTCCAGTAGCAAGGAAAAACATTCCGCTAAAAGTCCTACTAAGAAGAAAATTGAACAGTTTACAAAAAAGAAAGCTTCCAGATAGTAACATTAATCCTTAATATAATTTAGTTTTTAAAACACAATGAAAATTTGTACTTGGAATTGTAAAGGCTTCAGATCTAGGAGAGAAGATATTAAGTTGCTAATAAAAGAAAATAGACCTGAGGTACTTTTGATACAAGAAACTCACTTACCCTCTGGAAATTCACTAAATCTACCGGGCTACGTAGTGTTTCGAAGAGACCCCCCACCAGGCACCTGGCAAGGAGGTTTGGCCACATGTGTGTCGGTGACAGTACCGAGCATAGAGATCAAGATCAACTCTGATATCCAAGTTCTAGCTGTGCGGATCGGTTCATCGCATCCCATCACAGTTTGCAATATCTATCTGGACTGTACTGAAGATATAACAATAACTCGCCTTAACAACATTGTGCAACAATTGCCAGGGCCCTTCGTTATGTTGGGTGACTTTAATTCACATAGCCTGATGTGGGGTTCTTCTAAAACAGATCCAAGAGGAGTTACAGTAGAGGCCTTTATTGATCATCAGAACCTTTGTCTCCTTAACAACGGTGAGTCAACATACTTCGATTCTAGAACTGGTAAACTAGATGCACTAGATTTAGCCATTTGTTCCCCGTCCTTAACAAGAATAGCCGACTTTATTGCATCACAATACCCCTATGGTAGTGACCATTTCCCACTCTTTGTTTTATTACAAATGAGAAACTCCGCACCAGAACCAGAAGTTTATTGGTCTTTTAAGACTGCAGATTGGGACGCCTACAGGGCTCATCTGATAAATACTTCTCCTTTTATTCCTAGTACAGAAAACAACGCTGAAGAACTACTCGACTACCTTATAACATCAATTACATCGGCAGCACGTGCGTCAGTACCACAGACTAAACTTAAAGGAAAACGGCAACCAGTACCTTGGTGGAACAAGGATTGTAGACTTGCTCTGACAGAACGGCGGAAAGCACTATGGCATTTCAAAAGAAACTCCACCACTGAAAATCTGATTAACTACAGAAAAGCTCGGGCACGTTGTAAGTATGTCTTTCTACAGGCAAAGCAAGCGTCCTGGAAAAGCTACGTGTCGACGATCGTTCAGGGGACAGATTCCAAAGAGATATGGAGGAAGGTAAGAATACTTTCTGGTAAAAGACAACCTACTGCCACTCCTGTGATAAAGGACGGTCCTCAAGTTATATCGGAACCCCAACAAGTATCAGAACGCTTTGCTCAACATTTTGCCCGAGTCTGTTCAACTGCGACGTACTCTATGCACTTCCAAGATCTAAAAAGAACGACCGAGAACGAAGAATTGAGTTTTAACTCCGACAACACCGAAGACTATAATATGCCCTTCAGCATGTGGGAGCTTGATACCGCCATAAAGACACTAAAGAATACTGCACCCGGACCAGACCAGATTCACAATTTAATGATTAAAAACTTACCATCCTCCTTTAAGCGCTACTTACTACAACTTTACAACGTACTATGGACATCAGACAGTTATCCAGATAGATGGCGACTAGCGACCATAATTCCCATCCTTAAACCAAACAAAGACTCCACACAGACTGAATCTTACAGACCAATAGCCATGACCAACACCCTTGGAAAACTTCTAGAAAAAATTGTAAACTCTCGACTGACCTACGTACTTGAAGTAAAGAAATTTTTCTCCTCGCATCAGAACGGCTTCCGGCAGAACAGATCTACAATAGACAACATTTCAAAATTAGAAACTTACGTGAGAGACGGATTTATTCAAGAAAAAACATCGCTAGGAGTATTCTTTGATCTTGAGAAGGCCTACGACAGAACGTGGAAACACTCAATTGTCCTTCAACTGCACCGCATGGACTTCAGAGGACACTTACTGCACTACATAAACAACTTCTTATCAAGAAGGATGTTTAATGTCAAAGTGGGAAGATTCCTCTCAAGTTTATACGAACAGGAAAACGGAGTGCCCCAAGGAGCTGTTCTCAGCTGCACCTTGTTCTTGCTTGCTGTCAATGATGTCGTGAATTCGCTACCACCGTGTGTCGAGCCCCTTCTATTTGTAGACGATATGACCATTCTCTTCAGATCAAAATGCTTGAAGACAGCTGAAGTTGTTATGCAGCAAGCTATAAATAGAATGAATGATTGGGCAAACAAAAATGGCCTACTATTTTCTGGGAATAAAACAAAATGCGTAGTTTTTTCAAAGAAACGAGGGATTCCCCAGGTAAACCTTACACTATCCGGCCAAAAAATTCCTGTAGTTGAGACTATCAAATACCTTGGCCTTCAGTTTGACAGAAAGTTGACCTGGCGTCCGCACATTGAAGAAGTCCGTGCTAAGTGCCTAAGGGACCTCAACCTTCTTCGCATGCTTCAGAATCTAAAATGGGGAGCTGATCGAGCATCACTACTTCATCTCTATCGTGCTATTGTACGAAGTAAAATCGACTATGGATGTATAGCTTATGGCTCGGCTAAAGACAAAGATCTAAGGCGCCTGGATCCAGTCCACAATACAGCTTTACGCCTCGCACTAGGAGCCTTCAAGACCAGTCCAGTAACCAGTTTATTGGTTGAAGCAAATGAACCTCCTTTGGCTCTTAGGCGTGATTTCCTACTTTTGCGGTACGGACTGAAAATTAAACGCTTTCCGGACAACTGTGCTTATAAACTGTTTAAGGACCCAAAATTTGAACACAAATACATACGAAAACCTAACTTTTTACGTCCTCCAGGAATTCGATTCAAGACCCTTGCCGAAGAATACGAACTTCCCTTAGATTGTACAAGAATCAGTAAATACACCGTATCTCCTATGGCACCTTGGAGTATGAGACCCCCAAAGACACACTACCTCTCGCGACAGAAGAAAGGCCAGGTCCACCCAGATCAATTCCGACAAGGCCACTTAAAGGACGAGAACGACCACCCCTTATATTCGAACTTTTATACGGATGGCTCAAAAACTACAGAGGGAAGCGGCTGTGCTTTCTTTACATCGTCAGAATCAGGAATGTTTTCATGCTCCAAGTGGAGTTCGGTCTTCACGATGGAACTGGAAGCCATTCTTCAAGCACTAAAATCAGCTGCCAACCAAGAAATAGAAACACTTAGCATCTACACCGACTCTAAATCTGCTTTAATGTCTTTGGAAAAACTATATGTTCAAAATTTGACTATTACCAAAATTAGGAACTTCATTGTAACAAGTAAATTAAAAGTCCGATTTTGTTGGATACCTAGTCACGTAGGGATTACTGGTAACGAGAGTGCAGACTTGCTAGCGAAACAAGCTATTAATGACGGACAGCCAGTAGAGACAGAAATCACTCCTAGGGACTTTGACCATTATGCTAGGACAAAAATCTACAACAAATGGCAACAGACTTGGACAGGCACTACTAACAACAAACTGAGATGTATAAAACCTCTAATAGGCGACTGGACCTCCTCATATAGAAAAAACAGACAGGAAGAGACAGTACTTTGCAGACTGAGAATAGGACACACCAGACTAACTCACAGTTATTTGTTTACAAGAGATAAGGAACGACCGCGATGCAGATTATGTGACGATACCTTGACTGTAGCTCATCTACTGACTGACTGCCACCGCCTAGATACACTTAGAAACTTACACAACTTACCTGACAATTTACCAGAGACCTTAGCTGACAACCAGACTACGCTCACTAGACTGATAAGCTACCTACAGGACGCCGACTTCTATTGTGACATTTAATTATCATACTTCTATCTTGTTTTACTTTGTAATGTTATTTATTTATTTATTTATTTTATTTTTTTTTTTCATTTATTTATTTTTTATTTTATTTATTTATTTATTTTTATTTTTTATTTTTTTATTTTTTTATTTTTTTTTTTTATGTATTTATTTATTTTTTTTTTTTATTATTTTTTTTTCTTTTTATTATTTTTTTTATATTTTTTTTTTTACTGCTAGTTAATTATTTAAAGAATAGGTAATGCAGGATTGTAATTGGTAATAGTTGTACTTATTAATTATACCATGTACTTGTAACTAACTATTGTATAGGTGCTTTAACTCAGTAGTCATGCACCTAAAACAACTAAATAAATAAATAAATAATAAATAAATTTTAAAAAAATGTTTATTAATTAACAGGTTTACATTGTTGGAAAATTGATATAAAAATTATAATAGTTTTATCCATATTAGGTTGGTGCCCCCTTAAATTTTCAAAAATGTTCAGGAATGTTTTAATAAAAATAAATAACTAAGTAATTTTAATGCAATATTTCGACCCTAATTCGGGACATTATGAAGTCTGAACAATTTAGTTTAAATTTGACTAAGATCTTTTATATAATAAATATATAAAATAAAAAACAATAATTTGATACAATTATAAATATAACAATAATATTGTTATAAAAATAATTAAAAAAAAATCAGAAAAAAATAAAATTACCAGAAAAAAAAAACAAAAAAAATAAAAATGGTAATAATTATCAGATATAAAAGTATGTAATTTCTATACTAACAATTTGGTAAATTAGGGATGAAATATTGCATTTGAATTGTTTTTTTTTTCATTTTTTCTTTCACAAAAACAACGCTGAAGGCACAGCAATAAAAACAACATCATTAATTATTTCATACGTTTTATTTTATATTGCTTTATTGTTGTACATTCAAGCATTTTGTTGTTAATAAAATATACCATTAGCCTAATAAATATTTAAGAAATGTGCTTTAATTAAGTTAATATTTTTGGTTATATTAAAAATGTTTATATTTTAAATAAAATAACGTTGACTCTGGATAATTTGAAAATTAAGGAAATTTTAAAATTATATTTTGAGTTATTGAGTTAAGAAGAAGATAATCCAAAGAATATTCGTATATCCAGGGGCAGCCATTACTTCTAGTTGTCAATAAATTCGTATCATTGAAGTTCGAATTAACCAGAGTCGAATGTAATATCACTTTTAACAAATAATAATAATTATTAATATTAATGATTTGACGTGTGATTTAGTCCGAGTATGGTGATTCTTCCCTCCAGTCCAATATTTATAGGACTATTCCTCACTATGTAGTTTTTTACTACGTCAAAAAATGTCGTATTCACTGAAACAAAAATTAATTAATTATTATTAAATTATACGTAAGATTAATTAATAAATTATAAAAAATTACAGGAAAGTACTTGCATCTAAGTACTTTTTAGGGTTTCGTAGGTTATTAGGAATATACGTTATTTTATGCTGAAATAACATTTTATTATTTCCCCATCCCACCCTATATGAAAGTATGTATAATAAAAAAAAAATCGGGTACTTTTCCTCACTTCGGAGACCACTAAAGAGGCCTCTCCTGCTGCTTCGCAGCGTGGTGGAAGCAGCATTGGGCGTGGTCAGTACTTGGATAGGTAACCGTTTTGAACAACTGATTATTTTACTTTCTTTTTTTTTTTTGTTTTAAATGTATACATTCTTCGTTTTTTATGTGGGATAAAAAATTCAACTAAGGTGAATCATTCTTAATCTTGGCTATATTTTGCCTCCGTGGCATATTCATGCCTAAAAACATTGAAAAATCGAATTACGAAATAATGTTCTTTAAATATCTTGTTACATTATTTCGTAATTAGATTTTTAGGCTTATCCTTGATCGACCCACATAAAAAACGAAGATTAAAAGAAAGGACAAACCTAATTAGTATACATTCCTTTTATTTATTTTATTTCATTTGAATTTTGGCGGTATTTTGACAGATGTAAACAAACTTTGACGTTTAATAAAAGTATCACACTAATTAATAATTATGTGCGCTTATAATGGAATTTCATCAGTTTCTTTTTATATTTATTGTTTCTTTTTTACCGGTTCTAACGATATGCTATATGTCAAAAACGTACTTATACTTTCGGTATTAAACCGTCTAGTTTTAAAATTTAAAAATCGATAACTTCAAAATGGCGGCCAATATTACAACTCAGACAAACTTTCTCATATACGAGTTTATAATTACTTAGCCCAGTGTTTCCATTTATTAGTTTTCAAATGTACATTTAAATATTATTGAACTTTTCATCAAAATGTATTATAAAAATAAATTCTCCTGGGTGGGGAATCGAACCCGGGCTTTCTCCGTCCGCGTTATAAGCTAATTTCTGAGGAACTAGATTTTTCCCGGGAAAACAGCTTATATCGTTGGATTCGTATTCAAATGGACTACATTTTAGAATTTTTTAATCAAAATCGTCGGAATCGTTTTCGAGAAATATTTTTTTTTCATGTTTTTTCAGAGTTTTTGGGGGGTAGCGCCCCTAAATTTAGAGCTAAAATTCATTTCTCGATTTCGCCTCGGGGTATGATTTTTCTGAACATGTATGCCAAATTTCGTCAAAATCGGCCTAGTAGTTTAGGCTCCAGGCGTCTGCACAGACGACAGACGACAGACGACGGACAGACATTTTTTGAATACCACTTTTTTGGACTCAGGGGACCTCAAAACGTGTAAATCCATCAAAATCTCAAAATCGAATTTTCGCGCCATCACAATACTTTCTCTTTATATGAGAAAGTAAAAAAATAATTTGGGAATTTGTTTGACATACAAAGAAGTACATTCGTGCCAAATTTCCACTCGTTCGGACTACTTTTCGATTTTTTACGATTTCTTTAATTTTTTCTGACTCAGCAAACTGGGTTCAAGATGGCAGAAAATGTTAATTTTCCGGGCGCACCAATACACAGAGTGATTTTTCTGCCAAGTTTCAACTCTCTAGGTTAAATACCCAGGGCGCCACGAAGATACCACACATACATACATGCACACATAATAAGGTCTCTCTCCAAAATATACTTAGTAATTAGACAATAGGCAAGCAAATAATTATTTGTTTTAAATTAAATAATAATAATTAATTTAAATCAAATTATAATTATTTTTTACTACGGGAAACAGACAGTGAAAAATACACTCGGATATGAACCCGGGTCTCCTGTATTTCTAGTACAGATGCTCTGGCCAACTAAGCTACGCAGGAGAATGATTTTTAACTGCCGTAATCGATAACTAGTCCCGAATCCAAGCTTTCAATATTCACTGTCTGTTTCCCGTAGTAAAAAATAATTATAATTTGATTAAAATTAAAATTTAAACTTTCCGTAGTATGAAAACTACCAAATACTTAAAATTGAATTATAATTCATTTAAATTTGTGGATCCATTTGGGTAGTAACAAAAGACTAAATCTTTACATTTGTGACAACGTTTTGGCCTACCCGGCCATTTTCAAGCCTAAAATAATAATATATTTGTTGATAACTACAATATTGGTGTCGAACAAGAAGAAAACATTAATAAGGACTAGAATGAATTAATATATACCTTCCAGTTTAACTAGAGACAGTCAAGGGTACATCGAGAGAGTAAAAAGTTATAATTACAAGATAAAAACGACTTTTTATATATGTACTACGTTTTTAAATTTTCTGTCATAAATTATAAATTTGAAACCCGTCAAAATGAAGATTGCAAATATGGGATATGTCAAAACAAATAAAATAACTTGCGGATTTTTTTCCGAACTAACTTTCCATACAGCAAAATTTGCTGAAAACGAATTAAATTCTGCTGAAAGATGGCTAAAAGTATTAAAATAATGCGTTGTCATCGTGTTCTGAGCTATTCTAAAAGTTTCAAATGTCTAGCTATTCGGGAAGTTAGTTAGAAATCGATTGCAAGATTTGTACTGGACAAACAAACAAACAAACAAGAAAGCAAGCTAATAAAAACGTAGTAAAAAATAAGTAGGAACTATACACTGCAGTTCCGCCTTCTAAATAAGTAGTTCAGGGTACATTGGACAACAATAAAACACGTGTAAATACTACCTTTCTGTGTGTAAACGTTTGGTTATTAAACGACACCTCTTTTATTAAAAGATTATTCTAGTTTAAAAATAACCAAAAGTTCACTTAAATAACATTAAGGCTAGGCGCACACTAGGGGCAAATCAGTCTGCAGACTCTTTGAGGAGGTCTCCCAGTGCAAAAGATTGTCGTCGGGCGACAATATTATCCTTTTTTTACTTTCTCATATAAAGAGAAAGTATTGTGATGGCGAGAAAAATCGATTTTGAGATTTTGATGGATTTACACGTTTTGAGGTCACCTGAGTCCAAAAAAGTGGTTTTTAAAAAATGTCTGTCTGTCGTCTGTGCAGACACCTGGAGCCTAAACTACTGGGCCGATTTTGACGAAATTTGGCATACATGTTCAGAAAAATCATACCGCGAGGCGAAATCGAGAGATGAATTTTAGCTCCAACTTTAGGGGCGCTACCCCCCAAAAACTCTGAAAATACGTGAAAACATATTATTTCTCAAAAACGGTTCCGACGATTTTGATTATAAAATTCTAAAATATAGTCCATTTAAATACAAATGTAACGATATAAGCCGTATTCCCGGGAAAAATCTAGTTCCTGAGAAAATAGCTTAAAACGTGGACAGGGAGATCCCGGGTTCGATTCCCCGCCAAGGAGAAGTTATTTTTATGGTAAATTTTGATGAAATGTTCAGTAATAATTAAATGTACATACAAAAACTAATAAATGGAAAACACTTGGCTAAGTAATTATGAACTCGTAAATGAGAAAGTTTGTCTGAGTTGTCTCGGACCGATTTTTATTTTATTTTGACGGTCTGCAGACTGTTTTGCCCCCAGTGTGCGACTGAGGCAAAGAGAAGATTAAATGGTTTTACTTTTAGTAATAATCAGGTTTACAAATTAGAAACAAAACAAACTGGAATTTGAGGAAAAGCCAAGCACATTTCTTTGTCTTTATTTAGAAACTTTATTTTACAAATGGATTTAGTTTTCCCAGCCAATGTCATCCCTGCAACGCTTTCCTTTCTTCCTTTTACTCTCACTTCCCAGAAAAACAACGTACAACTTTCCTCATACGCCCTTATTCTTATCCTCCCTCTCTCTCTTTATATATATATATATATATATATATATATATAGTATATATATATATATATATATATATATATATATATATATATATATATACATATATATATATATATATATATATATATATATATATATATATATATATATATATATATATATATATATATATACATATATATATATATATATATATATATATATATATATATATATATATATATATATATATATATATATATATATATATATATATATATATATATGTATATATATATATATATATATATATATATATATATATATATATATATATATATATATATATATATATACACATTTGTATACTCCAATGTCAAAAGCCAAAAAAAGTGAATTCAAAATATATAAAAATTCTAGTAAAGAAACGTGATGGTTTAGAAACTTCTGAATTCAGGCTTAGCTACATCTGCCGTCTTTATTTTTCTGTTGTGTTTTTTTTTTTTCTCTTTGCTCCTTCCATATTAGAATTGGGGAAAAAAAGCTTTTCAGTAATCTGGGGAGCTTAATATACATTGTAAGAATACATAAAATATATATACATGTAAAAGCAAAGATAATATATATATATATATATATATATATATATATATATATATATATGTATATATATATATATATATATATATATATATATATATATATATATATATATATATATAAAGCTATATAAAACAACATGTAACATGCTGAAGAGCAATCAATGTGTAAAGATTTTTTTTTTGTTATAACAATCTTTTAAAATGTTATAAAAGACGTTTCAACGCTACTATATTGGAATTATGTCAGGATGATATTTTATATTGAATGTGTAACAATTTTTGTTACCCTGTATATAAGTGGCGTTTCACTGCCGGTATTCGATATAGAATCGTTATATTAATTATAGGAAAAGGCACAATTATTTAACATATACGTATAATTATACGTAATAATTATTACGTATATAATTACGTACAATTATTAAACATTACGTGAATGGAGCTACGTGTAAGCCCTTTGGCAGCCCCCAGTCCTTCTCTGGCAATGTCGCCACTCATTATTATTATTATCAGTGTGTTCTTGAGTATATAAACTCTGGCAATGTCGCCACTGATTTTTATTATTGTCAGTGTGTAACTTCAGTATATAAACATAAGCTAAAAAATAAAAATAAATGATTTATATCGTCGAGGGAAAAATGTAACAAAATGAACCCAGATTGATAAAGCACCATTAGCTAATTAAAAATTTAATGACAAAATCCATTTTAAAAAAGAGAAAAATTCAAATAGAAATTTTTTAGAATTTAATTTAATAATTAAATTATTTCTTCACAGGAATTTTAATTTATCTTTTTAAATTTTCTGGGGCTTAAAATACCATGAATAATTTATCTTTGTTGAATTTGTCATTGGATAAAATAATGTTATCTTTAATTAAATCAATATAGCAAAATCCGCAGTACATATTCTCAGGATTTTGGTATGGTTCGTTCCATAGAATGTGATAATTATATTGCGGTTATAATTTTAAATAACACATGCACATAATTCAGAGTACTCATCTGATTTTAAGGAATTTTGATGGTTTAGTCAAAAGTAGCTCGCAGAGAGCACCAGACTAATTTCAACATTAAATATTACTAAATTTATATAGTCCAGGAGATAGCGTAACTAAGTGTGTGACTAACATCAAGCTAGAATTTTGTGTATAAGTAAATCTTTTGGTGCCTTTTAAGAATATGTGGTCAGCTAAGTTAGTCTGAGGGACATAGCTTGGCAATAGGCAAATGAAAAAAAACAAACCGGTGGAAAGCGGCCATGCCCCGCCTTTTTTGGTGGACAGTGCGATTATTATGATCCTGAGTACCTACTAACTTGGTATATATATATATATATATATATATATATATATATATATATATATATATATATATATATATATATATATTATAATAATAATAACAGTCTTCGTAATAAACATAAAAGAAAATTTTCCTCCCCCCCCCCCCCCAGACCTCAACCTTCATTCCATTCCATTCAGGAACATCGTTAGTATGACCTCTTTTATTCATTTATATATATATATATATATATATATATATATATATATATATATATATATATATATATATATATATATATATATATAATGATAAGAGGTTATTCATCAACTAAAGTTTAAATAATTGTAAAAACGACGAAGTCAAAGAAAGGTTCACAAAGTATTAGACATGAATAAATTACAGAAAAAAAAAAAAAAAAAAATCTGATAAAGCATTCTCAGGGATTACAGATAAAGTAAGGTAGAGAGGTAATGTCACGGGACCAGGGTATAAAGTTAAAAGTACTCACTGCAGGGACTTCAAGTATATCAAAGAGAGATATTTTTAACCTGCACGTGAACATGAAAAACGGATTGCATAAAAAAAGGTAAGTGGAGGAATTGACAAATATGCTTTAAGAGGATTTTTAAGGATTATAAGGGGGAAAAAAAGAAAAGCTAGTGGAAGGATGAAGTAAAGGAAATTCAGGAGTAGAAGAGCTTTAATAAACTTTATCAAGAGAGATAATTAACTGGAAATGAAGTTAAGTTTAGTCCTGGGCCAGGACTTAGCTAACTCTCCTTAACTCCTTTTAATACACAGTTGATAAAACCAGGTCCTGAAAAAACAGTATCTTCAACAGTTTCCACCTAAAATGTCCTTTGTATTTAAAATGACTTATTTGTCACTCTTAGAAATGATTAAATTACACCGTTCTGTTAAACCAAACAAGAAAAATTAAAACAAATCGTTCGGTTTCAGAAAAATTAGATTAACTTTTTTATTTGCATTATATTTATTAATATAGTTCACATTATTTAGTTTCCTTTGCTTGTTACATAGATTTATTTTTATTGTCCCCATTCTGTAGTTTTCTTTGCATGTTACATATTTTTATTGGTCTAATCCGAATTTTGTAGTTTCCTCAGCCATAAAATATGAATATAACATTTTTTGGAGGGATAGAATGACATGAAATTCTCTAAAATTTTAAATTTACTTGGTATTCCCGCATATTTGCATTTATATTCTTTATGGAAGGAGCAACTATCCTACCAATTCCAGGAAAGGATCTTCGGAAACTTGCTGTCTATTTCATTCGATTCTTGTCGCTGCTTCAACTGTTCTTTTGCTACGAACATTTCAGATCTTATATTTTTCTCTAAATAAGAATATTACCAGTATTACCTTTGCACTGCTCATCTCATCATATAGTCTGCGGTATTGATAATTATGCAATTGTGTCTTCCTTATCTGAACTACTGCTTGACATATTACCAAAAAACTAGCTCACAGACTAATCCAGAATCAGTCACACTCATGTATGGATTTGGTTCCATTTTGATTGCAAACTGTTTGTGCGTGTGAATATTTTGAAATCGGATTGAACATTAGGGGAGACCGGGGCTGGTTGTTACACTTTAAATTATTTATTTTTATTTGGCCATGCCATAAGTTTTATGAAAGTAATTTAACATTAGTTCTTTAAAACCAACTCTTGGCTACCTCAATTATTTTTTTCAGCTCTTAATATTCACGTCTCTTGTCGCAGGGACTTATAATCTGAGATAACTTAAATTGTAACAACCTACCCCCGCTATGGGGTAAGTTGTTACAGGTATTGGGGCAAGTTGTTACAGTTATATTGGTAAAGGAATTTGAGGGTTGAGAGTTGTTTGAAATTATTTATTGGCGTTCAAAATTTCTTGATTTTATCAAGTACCTCATTCGAATTTGTATACATTTTAGATTCAAGTAATATGATTTCAAGAACTTCAGTTGCATTAGGTTGCTTGGATTAGAAAAATTAAACAACATCATAGTTAACTACAACATGTAGTTACAGTACAGTCCGTGAGCGCTGATAGCAGTTAGAATCTTGAACAAGAATGATCTAAACATTCTGGTAGTATCTGACACTAAACCCTGCGCGCGCTACCCTGCTTTAACTCTACATTGTATATTTCTCGCGCTTATTTTCAAAACAAGCGCGAGTCTAAACCTGATTCGGATCCAGCGTGCACTGTGGTTGTACACTTGGACAATACCTCATATTGCCCCGACACGGCCGTGACTCAGCATAGTGGAAATTAATCTTAAAACAGAATTAACTCGAGTTTAAAATTGCTCGTATTAATATGCAGTGAAGTCTCTTTGGATAATTTGAGTTTAACTTTATATTGGTAGTTTCATCAGTAGAGGTAAAAAGTTCAGAAGTTGCAACATCCTTTGTTTCAAAAGGCTTTTTGAAATTAAGACAGACTGTACTTTGAAATTCAAGAGAATTTATTTATTTTAGCATCGTATTAGAACCGCTCTAAAACAGCTACAAACAGGTTCATGACAAAGAAATCTTTTATGAGAGAAAATCAATTCAAGCTGGTTTATCTCTTAAGAGAGGGATCCACTGCTCTCTTTAACAAAGTTATCCTGCAATACAAAGGATAAAAGAGATGATATACCCTTCCTTCCTGCAATAACACATCACCTCATAGTCGTAGCATTTACCTCAACTAATCTTAAGAAAATTCTAATCTTAAGAATATGTCTGTCTGTCAGAATCATGAATATAAATCCAATAATAAAGGGTAATTGAAGCGAGCTTCTTACATTAAACAAAATATGAATCCAGTCTGTCTATCTGTCTGTCTGTCAGTAACGTTTACGTGTCCGACGATAACTTGAGTAAAAGTTGACTGATTTAGTTGAAATTTGGTATACATGTTGCTTTTACTAATTCTCATTCAAAGTTCGTTGAACAGCGTTATCCGTCAAAGAGTTCGCGCGTAACGGTTGCCTAAACGTGAGCTTCAAATGTAAAAATGGAATTTCAGGACGGGAAAATATTCTATCATCACCAATTCGATGAGACAAACATGTTTTACAACTTTTTTTTTTTTTTTTTTTGAAAAATCAGACAGTGACCTATGAAGAAATAAAGATCGATAAAACTATTAAAGTGGATCTACAAGTTTGAAAACAATGTTTTTACCCATATCTTACGTTCTAAGGTAACGATTTTAATAAAACCTCATATACATGGTTTAAACTAAAATTGAAACAGGCATGTAAAATTTCAACTTGTTACAAGCAGAAGTTTTTGTGTAGTGAAGTGATACATTTTATAATAGTTGAAAAGGAGATGTGTGGTTAGTGGAATAGTAAGAATGCAAAGAGGCTCCCCAACTACTAGACCCTATACTACAATCATACTCTTTAACTATCAACTCATCATGATTATTATCTATTTTCTCAATATTCAATACACATTTATTTACTATACGCTCGCTTCAATGATTTTCCACTTTCTACTTTACCGCGGCAATTACATTTACTGTCGAGCGAAGCGAGACATTAAATATTGCCAAGGTAAAGAAAAAACACTTCACAGTCGCGTAGCATATGCTATTTTTTCCGAGGTAGCAGACAATGAAAAAACATTAAATATTAATCACTAATCAATATATATAATAATAACAAATATTAGTACATACTTAAGACTTAAAAAAAGAAACCTTAAAAAGAGGTTACACTATAAGAAAAGATAAATAAAACGCATTGACATCTAGCGGATTTAAATCGTACTAGAAGCATTTCTACAAAGACTGCAGTGGTACTAACGGAAGTTTTGACAACTACCCGCCGGACATAAAAAATCTTTTAGTTCCTAGGACGTAAAAGATTTTTTCTTTACAGCTAGGAGTAATGAAAAGATTTTTTAAGTCCACGTAATGAATATATGGATTTTAGCTATGTCTTTTAGGCTCTAAAGTTACTATTTCACAGCCTACCACGGAAAAAAGATTTTTTTTTTCTCTGATATCATTCCTTTATATTACGTCTGATGTTTGGATATCATGAATACGTATGCTAAATTTAATCGAATGTCTCAGTAGTAGTAACACGTCTGCACAAACAACAGACAGAACACACACCACAAAACACCACAAGATAGGCATTCTTAAAAATTACTTTTTTAGAGTCAAGTGATCCCAAAACGTGTAAATCCATCAAAATATCGAATTTGAATTTTCGAGCTATCACAATATTTTCTCACTCTCTCACACATTCTCTACTTCGTATAAGAAAAAGAAAAAGATTTATCCATAAGAGTATTTGTTAAAATTTTAATAAAACTAAGCGCATTCTTGTTATTTTATCTCAATTATCTCGTATTTCAGTTATTTGAAGATATTATAAAACAGTTGTTTGTCTGATGTTAAAGAAATTTAAATCTTATATTGAATTATTCATGTCAAATTAATACAACATTGTTTAGAGAAAGGAGGATTAAATGTTTTACAAAGATGTTAAATTAAATTCTTCGCTCCTATCTTCTTTTATTTTAAATAATGTTTTGTTTTTTAAAATTTAAAAGCTAAAAGAGTCGTGTTGATTCAAGGTATTTAAAATACAGGATTAACTTAATTGAAAATAAAGAACCTGTTAACTAAATTGAAACATTAGTTAGATAAAAGCCAAATATAAAGAGGAAAATTTGCCTTTTTCACTTCAACACCCCCCAATTGTATTTAATTATCCCGTTTTTAAAGTCATTTTTAAAATTGTTATATTTATACCATTAAATATTCATGTATTATGCCTTACTAAAATGTAATAAAACGAGCCCTTTGGTCCGTGGGGAAACGGGCTTAATTTTATATTTTAAAAAAATGTAATATTAAGTAAATTAATTTATATATCTGTTGGTCTTCAAATTGATATAATAGTCCAGGAGATAGCGTGCAAAAAAGTGTCTGACTAGCATCAAGCTAGAATTTTGTATACAAGTCAATCTTTTAGCGCCTTTTAAGAATTTGGGGTTGGCTAACTTTGTCTGCGGGACATAGCTTGGCAAAAGGCATTTGAGAAAAACAAACCGGTGGAGAGCGGCTATGTCCCACCCTTTTTGGTGGACAGTGTGATTTTCATCATCCTGAGATTAGTTATGGTAGCCTGTCACTTAATAGGTGACCTCTTTAATTTGGAGTAATATTTGACTAAACTAACCTATTAAGTGGCAAACCAACATCTACTTGATTTTTGGTCTACTAACCAAGTTAGTACTCAGGATCATAATAATCACACTCTCCACCAAAAAGGGTGGGACATAGCCGCTCTCCACCGGTTTTTTTTTTTTTTTTTTTAAATGCCTATTGCCTAGCTATGTCCCGCAGACGAACTTAGCCGACCACATATTCTTAAAAGGCACCAAAAGATTTACTTATACACAAAATTCTAGCTTGATGTTAGTCAGATACTTTTTTGCACGCTATCTTCTGGACTATAACCTATCTACTATTATATCTATTTGAAGACTAACAAATCAAAACAAACATTTATTTTTATTGGAATAAATGTGGTTGCCTTAGCTTGTTAGTGTTATTTTAAATACCCTTTCTAATGTCAAATCTGTGGAAAAGTAAAGTAGAAATAAAGTGGAAAGTAGAAATTGTGGCGGAAAGTAACAGTAGAGCCAACTTATTATTGTTTAAAAATCAGTATTGCCTGTTTTGTAACTAGTAGCAGTTTCTTTTTAACTGAATGACTCGACTGCTTAACAGTTTTTTTTAAAAATATTAGAGAGCTTAAATAACACGTACTTTTGATTGCCGTGATGCTTTAATTTTTATCGTCATTTTAAAATGTCTTATGACTTCATGATTGAGTTTAAACAAGACTTATACAAAAGAGGTAGGTTACGTCTAATTAGGTTATATTTATGTTTTTGATTTCTCGTATTTTAGGGTTAAACACAAATAAATTAAATATTATTCAGTTAGTCATTTTGTAGTATTATTAAACATTTGAGATATTATTATAGTTACATAGTTATAGAAAGTTATTATAGAAATCAAATAAAACATAGTTGGAATTGATGAATTGCACATTTAATTCAAATTATTTTTTTTTACTGCAAGATGTTATAAAACTTTTTCTTTTGCTTTTAAAAGTCATTTTTAAAATTAAAGGAACAAATATTTGTAAATTTAGTTATTAATACCTAAATAAATAGATAAATCGAAATCTTAGGTTTTATTTGTGCTCATTTTCTCCCTTCTAGAGGAAAAATCTTGTACGTACCACGGGAGCAAAAAGTCATAGTACCCTCGCTATAATTAACTCCATCGCCTACGCCTCGGGATTAAACTTCATGGTTCCCTCGGCTACGCCTCGGGATTTAGAGATTATGGTTCCCTCGGCTACGCCTCAGGAACCAACCAAAACGCTCAGGGTGTAATGACTTTGTTTCCTCCCTTGGTGCGTAAATAACTATTTTCATTACGTGGACTTAAAAAATATTTTTTCCGTGGTAGGCTGTGAAATAGTAACTTTAGAGCCTAAAAAACATAGCTAAAATCCATTTTTTCATTACGTGGACTTAAAAATCTTTTCATTACTACCAGCACGAAAAAAATTTGTTTACGTCCTAGGACGTACACATTTTTTTCTTTAGTGCTGGTAGTTATCAAAACATCCGTTGGCGACAAAATAACCTAAATGGCAAATAAATAACCTTCTATTTGAGTTTAATTCCAATTCTTATTTGTTTTTAATATTGAATCTCTTATATCTGCTATTAAAAGTGCTAACAATTATTGTTATTTATTAAAATAATCAATTAAAACTGTGCAATGGACGAGAATGTGTATTTTCTCCCTACTGGAGATAAAATATTGTATGCACCTCGGGAGTAAAGCGCTGTAATTCCTCTCGCTATAATTATCTTCCTTGGCTTCGCCTCGGTAATTAAAAAGTCGAATTCCGTTAGCTTCGCCTCGGGATATAGGGACTATAATATATTCAAAACTTATTCGCTCAGGCAATAATGGCTCACTTTACTCCCTAGGTGCATAAATAACTAATTTTAAAATGGTTCCGATGATTTTGCTTATACATTGTAAAACTCCATTCAAACACGTAGCTCACCATATTATATGTCGTTGTATGATGTATTATATTTCCCAGGAAAAAATCTAGTTTCTGAGATCATTGCTATAATTTCAAAATTATATTTGTTCTATTTCAAATTCTATTATTTCAAAGTGTGAAAAGTGCGGCTCGATTCCCTAAAAAGGAGGAATTATATTTAATTTATTTTAACTTGATAAAATTAAAATAACTTTAATAAAATTAAAAAGAAATTGAAAAAAAAAAAAAAAAAAAAAAAAAAAAAAAAAGTTAAATTATAATTAATAAATGTTACTTTAGCAAAATGTTAAATAAATTTTAAAACTAATAGTCCTATTTTAATTAAATTTGGATGGTATGTCATAATTAGCCCATTGTTGGCCCCATATTATGTGTCAACCTTTTGCGCCCTTTTTGTCCTCCTTAACATGCTCTGCTCACAAACACACATTTATTTATATCTTCGTCATAAAAAGTGCTCGTTTTTTATGAAATTTGGATGATCTGTCGAAAATAGCCCTCAGATTCCCCAGATTAATTTCAACCGTCTGTGCTCTTTAAATTTTGCTAAATTGATACTTTAATAAAACCGGGTTTACACAATCCAAGTCAGTTTTGACTCGACTTTGACGCTATTTTGATCGTGTAAACAGTGTGTCAAAGTCAACTTGGAAATCCAAGTTGAGTTGGATGGTGACTACCTGACCAATGATGAGAACGATCCAGTCAAAATATGACAAACGTGAGGTTGAGGTGGGTTTTGTTAACCTGAAGTTGATATATCATCACTATTTTAAAACTTAATAAGTACAATTTAACTGGAAAGTTAACTGGAGGGTTAAACATTTAACACAATCTATCTTAACCTCTACTTTATAGTTGAAGCGAGCGCAAGCGAGCTTCTTACATTCAACGAAATATGCATCTTGTCTGTCTGTCTGTCTGTCTGTCTGTCTGTCAGTAACGTTTACGCGTGTGACGATAACTTGAGTAAAAATTGACCGATTTAGTTCAAATGTGGTATTCATGATCCTTTATCTAATATTCAGGCTAAGTTCATTGGACAGCGTGATCCGTCCAAGAGTTCGCGCGCAATGCTCACGTAAACGTGAGCTTCAAATTTAAAATTGGAATTTCAGGACAGGAAAAAATTCTATCATCACCTATTCGATGAGACGAACATTTTTTTCAAATAAATTTTTTTAGTAAAACCAACAACGACACTGCTATGAATTAATAAAGATCGCTAAAACTATTAAAGCGGACCTAAACGTTTAAAATTGAGAAAACAACCTTTTTACCGATATCTTACGTTCTATCGTAACGATTTTAATAAAACTTCATAGACACAATCTTATGCACAATTGAAACAGGCATGCAAAATTTCAATTTGATACATGCAGTAGTTTGTTTGTAGCAAAGAGATACAAATTATAAATATTGAAATGGAGATGTGTGGTTAGAGGAATAGTAAGAATGCGGGGTGATTCCCTTACTACTAGCCGCTGTACTACTACCAGACCCATTATCTATCAACTCATCATGATTCACGATAATCTATTTTTTCAATATTCAATACATATTTATTACTATACGCTCGCTTCAATGATAGAGCCACGCGATGCCTAGTATATCAAAATTCCACTACTTGGACCAAGTATACTTGAATTGTGTAAACCCGGCTTTAAGCCGGATCCAAGTTGACTTGGACCAAATCAGTTATGACTCTATTTTGACGCTACTTGGATCGTGTAAACAGGTTATCAAAGTCAACTTGGACATCCAAGTTGATTTAGACGTTATTTGATCTAAGTAGACTTGGATGGCGTCAACCATATGATTGTGACAAGAAAGCTGTCAAAAATGAGAAAAGTTGTGACGGATTTGTTTATAAGAGGCTTAGAATGATACTATATATAGAAGGAGCATAGAATCGGAATCCTAAGCAATTACTGATAAGAGACTGAAGCCAACTTTTGCCGAGAGGTTGTGTCCTTAAGACCAGGCTGCCAACATAACAACACTCATTTGTTTCATTATACTGGAGAAGGTTGGACATACTTTTGTAACTACTCAAAGCCCGCTCACAAACAATCAAGAAGACTATAAGATACCAGAAAGTAAGCAACTATAAAACATTATATTATAACACAATCTGACAAGCTGTCAACAAAGACTAATATTATTCTACAAAGACAAACCCTGCCATTGGTTATTGTTTACGTTTCACTTTGACGTCATTTTTTTCACCTCGCAAGGCATGATATAATAAACATTTTTTTTTTCAGCATATTTCAAGCTAAAAATAAGATAAAACACAATAAAAATATTACAATAAACGAAACTAACTATCAATAATTAAAATTTACTAAAAATTAAATTAAAAAACCGAAGGCAAATAATTTTAGTTATGACGTCACAAATTTCAAAAATGAATTTTTAGAACGCGGATTAAGGGACACAACTAAAGTTGGCTTCAATGTTATCAGTGATCCTCCTTCTATATATTGTATTATTCTAAGATAAGAGGGTTATTGACAGCTTTTATTTCTTTCAAATTTTTGTTTTTTTTCCTTTGCTTCAATGATTTTTTTGACAAATTCCCCTATTTGACCAAGTGGATTTGATCTAAGTTGCTTGGTCCAAGTCAACTTGGATCGTGTAGACGCGCCTTAAATTCATGTAAAATATCATAACAATTTTGACAGATTTAAAAAATGGGGGGTTGATTAAATAAATTGGACAATAATAGGTAGTAAAAACATCAAATAATTAAACATTACGAAATAGGAAACGAGGAAGCTATGTGCCACACTAATTGGCAGACTACTTAATTATTTTTTTTACAAAAATAGAATGTGGTTAAACCCTCTAATACCCGCTTGGGGGTAAATGGCTGTTTTAAATCAAATTTTCTTGGTTTTTCCATGAAATTCTACCTCGTTCCAACTCGCTTGTTTAACCGAAGCTCTAAATGTATAAGGAACCCGATAATATAGTTTCATATTCTTTAATAGAATAGTGTATACATAATACTACCAAACTCCGTACGAATATTATACAATTCTAAATAAACAGTATTATCCGACTCAAAAGTTGAAATGATCAAAGAAAATGCATTAGTTATAAACCGTGTGCTAAATAAATACATGGGATTTTCTCTTCACTCTATCCCGTAGTTATTAGCATTCAACTCGCACGTTAATACCCTTATTCAAACAACTTCTATTGGATTTTACTGAAACCTGAAAATGTTCTATTTTGACTTTGATAACGTTTATATCATTTAATATAATGAAACTAAACCATCGTTAACCTATTATTTTATACATATATATTTTAATTTTATCAATACTCTAGTAAATCTACATTAATTCGTACTTCTTTAGATTGTTACTCCCCTATGTTGTTTTAGAATATAAATGACTTTGACTAAATAACTATTAAGACAAAGGTATGTTTAGTCCAATGTACTTTGGGACAAAGGAATATCACACTTCTGTTTTTATAAAGGGAGTAACAGTCTATAGAAGAACATTCCGTATACCTTCTTTACATTGTTACTCCCCTCTGTTATTTTTATAAGTTGAACAATCTAGTAACAATCTAGTAGTAATCTAAAGTAGTAACAATCTAAAGAAGAGCCCATTCTTCTACTTTTTGTATTTTAATATACAAAAAGTTTTATATATTATATTATATTATAAGATTGGAGTAGTGTCTGTAAATTTATCCGATTGGGCTCAAATTTTGAATTTCCACTAGATGAGTAGTCCTGTTAACGAATTTAAGTTTAGAAAATTTTATGTCTGTTAGTCTGTGCGTCAATCATGTCCAAACGGCTGATCAGTGATACAGGCTATAAAACGTTTTGGTGGCTCTATAAGACGCGGAGAGCTTCTATATAGATTTATAAAAAACGTATTTAACCAAAGTTGCAGAAGAAGCTACAGACAATATTTTATGTTTTGTGAAAATTTCTGTAGGATGAACTGTTAAAGAAATAAGTATTCAATCGCAGTCAAAAAATATTTAGAACTATATTTTAACAAATCAAGAAGAAAACAGTACAATAAATCACACCTTACCATGCCTAAACCTTTACTATTATAATTATCACCACTTCATAAAAACGCAAAATAAAATCTACCAGTGTAATACGCAGTATGATAATTTCTAAATTATATTGATAACTGCCAATAGGGGTTTTTAAAAAAAACATTTTATCCCTAAGGGCAACATAGGGACAAAGTAAGAAAAGAAGGAGAATTGAGCCCTGACTAATCTTCTAAAGTTAGGAAGTTAATAATTGAGAAAGGGCTCCTATCTTAGATGTAAGCATATATATTAATTAATAAAGGATAATTCAAATTTCAACCCAAAGGATGTGTTAGTTTAAACTTAATTTATTAATTTTTATAAGATTAACTTAATTAATGTAAATGTTTTATTTATTGACGTTCTCTTATTGAGATCGAGATTAATTTCCATTGTACAGCTAAATTAAATAAAGACTGATGATGACCTTAAGATTACGGGTCGAAACGTCTCGTAAAACAGTTATGGAGTAATGTTTTAATTTTCACACCTAAAGATCCATCAACTATATTTATATGACAATATTAGCTCGGTTTATGCATGGTGTGTAAAAACGATCTCAATTCGGTTACTGTATTATTTAACTGATATCTGTATACATGACCGTATTGAGTTGGTATTTGAAAATATTTAGATACAAATAAAAAATTATTATATAAATTAAATATTATAAATATTAATGTGAAACATTTTTTTTTAGAAATAACTTGTTATTTGTTCTCATATGTGAAATCTATTCTGGACCATTCGTCCAGTAATAGGACTGACAAAGCTATGTGCCACATTAATTTTTAGCCTTTTTTATATCTATAAAAACTACTGTGATACTATATAAATTCCAACCAAAAACATTATTTTTAAAATGGATTTTTTTTATTACATATACCTAAATTTTGTTTTGGAGCGTTGATAAGCCAAGTGTATCCATCACCACCTTCTGTCATAAAGCTTGAAGCAAGTACGGTTATTTTCATATCTGGTGATAACGGTTTAAAGCTAGGTGTTTTACAGCGTCCACATCTTACTTCAGCTGATACCACTCGGTCACCAGGTGATCGACTTACATTGTAAACAACCTTCACCCCTGAAACAGATAAAAAAATAAGAGATAAAAAAATTACACATTTTCTCCATTACACATGTCATGGAAGAACTCGTGGATATGTTTTTAGGGTTTCGTTGGTAAAACCAAAAAAAGAAACATAGTTTCGTTCCTTTGTCTGTCTGTCTGTCACTCTGTACGGTTTCAATAACTTTTGAATCAAAAGAGATAAGAACATGAAACTTTCTAGTATTAAAGATCGTTTTGTCGCGCACCCAGGAAACATATAGCGAACTCAAAATTATTAACTGTTCAAATTCAAAATGGTGGATAATTCACGTCACGCGAAAAAGATATTTTTAAAAATTTTGAGTAGGGTACCAAATGAAAGGTATTGAAGAGTAGATTACAAAAATATATAACACTTGTGGTTATTGTTTAATTTTCCACGCCATTTTGTCAATAAACACCAAAATGTTGTGTGCCCCCCCCCCCCCCCCCCCTGAAACTGTATTTTTGCTGTTACTAAAAATATGCAAAATGTGTGGTCTGCTGAGCCAAAGATAAAATAAGAATAGCAATTTGGTCTGATTAACTGGGAATCCAAAATGGCGGCTAATTCCTGTCTCGGGGATTTTTTTTTTTTAAATTTTGAGTGGGGTATCAAATGAAAGGTATTGAAGAGTAGATTACAAAAATATATAACACTCCTTTGTTTGTGTTTAATTTTCCGCACATTTTCTCAAAAAACATCTATATACGTGCGATCCCCCGCACCCCTTATACTGGACCTTACGCCTAACCATTTTAGTTGGATTTGAATCCACACTTTGACAAATCAATGTTTTTCCATGAAGTGGATAAAATCAATATAAATTTGTCTAATTGATATAGAAGATGGATCTTAATCCATTTTGATCACCATTTGGCCCCTAAGAAGCTCTAAAATCATTATATATAAAATTGGCAGATAATTTTAACTTATTTAATTATGGAAAATTTTTGCCCATACCTGGACATCATAAAGCCTTTATACTACATACTTAGATTTGATTCAATTTGAAGAAGCAATAATTTTCCTTTCTACACTTTTCTCCTATTTAAATAATCTATATCATATGTAAAACAGGAACAATTTTTCACTAAACGCATTCACCAGTTACTCTAAGATAAAGTTTATCTGAGTTCACTAGTACATATCAATATCGGCGTGGTGATAAAAATGAAAATTCCATTATTGGAATGGAGAACCTGCAGAATGATAGGTAATACAACAAACATATACAAATAATTATATAGAAGAAAGTTTTTACTTGTTTTGCATCGATCGCCTTTTCTCTTTCAAAAATAATTTTCTCTACTATAATATTTCGCTTTTCAAATATAACTTGTGTATTTGGTTGTGAAAAGAAGTTTTTCACATTTCAGTGAAGTGAAGTTTATTGCGGATAAGTTCAATAAAAACAAAAAAGTAATAAAAAAAAAACTCAAAAGCAACCTCACATAGTTATTAAACACAAATACACAAAAGACAGCATTAGCAATGCAGTAGTAAAATACTCTCTCTTTTTCAAGTATAAATTTAATTTTCTTCGAATCTAGCTATCGACTCAACTACATAATAGTGGCAGGTATAAAATAGTCGGGACATACAGTCTAAGATTGGAATATATTGTGAAGTACTTAGTTCCTTCAGAATACTTTTAAATTTTCAAATTTTTTTTAAGGTTTTGTTGATAAAACAAAAAAAAAAAAACCCTGTGGTTTCGTTTCTGTGTTTGTCTGTTACTCAACACGGTTCCAATAACTTTTCTATCAAAAGAGATAAAAACATGAAACTTTCCAGTTTTACAGATGTTTTTTTCGCGCACACAAGAAAAACATAGCGAACTCATATTATCAATAATTCAAATCTATAATATCGGAAAAATACGAATAGCAACTTGAACTTAACTGACTTTATGAAAATGGTTTTTTTTTATGTTCATTTTGATTTTTTTTATTGGCAGTTCCTGGATTCAATAATTATTTTATGTTTACAATACCAGCTAAACCCTTTTTACGCGAGACTTCACGCACAACCAATATATTATTTTTTAAATGAGAAAACCGAAATTTTTAGAAAACACAATTTTGGAAATAATACGTAGGTTTTTTTATTTCAAACATTGAGGTTTTAGCTTTCTAAATACTTAATAATAGGTTTTTCATTTCGAAAATCTAGGTTTTAGCTTTCTAAATGCTGAAACCACATAGAATGCTCTTTTTACTATCTCATATACCAAGTACATAAATAGAGGAATAAAAGTACTGTCATGGTGCAAAAATTCGATTTTGATATTTGAAAAAATTTTCACATTTTTCACTCCAAAATGATATGTGAAAATTAATGTGTTTAAAATAGTCTGTCTGTCGTCTTTATTCTGTGCAGACATGGTACATGGGCTATTGGAATGATTTCATTTACAACTAAAAAACGTTACGTTCTCATATCGTTTTGAAAATGATCCGCTAGTTCAAAACTCTGTATGGACGGAGAACGACGGATCGTATCGGATTAAATTTGCTCCACCAAAAATACTTGATCGGAACGGGGGATCGAATCCAAAACACTCGTATGAACAGGTCATGGAGTGGATCGAGATATCAGGTTATTTTACTCTTTTCGTTATTTGTTTTCGTGAGCTTCCGTGTCTTTTTCTTAACTGCAAAAACATTTTTAATTTAAATCAAATTATAATTATTATTAACTACGGGAAACAAGCAGTGAAAAATACACTCCTGTGCCGGGATTTGAACCACGGGCCTCTATATTTCCAGTATAGCGCTCTTCCATCTAAGCTACGCAGGAGAATGATTTTACACTACCGTAATCGATAACTAGTCCCGAATCCAAGCTTACGATATTCATATACATTTAGACAGTCAATATTTATGACATTAGAACTAAATCAAGAATTAACGCTTATAATTATAAAGTACTCAATTAGTACCTGTACCTTGTACAATCAATTCGAAATTCAATTCTTCCGTGTCTTTTTCTTAACTGCAAAAACATTTTTAAACAAAACGTAATACTCTAAAGAACCTGTAAAAACTTTTAATAACTTGTAAATAAAATGTAAAATCCTCGGACATATTACGTAACAAGAAAGAAGGTTTTACTTGTGACGTCACTGTTATGAGATGTCGAAAACAAATATTTCGATCACCTGTATTTTTTGTTGTGTGAACATTTATCGATTTAAAGACGAATCTGATCCGAAACGCTTTCATTACGATGTGTGAACATAGAAAATGATTTTGGCATGAACGTTCAAAAAATTATACATTTGGCTCTAAGCTTTAGGGCACTACACCAAAAATACTAAACATTAAAAAATGAATCTCGATGACGCTCGATTTTGATTGTAAATTAATTTTAAATCCGATTTTCATTGACCTTATTCTATTCTACCCATAATTCACTCACAGATTTTTTGCTTTTGAGGGTTTCTTCTGCTATGTGATCGTTCTTAAAAACGAAAATATATTATGTCTTCGACTTAAACAGAGAACACACACATCAGAGAACAGTTTTGGCTCCGTGTCTGTCTTTCACACAATTTTTGCAAACCAACATACTTCCCTTAAGAGTTACTGTGGAAGAGAAAGAATTAAAGTATGCGAAATACCATGCGAGGAATCTATGTGCAACATTGATTGGCAGACTACTGTTGATATAAGTGTAAATAAATGTATGTTTGTGTGCATGTAGAAGAAAATCAATTAGACGCAGAATGAATACCGAAAATAATGGAAGCTTACCGAAGGTAACGGAAACCTACCGAAGGTAACGGAAGCTTACCGAAGGTAACGGAAGCTTACCGAAGGTAACGGAAGCTTACCGAAGGTAACGGAAGCTTACCGAAGGTAACGGAAGCTTACCGAAGGTAACGGAAGCTTACCGAAGGTAACGGAAGCTTACCGAAGGTAACGGAAGCTTACCGAAGGTAACGGAAGCTTACCGAAGGTAACGGAAGCTTACCGAAGGTAACGGAAGCTTACCGAAACTAACGGAAGCTTACCGAAACTAACGGAAGCTTACCGAAACTAACGGAAGCTTACCGAAACTAACGGAAGCTTACCGAAACTAACGGAAGCTTACCGAAACTAACGGAAGCTTACCGAAGGTAACGGACGCTTACCGAAACTAACGGAAGCTTACCGAAACTAACGGAAGCTTACCGAAGGTAACGGAAGCTTACCGAAACTAACGGAAGCTTACCGAAACTAACGGAAGCTTACCGAAACTAACGGAAGCTTACCGAAACTAACGGAAGCTTACCGAAACTAACGGAAGCTTACCGAAACTAACGGAAGCTTACCGAAACTAACGGAAGCTTACCGAAACTAACGGAAGCTTACCGAAGGTAACGGAAGCTTACCGAAACTAACGGATGCTTACCGAAACTAACGGAAGCTTACCGAAACTAACGGAAGCTTACAGAAACTAACGGAAGCTTACCGAAGGTAACGGAAGCTATGTGATCGTTTCGAAGAAGGAAGCATTTTCAATTTTTTAGATTAATTTTAACTCTCTGCGCTTCTTTGATTTTGCTAAATTGATACTTGAATTAATGTAAAAAATAAAAAAATAAAAAATTATGGCAGATTTAAAAAAGGAGGAAAATTAAACAAATTTGTCAATAATAGGTTTTAATAGTATAAAATCGTTAAAGTATACAACATATAACGCGAGGAAGCTATGTGCCACACTAATTGGCTGAGTATTTTTTTTTACATGAATTAAAGTATCAACTAAGCAAATGATAAAAGAGCGCAGACGGCTGAAATAAATGCTGTGCTATGTGCGGGCTACATTCGACAAACCATCCAAATTTCTTAAAACTTTTATGTGCACTTTTGAAGTTATATGTGTAATTAAATGTATGTTTGTGCGCATGTTGAAGACAATCAAATGGGCTCAGAATGTTGAAATTTATATGGGACCAACAATGGGCAAAGTATGACGTTCCATAATTTCATAAAAATCGGACGAATAGTGTTTTAAGATAATGTTGGTTAGTAACAATTGAGTGACAGACAGACACAGAATGTCAGCCTTGATGACTGAAACGGATTTCTCTTTGAGTTTTTTAAATTGGAGATATTAATCATATTTGATCTTCAGAAGAACCTTAAGTATGCTTGGAAGTAAGAATTAAAATTTGTCATTTAATTAACAAACATTTAAATTTAAATTCAACTTATCAAGTGAAGAGGAGATGATTACAAAACTTAGTATTGCAGATTTAAATGATATTGATGTAAGGAATGTCGCGTTCATATGAGGGTTAGAGAGGTGTTATATTACAACAACGCTAATTCTTAGAATACTTGAGACTGCTAATTACTCAGAATTCAGCGTCGTTGGAATGTTGGTATCCCTGGAGGCAAGTCTTCCACTTCTACAGTTTTAAGATAAAATTACCAGTCTCCAGGGGGGCTTGATTAAGTTGCTACTTGAAGTTCTCAAAGCTATTATTACCAAGTCTCTCAACCCCATTCTAATTCAATTCTAAATTACCTTTTAGTTAACTTGAAACAATTCCATACATCACATTATGCATACATGATTAAGGGCTGATTTAATTATTAACCCTTAAATGCTAATGGTAATAGGATGGCTGGTATTACTAAACCTTTGCCGATTCGACTAATATATGCAGAAAATACATTTTTTGGGTTGAAACTACAATTTTATAAAGAGAAAACTATTAAGACCTCATTATTAAATCTTTTAGTGAGATATACAAACTTTAGATGACAAATAACTTAGTAGGAACATCAGAAGAATCTGAAATTGAGTGAACATTAATGAACCAGGTCCCATGCCCCAGGCCAAAAGCCCTAGGCACTTTGCTAAGTTCTCCAGGCACCAGATGATCGGCCAATGGTCTCTGACCCCAGGCCAATTACGGTAGGCCCATTGCCCCTTACCCCAGGCCCATTTTCCCAGGCTATAGGCTCATTTGACGACCAATTAATTCCCTACGTCTATTACTAAACGTTAGTCGAATCGACGAAGTAGCTTTGACGGGAATTTGCCAGAAAACGAGTGTATACTCAAAAGGGCTACTACCGCTACACTAGCAGGTGTGTTACTAACCAGTGCAAGCACTGCAGAAGGATGGGGGTACTCATCACCATCGCATACGAGCGTAAAAAGTTAAGGTTCAAACTGTGCTCGTCGATTCGACTACCATTAGCATTTAAGGGATTAAAACAGTTAGAGCTTTCTTCAACCATTATCAAATTTAGAACAATTTACATTTTTGTGATAATACTTTGTAAATGACACAAACAAAAGTTGTTTTACAAAAACCGGCGGGGAATGTAATGTCAAAGTCACAACTGAAGGTGTTTGGGGAAATAGTGTTACTTATAGTATTGTTGGAAATAGTACATTACGCGTCTAGTGCGGAAAGTAGCATTTTGCATGCGGTGTGGAGTTGCACCTGTAACGAGGGTTCGAGGGTAGTAAAACCACACGAGCAAAGCAAAATGCAGTTTTCGTACCGTCCTTAATCTACGATTTTGGATTTTAATAATAAATACAGAAAAAAACAAAACAAACTTCCTGAATGTAAGTTCGTATTTCTCTTTTGATAAAGATGACATTAATTCATTAGTTGTATTTTGTGCCGAATTAATTATTTCGAGAGGCGTATTACTCCCCTCATTTTCGTCATAATGGCATAAACCACTCATTGTTTTCCACTAAAAACTCGATATAACTTTAATTATACAAACAGCAAATTAGTTTTGTTAAATGTAAACAAACTCGCTAATCGTGCCTTAAGGTGAAGAACTTAAGCGGAAAAAGTTGATTTTCCGGGCGGCTCAACTACAGGTTAGGACTGATTTTTCTGCCAAGTTTCAACTCTCTAGGTTAAATACCTTGGGCGCTACGATGATAACACATATACACACACACATACATACGTCATGCTGAAAACCACTCAGGAGGTCTTAAAAACACCTAAAACGGATAACTCCGTTGAAATCTCGAAAAAAAAATTTTTTGGTGAAAACAATACTTTTCCTACTATTAGTAGTGAGGAAAAGTAAAAATGGTAAAACTCAAGTGTTACTTAGTAGTACTGTGACAGTTCTACAACAAGTCGACTTGTTTATAGTACTGTGAAAGTCCTCCAACCAGTCGACCTATTTGTATAGTACTATGACAGTACTATGACCAAAACCACGCACACCCACCACTATGACTATGACCACTATTATAGTACTATGACTTCCAATAGTACTACAACCAGTGAACTTGTGAGTCTCATATATTTTCCGTAACTATAAGGAATCCCGTCCACACATAATTATTTTAAATAATTACCTTCATTTGAATAATTCAATCATTATAATAAATATATTTATTGTTTGTTTTCAGGTTAGCAGCTTCATTCATTTTTGATTATGATGGAATTTCTGGTATGTAATATATCTTGTATATTATAAATCCCATATATAATATCCATATGATGTTATATATGGGATTAGTCTTTGATACTAGTTAATTTAATTATGTGCGATCATAGCCATAAGAATCCCATTTAATACTAATACATTTTTATTATTATTTTTTTTTTTTAATTTTATTTATTTAGTACATATATAATATAACAGAAATCATACATTCAAATTGTTTGTACATTATACATTGCAATTGCAATTGATAAGAGTTGAAATTCATAAAGTAAGTGCCGAAAAATATAATTTTGAGTTGATAGCTTCAAAACAATTTAAGGCCAAACCTAGTAATAATCAAAAAGGTCTAAGTTCCAAAGTAGAACTGCATATTTGTTAAAAATCTCACAAGATAGCAGCATCTCCCCAGTGTTGCTTCTTTTGGGTTTAAGTGCCATACATACAGAACTTTTTTTTCAGAAACCGATTTGAGCCTTATGAATTTCAACTTTTCAATTATTTACTTCAATATTGTTTACTGGCCCCAAAAGCAAAAGCTTGAGAACGGCTTAGCTACTAAACTATTGAAAATAAGAAAAAAGAGGAAATTTATAAACTTTGAGTGTCCGCCATTTTGAAAAGGGAGTAGATAGAAAGCTCGGGTTTGCGGCAAATGTTTTCTTCTTTTTAAGGGCTTTCAAAAAATGTATCACTTTTCGGGTGTTCCAATTTAAAATTTCAAAGTTGAATCCAATATGGCGGCAACCAATATGGTGGAAAAAACGATTACCCACCAATAAACAGGTCAAGTGTGTGCTAGTGAGCACACAGTGAAGGTCCGTAGGCCACACTGTATAGTTTAAGTAGTACCCAATTGATGGTGTTTTTTAAAATGCTAAAAAGCTTACTTTGAACTATTCTATGGGTCTGATATTCTCAAAACACATAAACAAACTTCTGATAAAGTTTTTTTTTTGCCACTGAACCGGACTAATATTATATAAATACATCGAAAAGACCATAGTTATAAAAAAAAGTATTTTGTCAATAAAAAATAAAATAATATTTTTTTTCGAAATTTCCAAAAAGTGGTATCTTCACTTTTGGTCGAAGAATGTTCAGGAATTTTTTCAGATTTTTAGCACTTCACATAAGCGAGATAGAAGGGGGGAGGGGCACGTTTCACACCCACTTCAAACTTGCCTACGCTTGCCCTATCAAAGTTATAACCAAATAATTATATATTTTTGTAATCAGCTCGACGTACCCTTTCATATGATACCCCTCACGGTGTCGAAAAAAATAAAAAAATGTTAACCCTTAAGTTTTTTTACCTTAATTTTTTTGAAAAATATTTTTTTAAGTCGCTATATTATTAAAATATGTGGGTAGGTACAAGACACATACATGCCAAATTTCAAAGTGATCGGACGAAAGTTGTAGCCGTGAGAGCAGGTGACCGGACGGATGGACAGACACACGCAGGAAAATATAAGGGTCCTTGGCTTTGCCTACGGACCCTAAAAAAGTAGTTTTTTTTTTTTTTTTTTACAAATGATTAAGATACCCGCAAACGGGAACTTAACATCGCAAGGAACTTAATATCGCAATTATAACCGGAGGCATTAAGCCGTTTCCGAACTTTTGGATCACGGTGAATATGTAGCTATAATCTATTTACCTGAAAACTGTAGGAATCCGCCGCTTTGCGCTCCCTCAGGATCATAAGTCTGCACACTATGTTCCAACATTTCCTTGAACACGGTTCCGTTGACCTGAGCTTTCACCAGCTTCTCTGTGTAGGGGAGAACTGTCATCAGGGCTCCCATAGTGATTGAGCCTGTAATTAAACATTTCATATTGTAAATAACAATTATGAAAATGTACTACATTAGAACGTTATATTAGAAATATTATTCACACTAAAAAAATATTAGAATTTATAAATGTCATCTGGGGGAAAATGGAGTTAGATACTTTTGTCGTTTATTTTTATTTTTTGTGTGGATCTAATCGAATTTGAAGTGCCCCCATTATATTTAGATATGGTTTTTATAAAAGTAAAGATAATTCCCTTGAGGAAAATCAACAATACTCTAGAGAAAACATTTACCTGAACTGTTACCTAAAGGTTTCCTTTGAAAAATGAAAATAAAAAATTGTTTCTCTTCTCTATAAAGGTATTTTCTCGTTGGATTTCCCACGGAGTCTATAGCAAGGTATTCCCTGCGGTGTAAACAAGAGGGTAGGCTGGTTGAATTTTGTAGAGAGTGGGGGGAAGGGGGGGGGGTCGTCTGTGAAAACATGGTAGAGTTTAATATTGGATTAGGAAAGGGGGGGGGGGGGGGTGGGGAGAATTGACTTAGCCGAGCTATGTGAAGCTGAACCATGCACAGTTCAGCCAATAAATCCCCTTCACTACTAAATATGTCAGCTGGGCAAATTTCCTCTCAACACTGCCTCGACTATATTCTGTGAAAGTCCAGTTTAAACGTGAACATGGATTATATAACATTTTAAAAACATTTACTTATTATTGCCTTTAACTTTAAGTAAATCGTTTTTAAAAAAGTAATAAATATGGCATCTGAAAGAAACACTTTGTATACGAAAATAACAGTGATGCTGCCCAAATAGAATGGGTTGCTAAACACAGCGCACTGATCTATCGTGAGACATTATTTAAATAATAAAAATAATATTATGTACAATTAATAACATGTTAAATAACATTGCCAATTAACTGCTTCGATAAAGATGATCTTAAACATTTTTGTTGCAAATAAAATAGTCCAGGAGATAGCGTGCAAAAAAGTGTTTGACTAGCATCGAGCTAGAAGTTTGAATACAAGTCAATCTTTTAGCGCCTTTCAACCCTAGAAAGCTAACCTGGAGTCAAAATGACTCCCATTTTTTTTTAAACTACGAATGCACGGTGTCTGTAAAACACAGAACTCCCACATCTCAGCGATGCTATCTCCCACCCTTGAATTACCCTTTTACACTTCTATCAGTTCCACATTCAGATTCTAAACTGGACAAATCGTTTGTTTTTATACAGCCACGGAGTCATTTTGACTCCTGTTTAGTCTTACACGTAAATTTTTTGTACCACATTTTGACGCAGAATAGTATTTTTTTAGAATAGTATTTAGTGTTATTGTTTATTTGGCCATTTCAAATCTTATAAATTAGATATTATATAAATAATTATTTCAAATTAAAGGCAATATAATTGTAATTTATTCATTTATAAGTATAAATTGTTAATTTTTTTTTGTCTTTATTTGTCTAAATTATATAAAGTTAATAGAATATGAATATAGTCAAATAATGGAGAAAAAATACAATGATCCAAACTCCAAACGACATTTATCGCTTGATGAAGGAAATGACCGATTCAGATACCGATTATGAAAAAGAGAGTATTCGACAACAATGGTGACGGTTGTGATTTGGACCCTGATTTGAAAATAGAAAATGCCTTTTTTGATCCTATCAGCGATGATGAGGAAAATGATAAATTAATTGAAACAATTTACGAAATAGAAAAACCAAAGGAAAGGAAACAAAAAAGCTACATAAAAAAAGTAAATAAAACCACTTTGGTAGATAACAATACCGGATATGTAATATTAGTCCAGATTGAAAAACCGGAATTAAAAGGAAAAATTTGTTTTTTATGGCAAACAAGGCACCCAAGTGTCCCATCAACTAGCACTAAAACGTGTTAAAAAAATATTGTACATATAAGGCCTTTATATTTTAATAAAACAGGGTATAATAGATTAGGGAGTCAATATGACTCAAGGTTAGTCATAAGAGGTTAAAAAATATGGTTAGCGTTCTAGGGTTAAGAATATGTGGTTGTCTAAGTTCGTCTGTGGGACATAGCTTGGCAATAGGCGTTCGAAAAAAACAAAACGGTGGAGAGCGGCCATGTCTCACCAATTATGGTGGACAATGTGATTTTCATGATCCTGAGTACAGAATTAGTTAGTAGACAGAAAATCAAGTTGATGTTAGTTTATCCCTTGACAGGTGACCACGTTCAATTTTAGTAATATTTGAATACTAACCTATCAAGTGTGAAAATAATATCGACTTGATTATTTCTACTAACTAATTCTGTACTCAGGATCGTGAAAAGCATACTGTCCACCATAATTGGCGGGACATGGCCGCTCTCCACCATTTTGTTTTTTTCAAATGCCTATTGCCAAGCTTTATCCCGCAGACGAATTTAGCCGACCACGTATTCTTAAAAGACGCTAAAAGATTGACTTGTATACAAAATTCTAGCTTGATGTTAGACAGACACTTTTTTGCACGCTATCTCCTGCACTAAAATGTATTGAGTTGATTTAATTCTCTATAAAACAATAGTATAAGGTACTTCTTTAGATTGTTACTCCCCTATGTTGATTTAGAGTATAAATTACTTTGACTAAATAACTATTAAGACAAAGGGATGTTTAGTCCAATGTACTTAGGGACAAAGGAATATCACACTTCTGTTTTTATAAGGGGAGTAACAGTCTAAAGAAGAACATTCCCTACTCCATCTTTAGATTGTTAATCCACTATGTTGTTTTTTTAAAGGGGAGTAACAATCTAAAGAAGTTCCAGTTATAATTATAATAATAAATTATAACAATTTAGTTAGTAATAAAGTTTTAATATGTCACTGATCTATTGACTCGTCATAATTCTAAGCCACTTCTAGTAATCCTAGAAAATTGAAATTGTGTACATAGGTATAGTTGAAGCGAGGGTACGCGAGCTTCTTACTTTCAACAAACTATGCATCTGTCTGTCTGTCAGTAACGTTTACGTGTCCGACGATAACTTGAGTAAAAGTTGACCGATTTAGTTGAAATTTGGTATACATGTTCCTCTTACTAATACTCAGGCTAAGTTCGTTGGACAGCGTGATCCGTCCAAGAGTTCACGCGCAATGCTCGCGTAAACGAGAGGTTCAAAAATTAAATTGGAATTTCAGGACGAGAAAAGATTCTATGATCATTTATTTTATGAGACGAACATTTTTTTCAAATAAAATTGTTTAGTAAAACCAATAGCGACACGGCTATGAATTAATAAAGATCGCTAAAACTATAAAAGCGGACCTAAATGTTTATAATAGAAAAAACAACCTTTTTACTGATATCTTACGTTCTAATGTAACGATTTTAATAAAACTTCTTATAATGCACAATTGAAACAGGCATGCAAAATTTCAATTCGTTACATGCAGTAGTTTTTTTGTAGCGAAGTGATACATTTTATAATAATTGAATAGGACATGTGTAGTTAGAGGAATAGTAAGAATGCGGGGTGGTTTCCTTACTACTAGCCGTTGTACTACTACTATACCCATTATCTATTAACTCATCATGAATATCTATTTTTTACTACGTTTTTATTAGCTTGCTTTCTTGTTAGTTTGTCCGGTACAAATCTGGCAATCGATTTCTAACTAACTTCCCGAATAGCTAGACATTTGATACTTTTAGCATAGCTCAGAACACGATGACAATGCATTATTTTAATACTTTTAGCCATCTTTCAGCAGAATTTAATTGGTTTTCAGCAAATGTTGCTGTACGTGTACGGAAAGTTAGTTCGGAAAAAAAACCCCAGGTTATTTTATTTGTTTTGCCATACCCCATATTTACGCAATCTTCATTTTGACGTGTCTCAAATTTGTGATAGATAAACATTGAATGACATCAAAACAGGAAATATCGATTATAAATATTATTTATCGGCTATATTATTTATATTATTTTAAATATATCGATGGCACGCTTTATATTTGGTGTTGGGGAGATCCGTTGTTCAAAGATTTGTCCTTTTATAGGTTTAAGATCAGCTCTCTAGATCAGGGGTGCCCAACCTTTTTTAATCAATGGCCACATTGTCAACATTCAAAGGGAAGGCGGGCCAGGGGCCGGTGGTGTACCCGGGGGGGGGGGGGTCCTCACCCAGAAAATTTTAGAATTTTACCTTCATAAAACATGTTTTTATGCTTCCTAGAAGGTCAATTTTCCGTTTTGTTTAAGCTGAAACACCATGTTAATAAAGTTTATTAACCATGTTAATTTTAGATTCTCTGAATGCTTGTAAATTCTTCGTTTATTTGGCAACACGGCGGGCCACATAAAATCGGCTCGCGGGCCGGACTTGGCCCGCGGGCCGTAGGTTGGGCACCCCTGCTCTAGATGGTTGTCATTTATGTGAAGTAAATAAATTGGGAACTATTTTTTTTTTCACTAACATTATATATTATATAACAATAAAAATTATATTATCAACATTACATACGATTCAACAGAAAATTTAAAAACGTAGTATATAAAAAGTTCTTTTTGTCTTGAAATTATTCAATATTCAAGACATATTTATTACTATACGCTCGCTTCGATGATAGAGCCACGCGATGCCTAGTTAAATGTACAAATAAAGGAAACATTATTAAATCCGAAAAAAATCTAATTCTTTGCCCCTCTCAAGGCTAATAGAAAAATCGGTGATGCAAAATTAATAAAACAATATAACTTGCGCAATTAGTAAAGATTTTCAAAACTCAAGTATTATTTTACTCTCATCAATAGGATTGTATATTGAAATAAGCGTGATTCATCTTTATTGAGTATTGAGCAACATTTTCTGGCTTGGAAATTACCCAGCACGATGATACAATGTTGTATACGACACTGCATAGCATTTTATTTACAAAAAAAAAATACGTGTGGTGTCGTGGGACGCCCGGTAGGAACGAAGTTCCTTACGCTTTTCATTAAATATAAATTATAAAATCGCTGTAATAACTACGTATACATGGTGGAGTTAAAAAAGAGACAAAATTAAAAGTAACTAACTATTTGTACTAGCGGAGTTAAGGCAAAATTAAATAAAAATATTTTTATTATCTTTGAAGCGAGCGTCTTTCGAGCGAGGGGTAAATAGAAGCGAGTAAATAGAAGCGTAGAAGCGTAGAAGGGTAAATAGAAGCGAGGGATAAATAATGTATTGTATATTGAGAAAAAAAAGTTAATGATAAATTTATAGTTAAAGCAGATGGTTGTAGAACGAAAAAGAACTGTCCTCCCAGGCCCCGTCGGCATATTACTCCAATTAATTATTAAAATAAAAAATATAAATCATTAACTCACCAAAACTTCTGCTTGTATCAGGTTGAAATGTTACATGCTTGTTTCAATTGTACTGTAGGTGATGTATATACAACGTTTCATTTAAATCTTTACTTTAGAACGTAAGATATCGGTAAAAACTTTGTTTTCTTTATTTTAATCGGTTTGGTTCGCTTTAATAAATTTAGCGATCTTTATCACTTCATAGCAGTGTCGGTGTTCGTTTTACTAAAAAAAAATTATTTAAAAAAGTTAAAAAAGTTGTTTGTCTCATTAAATAGATAAGTTAGAATTTTTTCCCGTCCAAAAATTCCAATTTTAAATTCGAAGCTTACGTTTACGCGAGCGTTTCACGTGAACGCTTGGGCGGATAACGTTGTCCAACGAACTTGTCCCGGACATTGGTAAAATGAACATGTGTACCAAATTTCAACTAAGACGGTCCACTTTTACTCCAGTTATCGCCATCGGTAGATTTCGTGACGGATTTTGCGTGACGGTGATTTTATGACGGTGATTTTGTGACGGTGATTTTGTGACGGTGATTTTGTGACGGTTATTTTGTGACGGTGATTTAGGTCGTTTTTGTCGGATTCACTCCCGGGTAGAAATATTTGATTTTTTAAGGGACAGAGAATAGAGAGGGGGGGGGGGGACAAACAACATCCCTTACTTGCACTAGATGTATTAGACCTTAGTTATTCCACCGACCGTGAAGTTGATTACACTTATCAGTGACCTGACAGTGACGGCGCAGTGCCTTAATCTCATATTGTTTTCAATTTGTATGTTTTTGTCCATTGTGTGGAGGTGCACTATAGTGGCTATTGCATAGCGCATTGCACAGTTTATAAGATCTTACGAGAAACCTGCAAGATAATTACTGAAAATCTGATGGACCAATTGATGCCTAAAAGAGGAAGAACATCGCTAATGATATTTAAGAAATGTGGAATTTTCTGAACTGCGTTGGGGCTTTGGATGGGAAACCACGTTACTACCCTATTCAGACTCATCCAAACACCGGGTCACTATCAATAAATACAAAAATAAAAAAAATCATCAATAGTTTTGCTGGCTCTTGTAGACGCTCACTGCAACTTTATTGCTATCGATATAGAGCATACGGGAAAAATTAAGTGTGGTGTCGCGAGACACCCGGTAGGAACGAAGTTCCTTACGCTTTTCATTAAATATAAATTATAAAATTACACTGCTAAATATACGATGCTAACTTCTTATACATGGTGGATAAGAAAAGAGACAAAATTAAAAATAACTAACTAAAGTTAAGGCAAAATTAAAAGAAAATAATTATTATCTCCAGTAGGGAAAAAAAGTTATGATTTTGAATTAGTTTAGAGGGACTAAAACAGGTATTTTCATCCCTAACTCAAAAAGTAGGGAGAAAAAGTAAAAGTAGGGCGAAAAAGTAAAGTAGGGCAAAAAAGTAAAGATTGCAACTTAATTATTTTATAAATAGTAGAAAATGTATGGCTAATGTAATAAAGTTGTCGAAATCAGGTTGGCGGCACTGCGCTTTTTTGACCATGTTTATCTTTGTTTACAACATTATAACCTGCATCTAAATAACCTTCTATTTGAGTTTAATTCCAATTCTTATTTGTTTTTAATATTGAATCTCTTATATCTGCTATTAAAAGTGCTAATAATTATTGTTATTTATTAAAATATTAAATAAAAACAGTGCAATGGACGAAAATGTGAATCTTTTTTCTACTGGAGATAAAATATTGTATGTACCTCGTGAGTAAAGTGCCATTATTCCCCTCGCGATAATTATCTCCCTCGGCTGCGCCTCGGGAGCTAATTAGAGTTATTCCCTCGGCTTCGCCTCGGGATTTAGGGACCATGGTTCCTTCGGCTTTGCCTCAAGAACCAACTTTTTTGCTCAGGGAATAATGGCTTACTTTACTCCCTAGGTGCATAAATAACTATTTTTATCATTGAAGAGAGCGTCTTGCAATAAATATGTATTGAATATTGAGAAAATAGTTGATCATGATGAGTTGATAAGAATTAAGTTGATAAAGAGGATAGTTGTAGTAGGTAGGGAACAGTCCTGTTCCGGCCTACTAAGTTTAAAATATTATAAAATATATCACTTCACAACACAAATTCTGCTTGTATCAGGTTGAAATGTTTCATGCCTGTTTCAATTGTACTTTAGACGATGTGTATGAAGTTTTATTAAAATCGGTTCGTTAGAACGTAAGCTATCGGTAAAAACGTTGTTTGTCTCATTGAATAGATGAAGTTACATTTTTCCCGTCCTAAAATTCCAATTTTACATTTTAAGCTTACGTTTACGCGAGCGTTCGCGCGAACGCTTTGGTGGTTAACGTTGTCCAACAAACTCGCCCTGGGCATTAGTAATATGAACATGTGTGCGAAATTTTAAATAAATCGGTCAATTTTTACTCAAGTTATCGTCATCGGTAGGTTTTGTGACGGTGGTTTTTTTCGGTTTTTTTCGGCTCCAGACGCTGTAAAGTGCCATAACAAACTTCGTTCCAAAACAGAAATGGGGAAATTTTTGCCAATTTAAATTTAGAAAAAGCACTTCTACAAGGCTCTTTGAATGTACCATCAAATTCTATCTTACCTTCACGGACATTCACGTTCCATACCTTACTGTTGCGGAGGAGGAATTTCCTCTAAAAACGCGAACTTAATGCGACTTTAAGAAATATAAATTAGATGATCTTAAGCAAAAGTTCAATAATTATTAATTAAGTCATGCCAGGAGAACATGTAAATAAAAGATAAATATATACGTACTTACTCATTATCTATACCATTTTTTTCTTCATGCACGAACCAAACCTAGCTTATATTTATAACCTGGTCGACTTCTGCCTTCCATAAGACCTCTAGGCATCTAGAATTATTTGAAGCCTCCAGACACTTTTGAATCCTCCGTGAATCTAACCACTTGCCAACTACCGGTGGAACTGTTTGTGATTCCGAACTTATCCCATGATAACGACAAAAATTACATTCTATTTTTACTTCAATTGATTTCTGCAATTTAATATCCTTCAAAAGATATCAGCCAGTTTATTGGAACGTAGAGTGAATGAATGTTTTTATTTTTTCTTACCGTTAAATTCTTCTCGGGTGATGGAAGCTCGTATATCACCACCATTTAGTAGAGCTACAGGTGCGTCTGTCCATCCTTTCCCACCTGCTTTTTCATAGATCTGCTTTTCCTGTGATTGAATGAAACAAGAATTTATTACAAAATTATTCCATATATCACTTTGAAAGTTGATTTTGATGCCTAGGGATGAATCCAAACCATATAGCATATAGACTCAAGCTAAATAATTAGTTAGGGGTATCTAACCACATAATATGCCTTGAGACCCCAAAACTATCTCTGGGAAACATAGGGATAATTAATAAATTAACCACAACCACTATATTACATCTCTAATCAATGGAAATATTTATTGAAAATACACAGACACAAATATAAATAACTTCAGGAGGTGAGCTTGACTAAACATCTAAAAACAAGAGGTTAAAAAATAAAGACTGACAGCTTACAATGTGAGACCAAATTGTAAGGTAACGAACCCCTGATGAGGGAAAGCTTTTGACATATCTGGGAAAGAGTCCGGATCAGAGCGACCCAAATAGATTTCACTCTGAACCCTTCCTACGGAGACTACACTTCCTACTGAGACCTTACGGGAGACTACATCCCCTCTCCTCCATTTTCAGCTAAATAGAAATTCAGCATACACGTGCCAGCTTGTAAAATCTGGCAAAATTGCATTTCCCACGATAACAGAAATAAATCTAATGCGAATCTACTTAAATATACCACTACCAACACATTCCAGACATTTCATACCCTGTTTGAATTCTTAGAATAAATAAATTAATGTTAACAGCCTTAAGGGCGTATTAAATAAAATCAACTTACATGCTTCCTAAAATTAAAGTAGTTGACATTCTTACAATATGATTATCATTTATATGAATAACATGGTAGGGGTAGGTATATCTGCCGCTTTAATGAAGTCTTTGTTGAGGGATTTTCAAAGAACCTGGAAACGGCTCCCAGAAAGAGACAGTCTAAGTTGTAAATTTCAGGTCCTTCTCATAAAGTTAATAAGACAATATTGACCCTTAACAGGGGCACTTGTCATTCTATGACCGGATGTATAACCGGTCATGGAAATCTCAACAGACACTTGCAGCTGTTAGGCTTGGTTGATATTCCCAATGTCGGTTATGTGGAGATAAAGATGAAACTCCTACTCATCTACTAAGCTGCTGCCCAGTGTTGGCTCGTCTAAGATTGTGAACCTTTGGAATAACAATAGTTCCCTTAGAAGGGTTTAAGGGCAGGGGAACTGCCTTTGTCAGTCTGCTCAGAGTAAATAAGGATCACGGAGGGTTTTTCATCTAAGCAGGGTTTTCTCAATGGACGCACCTTAGTGGTCTACATTATGAATACAATTAAACTTCTAATATTTACCTCGGATATGTCTAACATTCTTTATTTTCACTTTTCATGACTTTTTACAAGTAAATAAAAAGAATGTTTGTCCAACTATTTAACTAAACACCATTCAAGAAACAGCTTGATCGCTTTCAATGGTATCCAGTAATTAGGCAGATTGATGCACGGTATTAAGATATCCATTTATCTTATCAAAATTGTGATTATACTGTATGCTGATTTTTTAATTTCTCATTAACGTTGTGACGCCAAAATTTTATTTTGAGATTTTGATGGATTTACAAGTTTTGAGTCAAAAAGGGTTTTTTTTATTTCTGTCAGTAAGTGTACCGTCTGTGAGGACGCGTGGACTGTTGGGCCAATTTTGGTGACAACTAACAAATGGGAAACATTGGAAGAATCAGTTATATTTATTATAAAGTTTAGTTCGAGTTGTAGAGAAAAGTTTGGTATGCCATTCTAATTTTGGTTACACTGGTCAAATTGTTTCAAATACAATTCGTTTTGTGGGAAGATGATGTTTTTTTTTTATTCAACTAAACCTCTTTTATAATGAGTCACTATCAAACATTGGAGAATTACACACTCGAGGATATTATTTATGTAATGTAATGTAAGTAATTAATTTATATTAAGATCAACTCACGTAATCTACTAATGCATCAGCAATGAGATTTCCAAAGTTGCTCTCTTTAAGACGACAATCTGTTGCATCTAGGTCAACGTCCGTACTTCCGATCTTCTGCTTCAGTATTCTCGTTACGTTTGCTTTCCAAATATCCAGCGTAGCTTTCAGCCTTTCGTCTATAAAAAAAACAAGAAATAGAATAGATATCGAACCTAAATTTAATCTTAATATAACTGGACTCATTTTTAAATATACCTTTACATTAAACCTAACCTTAGATGATAATAAGGATAGGTAAAAAAATGTAAAATTAATGCCGGGTTCGAATCCCCGCCTAGAAGAAACTATTTGTATGGTAAATTTTTATTTTTATTCCACAATCAAAATTTGATTTCTTTGATCACCTTTATTATATCGGACCTTATCGGATTGAGGAATAAGAACTTGGTTAAGGATGACTGGAGGGCAAGTGCTATGGCGAAGAGCAAAAAGGTGACGAGCACACTTTTCTGTTCGTTGTTCTATAATTACAGAAATTGAAATTAAAATGACAAAAATGAACTTTTATGCCATCATAATAATTTCATTTTATAATATCCATACATATAAGGAAGAAAAAACCGAAAAATTAAATTTCGTTTAGTTTGTCCTACACCACATTCGTTGAGCTATTTTTAAATAAAATAAAAAATAAACATTTAGTAACAAAGCGTTGGTATCCGGCGGTCGTAGAGTTTATACAAGTATTCAAATGTAATGGTCCATATTTAGAGTGCTAATCGTGATTACTAGTTAGATCAAGCAAGATTTTAATGGAAATTCTAAGAAAATATCGTTAGAAATAGCTTTTAAATGTGTTACTATATGCCACTAGCAAGTATTTGAGGGTTTAATGTAGACTATACAACTTGGGATTAACTATATAGCGTGGGGATTAAGTCTAACATGGGCTTATTATAGATGGGCTGCTAAATGATTACAAGATAATCTCTTCAACTCAAAAACGAAATCCCTTCCTCTGAGCTTATCTCTGTAGTCCAGACTCATCATCCGAATTCAAACTCACCAACTACTAACTACAATATCAAAATACATTCAACTTTACCAACTACTAACTACATTATCGAAATACATTCAACTTCACCAACTACTAAGTACATTATCAAAATACATTTAAACTGACCAACTACTAACTACATTATCAAAATACATTCAACTTCACCAACTACTAAGTATATTATCAAAATACATTCAACTTCACCAACTACTAACTACATTATCAAAATACATTCAACTTCACCAACTACTAAGTATATTATCAAAATACATTCAACTTCACCAACTACTAACTACATTATCAAAATACATTCAACTTCACCAACTACTAAGTATATTATCAAAATACATTCAACTTCACCAAATACTAACTACATTATCAAAATACATTCAACTTCACCAACTACTAAGTATATTATCAAAATACATTCAACTTCACCAACTACTAACTACAATATCAAAATACATTCAGCTTCACCAACTACTAACTACATTATCAAAATACATTCAGCTTCACCAACTACTAACTACAATATCAAAATACATTCAGCTTCACCAACTACTAAGTACATTATCAAAATACATTCAGCTTCACCAACTACTAACTACATTATCAAAATACATTCAGCTTCACCAACTACTAACTACATTATCAAATTACATTCAGCTTCACCAACTACTACCTACATTATCAAAATACATTAAACTTCACTAACTACTAAGTACATTATAGAAATACATTCAGCTTCACCAACTACTAACTACATTATCAAAATACATTCAACCTAACCAACTACTAACTAAATTTACATTCAACCTAACCAGCTACTAATTACATTATCAAAATACTTTCAACTTAACCAGCTACTAATTACATTATCAAAATACATTCAACCTTACCAACTACTAACTAAATATACAAATAACCTAACTACTATAGCTACTAACTGCAATATCAAAATACATTCAACCTAACCAGCTACTAACTGCAATATCAAAATACATTCAACCTAACCAGCTACTAACTGCAATATCAAAATACATTCAACCTAACCAGCTACTAACTGCAATATCAAAATACATTTAACCTAACCAGCTACTAACTGCAATATCAAAATACATTCAACCTAACCAGCTACTAACTGCAATATCAAAATACATTCAACCTAACCAGCTACTAACTGCAATATCAAAATTCATTCAACCTAACCAGCTACTAACTGCAATATCAAAATACATTAAACCTAACCAGCTACTAACTGCAATATCAAAATACATTCAACCTAACCAGCTACTAACTGCAATATCAAAATTCATTCAACCTAACCAGCTACTAACTGCAATATCAAAATACATTAAACCTAACCAGCTACTAACTGCATTATCAAAATACATTTAACTTGAGACGCGATGAAAGTCAACTAATTCGATTTTGGTGTAGCCTAGGCCGATTTTATTTTATATATCTAAAATATTTTCCTACTTTTTTTCTACTTTGCAGCGAAATGGATTGAAATTATTATTACTATTTTATTTAAATTCCCTTTTTCTATGACAAAAGAAATTAGAAATAAAAGAATACAAATAATAAAATGACAAACAATATATTTCTTTGTTAGTCAAACTATTTATACATTTTTAATTTCTATTTTCATTTAATGTCACAATTTTTCACGGTTTTATATCGAATTACGAAAACAAAAATCTTTCTAAACATAGTGCTTATACGTTGAAAAGAAAAATCTTTCTAAACATAGTGCTTATACGTTGAAAAGAAAAATCTTTCTAAACATAGTGCTTATACGTTGAAAAGAAAAATCTTTCTAAACATAGTGCTTATACGTTGAAAAGAAAAATCTTTCTAAACATAGTGCTTATACGTTGAAAAGAAAAATCTTTCTAAACATAGTGCTTATACGTTGAAAAGAAAAATCTTTCTAAACATAGTGCTTATACGTTGAAAAGAAAAATCTTTCTAAACATAGTGCTTATACGTTGAAAAGAAAAATCTTTCTAAACATAGTGCTTATACGTTGAAAAGAAAAATCTTTCTAAACATAGTGCTTATACGTTGAAAAGAAAAATCTTTCTAAACATAGTGCTTATACGTTGAAAAGAAAAATCTTTCTAAACATAGTGCTTATACGTTGAAAAGAAAAATCTTTCTAAACATAGTGCTTATACGTTGAAAAGAAAAATCTTTCTAAACATAGTGCTTATACGTTGAAAAGAAAAATCTTTCTAAACATAGTGCTTATACGTTGAAAAGAAAAATCTTTCTAAACATAGTGCTTATACGTTGAAAAGAAAAATCTTTCTAAACATAGTGCTTATACGTTGAAAACAAAAATCTTTCTAAACACAGTGCTTATACGTTAAAAAGAAAAATCTATCTAAACATAGTGCTTATACGTTGAAAAGAAAAAGGTAGGGGCAGTGGGCATTCATTATCTCTGCCAATGAATGTTATTATATATTTTCCAACTCAATGTGGATGATTCAACTTTTAAATACACGAGACGTTTTCTGACTCAAACGTTGTAAAGATCAAAGAAAATTCATTAGTAATCTAAAACTTGTATAATCAGATAAATGGCGGCGATTTTCTCTCTGCTCATTCATGTAATGTTAAAAATCCGTCTAATTTGACTCGCTCAAGTTTTCAAACACAACATTGCTTCAATCTAGATTAAGCTTTTTTATTTTTTGTAAAATAAAAAAGAAAATATATTTTGACTTTCATAACATTTTTTAATCCTTTTTTAAATTAAATTATTTTGTTTATAAAATTAATTATTTATTGAACTAATTTTACAATAATTTCAAGATAAAAAGAACTTTTTATATACTACGTTTTTTAATTTTTCTGTTGAATCGTATGTAATGTTGATAATATAATTGTTATTGTTATATAATATATAATGTGAGTGAAAAAAAAAAAGTTCCGAATTTATTTACTTCACATAAATGACAACCATCTAGAGAGCTGATCTCAAACCTATAAAAGAACAAATCTTTGTACAGCGGATCTCCCCAACACCAAATGTAAACCGTGCCATCGTTATATTTGAAATAATATAAATAATATAATCGATATATTTCCTGTTTTGCTGTCATTCAATGTTTATCTCTTATTTATAAAAATCACAAATTTGAAACCCGTCAAAATGAAGATTGTAAACATGGGACATGGCAAAACAAATAAAATAACTTGCGGATTTTTTCCGAACTAACTTTCCATACAGCAAAATTTGCTGAAAACCAATTAAATTCAGCTGAAAGATGGCTAAAAGTATTAAAATAATGCATTGTCATCGTGCTCTGAGCTATGCTAAAAGTTTCAAATGTCTAGCTATTCGGGAAGTTAGTTAGAAATCGATTGCCAGATTTGTACCGGACAAACAAACAAACAAACAAGAATGCAAGGTAATAAAAACGTAGTAAAATAGGTTATATGGTATAGATAGACTAATAAATTTACATTTTTCTTTGTTAAATTTTTTAACGATAATAATAAAGTAAAACTTACTTAAGTAAACTTCGTACTTCTTACAGAAACCTAACAGTTAAAAATTTAAATATATAGTAGTTAGGTTTGTCCCTTCTTTTAATCTTCGTTTTTATGTGGGTCGATCAAGGGTAGTAATAAACAATAAGGTGAATATTTCTTAAATTTGGCTATATTTCGCCCCACTCCGGGGCATATTCATGCCTAAAAACATCGAAAAATCTAAGATTACCATAAATGTTCAATTTACATGACTTAAAATACAATAATTGTCAGAAAATAAAGGCAAGGTCTCAAATTCTTACCTTAAGAAGATTACGTTAACAACTCTTTAACAAGAAGTAAGAAAAAAAGTTATATATAGACCACATAGTGGTTTCGTCATACATTACAGTCAACACTTACTAAATGTTATGAAATTAAAAATAAAAGACGAGAACAAATTAATAAAAATTAACAAATTAACATGTTTAAAATTTTTACTAGAGATAACCAGAAGTAAACCTTCCGTCTTATCAACTTACGGAAAAAAACAAAAAAGTAAAGAGATTTAAAATAATTTTAATTTTTAAAAAAGGGGGGGGGGTTCTTTGGTTTAAAATGTATTACCTAAAATTATATAAAAATTTAAAGATAACCGAAACATTCACGATAGACATTCAATATATACTATAAATATATAAATTTTATACACTGCTAACAACTGTAATTCAAAAATAAAATTTATATACGATGTTTTTAAAGCCCACACATTATTGGTTTTCTTTAATCAAGCAAATGCTACGTTAGCTCCATAAAAGTTGCTTGCAGCCACATTAGCAACTAAATTACCTTCAACTTTTTATTGCAGCCCATTTAAGGTTATTTTAAATGGCTACAGTTACCCTAACCTTACTTTTATCCATAAAGAACTTATACCAATAAAGAATTTCATATTAAAAACTCGGTCAGAGGATGAAAACTCAGACAAACTTCCTCACATACGATTTCATAACACGTCCGACATAATTACTTAAAACAGTGTATTCCATTTATTAGTTTTCGAGATTTGTAGTTAAATATAATTATTATTGAACACATTAAGAAAATTTATTATAAAAATAACTTCTCCGTTGGGGATCCAACCCAGCCTCTCTCCATCCGCGTTTAAAACTATATTTTGTCAGGAGCTATACTCTTATCCCGGGAAAACGGAATATATATCGTTAGATTCGTATTTAAATAGCCTACATTTGAGATTTTTATCAAAGTCGTCGGAAACCATATTTGAACTAACTAACTTTTATTATATATATAACTATAACTCAATAAACAAGTAAGTAAACTAGAGTCAAAGGTCAGTTGAAAAAGTCCAGCAATTTGACTTTTATTCTGTCACTTTGATACAAGTCTGTAATAATGCTCAATCAAATCTCGTCATTCATTCTCAACTCTTTCTCAACAACTATATTTTCCCCGAAAAACTACTTATATGGTGAAATTCTTATTAAATAGACTTAATTTAAGGATTTTTTAAATAATAATGCCAGAAATTGCCAGAATTTTTTGACATTTTTATGTTTAGGCTATGGAACATACCTCAAAAAGCGTTACATTACCTAAAAACTCACAAAAAGTGTGACAGGGATTTAGAATCCTATAGGAGGTATGCAATCCAGTCTACAGCTGTAGGACTTTCCCCTACCGCGGACGGGACGTATAGGTTGGGCTGCCTTCGGGTCTCCCCCACTCTATAGCCTGTAGCCCAGTGCTCTTGTACTACACTTAGTAAAGTCTAGTATAGATCAGCGGTTCTCAACCCGCACGTACCTCTTTTTGTATAATTAACTGTAGGTATCCTCTAAAAACAACCCCTTATTTTTACAAATACATACTATTTATATTAGATGAAGTGTTGTTACACTACTGCAAATATTGCAACATCGTAGAATTTCATAGATTTTTGGGGTATATCGAACTATAGTTTATTTGTAAAATATTGATGTTATGACTTCTTAGGTAGTTTTCCATAAATTTTGACTTGTTATTTTAATTATATAATTGTTTTATTAGTTTTACTAAAATGATTACCTTCAGGTACAGTATGATCCATGATGACAGGATTTCCAATGGCTGTCATGAGTCTGTTATTGCTGTCGAATGTGAGATGAAGAATTCCCACGTATTTAGTGAAAGCATAGGCTTGAACCATGGGTACAACTTTACCTGAGGGTTGGATGATCATCTGAGGGTACGTAGACACAGGTACCTCTTTGTCAGGCGGTGTACCTACAACAAACAATTATAAATCATATTTTTTTTAGTAGAAGAGAATACCGATTTTGGTAAAACATTAGTACATTGCAGTATAGAAATCGATGAGCACGGAAGGTTGAAATTAATAAGACACCAAATGGGCTAATAAATATGGAACTAAGATGGGTTTAATTAATATGGGACCAAGCTGGGCTTACTGTGACATGCCATTCATATTTTATATTTATGTAACGGAGGTTCATAAAAATGTTACATGACGAACAAAAACGGGACGAAACATGTTCCCTGATGTCTGAAACGGATTTCTGACATCAGGGAACATGTTTCGGACATCAGGGAACGAAACATGATCCCTGATGTCTGAAACGGATTTCTGACATCAGGGAACATGTTTCAGACATCAGGGAACGAAACATGATCCCTGATGTCTGAAACGGATTTCGGACATCAGGGAACATGTTTCAGACATCAGAATACGAAACATGTTCCCTGATGTCTGAAACGGATTTCTGACATCAGGGAACATGTTTCAGACATCAGGGAACGAAAAATGTTCCCTGATGTCTGAAACGGATTTCTGACATCAAGGAACATGTTTCAGACATCAGAGAACGAAACATGTTCCCTGATGTCTGAAACGGATTTCTGACATCATGGGACATACTTCAGACATATGGGAACTATGCATGTTCCCGGATGCCTCAAACGGATTCTTACATCAGGGAACATGTTTCAGACATCAGGTGTACGAAACATGATCCCTGATGTCTGAAACGGATTTCTGTCTAAAAACTTTTGAATTTGAAGACAAAAAATATTTTTAGTTTTTAAGAATGATAACTATGCTTCCATTACCTTGGCTCTGATATCCTCTTGTGTACAAGAATATGTTTCATCACCAGTTAAGAATAAATAATTATGCGAGGGTTTTAAATAAAAATAAGCTCATTTACCTAATTTTATTTTACCTTGTAAACTCGGAAAGAAATATGAGATTTATGTCTGAGAATTGAACTTGTAACCTCACGCCCCTACTAACTCAGCTATAAGAAATAGACTAAACAAGATTTATAATAAATGTCCTTCTAAAAATTAAGACTTGTTTAATGTGTGTGCTAACCTCGCACAGACCGGTTGTTGATTAATATAATATATAATGGTTACCAGTGTAATGGAAGGTGTGTGAATGTCCTCCGACAACGAGATCGATGTCCGGAACTTGTCGTCCGATCTCCAAATCTTTGTCCCAGCCGGAGTGTCCCAGTGCTACGACTATATCAGCACCAAGTTTCTTTACTTCCTTTGAAGCCTTCTTCAGGCTTTCTATCTCATCTGAAATCGTCAGGTTAGCAATGTCTCCTAAATACTGTCAAACATAACAACAAATTTCTATCAAATGCTTTTTCTTGTATATCTATCTAGATATATATATGTATATGTATAGGGTGTCGCAGCTATTATGCATGACCCATTTATCTACAATATTTTGCTTACGAGCTTACCGAAGGTAACGGAAGCTATATGGTCGATCCGAAGAACGTAATTTTTTTAGGTCTCCAAAGAAATCCGTTTCCGACATCAGGGAACATTTTTGGTTCCATGTCTGTCTGTCATTTTGTCTGACGCTCAATTTTTGCGAACCAACGTATATTCAAAAGTATAATCATCCGATTTTTATGACATTTGGATTATAGGCCATAAAGGTCGTTTACGTTCTACATTTTGCTAAATTGATACTTTAGTTAATTTAAAATAGACTTCCAATAAGGGCGGCCCATAGCTGCTTCACATCCTATCACGTACTTTATTGATTTTATGCTATTACAAACCATTATTGTCTAATTTATTTAATTTTTGCCCCCGTTGTTTTAATACGTCAAATATGTTTTCATTTTTACATGAATTAAAGTATCAATTTAGCAAAATTTAAAGAGCACAGAGGGTTATAATTAATCTGGGACTATATGCGGGCTACTTTCAACAAGCCATCAAAATTTCATAAAAATCAGTTGAGTACTTTTGAAGATATAGGTGTAAATAAATGTATGTTTCTGCGCATATGTAAGAGAAAGCAGAAGGTTGAAACTTACATGGGACCAACAATGGGCAAATTATGACCTACCATACAATTTTCAATAAAATCTGAAGTTTTTAAGATATGTTGGTTCGCAAAAATTGAGCGACAGGCACACAGACTGACCGATAGACAGACGTAGAACCAAAAATGTTCCCTGATGTCTGAAACGGATTTCTGTCTTGGAATTTTTGAAATTTTTCGATCTTCAGAACGATCTCATCAGGTTTTAGTAAAGGGAAGGAAATTGAATAAATTAGGCAACAGGTTGTAAAACTTGACTTGTAACTTTTGGGAGGAACTAATTGAGATCGAAAGCTCAAATTCTAATTTAAAAGACGAAGACCACTTAGATGGGTCCATTAAAGAAACCCTGAACAAGTTCATCTGGACGGGGGGTTCTTGTAGGTAACTGGAAGGAGTACCTCAGTGTTACAACAAACATTGAACATGTCGTGTTAAGCACAATGTTGCCTGGAGTCTGGGAAATTCTCTCGGAAGGATTGAATTGTTTGCAAGGAGCGATGCATAACATGTATCTTGCAGGACACCATCTTGCATAAACGTGCAATTTAGCATTTGATCTTCAATTTCAGGCAACATTGTGCTTAACCTTAAAACATCTTCAATGTTTGTTATAACACTGAAGGACTCATCCAAGTTACTTACAAAGAACCCCCCTCCCCCTCCTCTCCCTTATTGTAATTTATTCTATCCAAACTATAATACCAAATTACGATTACTACCCGAACGACTTTTTTTAAGACCCTCTTTCAAACCGTCATGGCATGGCTTTCTTCCGATAGTTTTTTAAGTTATAGAAATGAAATTTAAAGTAGAAGAATGTAGTTTTCAGACCCCGTAAACCCCATATCTCTATCTACTAGGCATCGCGTGGCTCTATCATTGAAGCGAGCGTATTGCAATAAAATACTGAATATTGAAATTTGTTAATCATGATGAATGTCATAGTTGAAGATAAGTGGAAGAGGGTAGTGTGAGGTAGAGTGGGGGTACTCGGTACAAAGCTTTACTTCCTAAAGAAACCTACACACAACACGACTATAAGAATCTTAACGCACCCGTCACAGCTTATAAACTAATATTATAAATGTATCACTTCATTACTCAAATACTACTGCTTGTTTTCTCTATTTTAAACGTTTAGGTCCGCTTTAATAGTTTTAGCAATCTTTATTAATTCATAGCAGTGTCGTTATTGGTTTTACTAAAAAATGTTATTTAAAAAAATGTTCGTCTCATCGAATAGGTGATGATAGAATTTTTTCCCGTCCTGAAATTCCAATTTTAAATTTGAAGCTCACGTTTACGCGAGCATTGCGCGCGAACTCTTGGACGGATCACGCTGTCCAACGAACTTAGCCTGAGTATTAGTAAAAGAAAGATGTATACCAAATTTCAACTAAATCGGTCAACTTTTACTCAAGTTATCGTCGGACACGTAAACGTTACACACAGACAGACAGACAAGATGCATATTTCGTTGAATGTAAGAAGCTGAGCTATGCTATAACTGTTCAAAAAAGTGCGGTTTTTTGGCCCACCCTGTATATATATTTTTACCATCTTCAACATAAGTTTGTTTGTTTAATTTTTTTTCTACAAATATTTAAAGCATAGTATTATTTGATATATATTTGAATATAACATCGCACATAGCCAAAAGTTATTATGCACCTAGAGAGTAAAGTAAGCCATTTTTCCCTGAGCGAAAAAGTTGGTTCTTGAGGCCAAGCCGAGTTTCTAATTCCCGAGGCGTAGCCGAGGAAATAACTCTAATTAGCTCCCGAGGTGCAGCCGAAGGAGATAATTATCGCAAGGGGAATAATGGCACTTTACTCACGAGGTGCATACAATATTTTATCTCCAGTAGGGGAAAAATACACATTTTCG